>JACTVC010000022.1:600000-1045588 GCA_018417955.1 Laccaria trichodermophora
AAGTAACTCTTCAACATGACTGGCCCCGACTAAGCTCACTGAACTCCGCGAAGACAACTGCAACAAGGGCTATCACCACAGATTGGCATCATCATAATCTTGACCGAAACCTTAAACGGGGTCAAACCTGTTTTCTCAAACAAGATAACAACGATCTTCGGACGCAGGGAGATCTTGACCTAATTTCGACCCGACATGCGTAGTGTTACGGCGACTTCCTTGTCCTTGAATCTGCAACCCTCGTGTCCGTCCTGATTCCTGATCTTGTCGCTTCTCGGCCATCATTCGATGTATACCTCACAGCACCGATGTACCATCAGACAGCTTTTTGTTGCTGTGCCTTGTTGCGTCATCCCACGCAAGTGACTTAGATATTATAAATGTCCCCTGGCTCGCTTGAAGATTTTGAGGACCTGAGGGTGAGGTATAAGTACACTTCACCTTAGCAACAATTGAATGAATGGCGAGCTGCATGAGTAAAGATCTCTTTTTTTTTTCAGCCGCATTCTCGGGAAAATAACCTCCTCCGTGGACAACTAACCCTAGGCCTTTCTTATCATGTACGGCATTGACTCAATGTCACTATCGGCCTTGCGCGTTATCTCTGAGAGACGAAAACATTTAAACATTTTACCTCAACTCCTTGTAAGTAAATAGCGCCCAAAAATGACAGCGTTGTGTTGTATTATGTAGCTGCAGTCCAGCGCTCCGCGCTGGCTTTGACGCGCCGCTCTCCGCTGACGATTTTTGAAACATACGGGCAGTTTGTCCCTGATGCGGTGCCACAGTACTTTTTTCGTGACGCTACCTGCCCCTTCAAACCACATTGAGAGGCCACCAGCCTAGACCTTCAAGCTACCTTTTCAAGTTCACATTGGCTCGTTGGAGCCGGTAAAGACATTGAACGCCGATCCTGTCTTTGAGCAAGAGAAGCTTCGATTTGAAGGAGATAGAAAGGCGCGTCAGACTGAGAAAGGACGACCTCAAAAGACGACTTCGGATACCGTGCTTTATGCACTTGCGCACGGAAGCTGAGTGCGTCGCACGTTCGTCAAGGTGGTAATACTTGGATTGACGGCTGGTCGGCAGTCGCGTTGTGAAATCACTCGCCGTGCAGGAGTGTCAAGGTTTTCTAGAGAGGTGCGCGGGTGACTCAAGCCGCAAGTACGTCGTTATCTAAAGGAAGTAATAGCATTTGTAGACTTCTCATATTCAGAGACGACGCACCCTCTCTGTGCGGGGAAAGACGGTTTTACCTGGGTCTTATAATAGGACTGACTGTCTTGATCGGACGGAATAATACGCTCAATAAGTAAAATGACAGAGGATGAACCAGATTTATCCGAGTCGGTTGGCGTGGTCTTCACTGGGAATATAATTTAGCGGCCCGCCCTCGAGTTTCGAGATACTTCTTGAGGAGATAAAATTTCATGGAAACACATTCCAATGAGGTAACACCTCGCGTTTTGGGCGCGCTCGCTGAACCTGGATCCCTGTTCCCACATTTTACTTTGTAGTCGGAGAAAGGATGGGGTACGCTCTGTCGGATATAGAACATCATGATAAGTTGATGTGTCACAGTGCGGCCACGATGGGGGTATGCGTACCGTTTTGACGTCCAAGCACTTCTCGACAGGCTTTCAATTATGGGACGTATCTCCAATTGACAGTAAAGACTGCCACGCTTTTTTTTCAGAGCTTATCTGTCCTCCTTTCGACGCTCGACAATAGGTGGCGGCCCGACACCTTAAATGAACACGTCGATAAATTTCTTCATTCATCAAGTCCAGCCTGGTGTATCTCTCGACGCCATGATTTTGACAGCGATGCCAATATTTAGCGGTTGGAACCGATGCGGCCGAACATATAGAACTGGAATTCTTCCGCTTTAACAATTGTTATCGTCATGAAGGTATTTTGCAAGATCAAACGTTACTCACGACATGAAGAAGCTTTCTACTCAATAGATTAAGACAATTTGGGGTCTGGGCCTTGACAAAATATGTCGAAGTTAGGCTGACCTGCCTTGTGAAAGGCTTTCCACCTGAAGACGCTGATTGTGGAAAATAAAAACATCCGGTTGCGTGACTTGTTCCCATACGACTTCCATATTGCAAAAATCGAAGCCAAAGTTTCTTCTCTTCTAGTTATTCATTACTTGCTATTGATTACAGTCTGCAGAAGAATCTGTCAGGATTGGCGTCACAAGGCGAGAGGGTCGTTGGTGCTCAGCGTCACATTTTGCTCTGAGAAAAATCCAAGTTCCAGCCCTTTCCGTGTAAGTAGCGTGATCCTAGCCGCGTTTTCTACAGAGCTGTCTTGGTTTCTAGGGCACAAGTACTTATATTACCTCGAACATAAGGAGGGAATTGGCAACAGGGGTTCAGCCAAAATCAACAGATATCGGAGGAATCAGGAGAAATCTCATCATTTTTCCGGACCCTGAAGGCCACCCTGAAAAGTTCTGATCGTCACCTTGCCGGACCGGACTTCGAAAAATGATGGTGACATAAAAATTGTTGCACGATTATTGAAGAGACGTTCGTCTCCCTTTTCTTCTTACCATACCTGCTTCGTCAACGTTCCCACCCACCTTCCATCCAAAACCTATATAAACCATCCTCGTCGCTGGTAATCTCCCCAGCTACATTGCCTTGTCTCGACTCGTTCAGGTTTCGGACAAACCATCACTCAGGAGTCACTTGCAACCTTTGCATGTACTCGAACCAACTCTGCAGCTCCCACAATTCTCATAGAGGTAGTAAACACTCGACCGCAGGATTTCTTATCCGTTTTTGATTTCCCCCCTTACACCTTCGGAACTTTATCTCTATAACCTAACCATGGCCCCCAACTTCAACAAAAACACCTCTGGCTACAATACCCCTGAGTCCGAACTCGAATCGGTCTTGCCAGTTCACCCAACTGCGGCCCGCCGCCCTCACGCCATTACTGTTCAGTCGGAGAACACCCTCTACACCGACGAACACATCACCGCCAAGTTCTTCAACCGAGGTGCTGAGGTCAATGTCACGAATGGTCAGTTCAACATCACCCCCACCGTCCAGGAATACGAATTCCAAACCAAGCGGACTCCGGGAAAGACTGGGTAAGCATCGCCTTTATTTTTTTTTGACTAAGTTTTAACCTTTGATGCGATGCTTCCATAGACTGATGATGATCGGTATTGGTGGCAACAATGGGACCACCCTCTGCGCGACCATCCTCGCCAACCGCAACAATATTATCTGGCACACCAAAGCCGGCGTTCAGCAGCCCAATTACATTGGTTCGCTCCTCCGTGCTTCCACGGTTCGTATTGGCACTGAGCCCAATTCGGGCAAGGAGGTCCACGTTCCCGTCTCTGACGTTCTTCCCATGGTCCATCCCAATGACCTCGTCCTTGGAGGTTGGGATATTTCTGGAGTTCCCATGGACAAGGCCATGGAACGTGCGCAGGTTCTTGACTATGACCTACAGCGCCAAGTCGCACCCCATATCGCACTGCTCGGCAAACCCCTCCCTTCCATCTACTACCCCGACTTCATTGCCGCAAACCAGGAGGCTCGCGCTGACAACGTGATTCCGGGTACTGACAAGGCCGCACACCTTGAGCACATCCGTGCGGATATCAGGAAGTTCAAGAAGGACAATGAGCTCGATCGAGTTGTCGTCTTCTGGACCGCCAACACGGAGCGTTACAGCGACATCATCCCCGGTGTCAACGACACTGCGGACAACCTCCTCGCTTCCATCAAGTCCTCCCACTCCGAGGTCTCCCCCTCCACTCTCTTCGCCGTTGCGGCCATCTTAGAAGGCGAGCCCTTCGTCAATGGTGCTCCCCAAAACACCTTTGTTCCAGGGGCTATCGAGCTCGCTGAGCGTCATCACTCCTTCATTGGTGGTGATGATCTGAAGTCTGGTCAAACCAAGCTCAAGTCCGTCCTTGCCGAGTTCCTCGTCAACGCTGGTATCAAGCCTCTTTCTATTGCCTCCTACAACCATCTCGGCAACAACGATGGTCACAACTTATCTGCTGAGAGGCAGTTCAGGAGCAAGGAGATCAGCAAGAGCAGCGTCGTCGACGATATGGTTGACGCCAACCGCCTTTTGTACAAGGCCCCTGAGATCGGACCCAAAGGTGTCCCTGTCGGCAAGGGTGAGCACCCTGATCACATCGTTGTGATCAAATACGTCCCTGCAGTCGGAGATTCCAAGCGCGCGATTGACGAGTACTACTCCGAGATCTTCTGCGGTGGTCGTTCGACCATCAACATCTTCAACGAATGCGAGGTATGAAAGTGTTTTCTGACATTTTTCTGACTTCTCATGCATCTTTCTTCGGCCCTCAGGATTCTCTGCTCGCAACTCCTCTCATCTTGGATTTGACAATCCTCACTGAACTCCTGACTCGAGTTCAATACCGCCAAGTCACCCCCAACGCCGCAGAGCAGAAAGCCTTTGCGCCCCTCTACTCTGTTCTCTCCCTTCTCTCCTACATGCTCAAGGCCCCCCTCGTCAAGCCTGGTAAGATTTTTTGTTTCCGACATGACGGATTCACCTGATTCCTCTTTATAGGCACTGAGGTTGTGAACAGCCTTAACAGGCAGCGGAACGCGCTTGAGGGATTCTTAAAGGCCTGCATTGGCTTGGAGGGCAGCAGTGACTTGCTCCTCGAGACTAGGATCTGGTAAAGTGTGGGAGCGTTCGCCAGAGGGTCTCAACGTACCCAGATAAGATAGAATTTGAACATCTCTTTCACCATTCAACTGGTGGTTTGGCGGCCTACAGGGCCTTTTCTAGATAAATCTGTATTCATACTTCAGTTTTGTGTATCGTCGTGTTCCCGAATGTGTTTGGTTGACCCCTAGTTGCAAGTTTCCAATGGGAAAATTTCGTTTGCTGAATGCTTACATAGTATTCTATGGATTCGAGGTTCACCATAAGTAAACCGTGAGTATGTAGCAGATAACATTTGGGTCAGATGACACCCAACGGCGATGGCCGAATCAAATAGTTTATAAACTCAAGACTCTCTCCATCGATTGCGCGTCTCTTTCTTTCCCCTACATCCATCTGTGTTCCACAGCAATGTTCAGGTATTTGACTCTTCTCTTCAGTACTGTCGCATCCACCGCGCAGGAAGCAAAGTCTCTCTTTACCCCCCTTCGCAGGCCACTGAAATTCATGACTTTGACCAACCTCAAATGGATCTGCTGCCATATCAGCAGGATCAACTGTTATCGTATCAGGGGGCTCGCCGGTCTTGTTGGCTAGCCACAGATCGATATGCCGAGGTGCCTTGGCGCATATTTTCGCCAAGGTTCCTCGGTATATCCGTCTTGATGGTGGTGCCCCAAGCTCCCGAAGCTTCATTGGATGCCCAGATTAGTAGCTGTTCGTATGTGGTGTACTATGCGGCTTGAGTTAACTCGGCACATTTAGTAGATAGGCGGCGAGTTGGCGGAGCTGTTATCATGTGAGAACTGATGATTGCCTGTCGCTCGACAAAGAGACGCTGAAAGGCTTCAGTTGACACGCCAAGCTGGCGGGGAACGATGTCGGGACTCGTAGGGGCTGCTCCTCGATGCGACCATGAAGGACATCGCGGGAGGCTGATTCTTGTCGGGGGAGTGACCTTCGAAACGGTGAGGAGACCCACGACCGTAACAGGAGGTCTGCATTGAGCTTCTCCCGAAACACCCCCGCGTCAACCCGGGCGTATGACGGCTTCAAAGCTAGGGTACAGATCGTCGGTGGGCATGGTTGTAGGAATAGGTCTTCTTAGTCCAATGACGCCAAAGCGTTGACTGGTTTGAAGCGTAGGTTTGCCGAAGAATTCGCCACCGCATAGAGCGCAGATTTTAGAGCTGTCTGTGGTGACCTGGTTTTGAAATGAAATTATTGAGCTCCAATACGAAAGCTGGAACAGTGAAACATCTTGCTATAGACGGGGAAACCATGTTAGTAAAAAGGATGAAACTGGTGACGGTGAAGATAGGTCACGACTGTAAGACAGAGAGATTGCGGTTCGTGCGGAAATTGTTGGTGTCCATAGAATGTGGTGACATTATGTAATTGGAAAGAGCAAATCTAAGCGCAAGACCTTGAACAAAACGTCCCTTGAGACTGGTTAGCCGAAGAAGTAAGAAAGAAAAATGTGGGGAAGCGTTTTTCGAATTTGGTGGGCTTCATTGAGCGACTCGGTGGGATGTCGATTACATAATCACGGCTATCACCGTCCCCGCAATAGCCAAAATCAACACCGTCATCGCGTTTTTTGACACGCAACGTAACTTCTTGGTAACGTCCCAGTAATTCAATTTGAAGTGGTTTTCTGATGTTTTTATAGACCTTGGACAAGTTCTTATCCTCTTGATCTACCAGAAAAACGAGGTGAACACATTCGTCATAACCGTTTGAAAAAGTTTACACTTGTCATTGCAAGGATATGTAGGCTGAACTCGAAGCTGAGCGATACAAACGAAAGAACATGCACACTGGGAAAGTACAAATTACAAGGAGATCGACACTCAGATATTTAAAAAGTCGAGCGGTAGGGTGTCATAGGCCAGTCGACGCTGTCCTATTTGGCAATTCAGACGTCGGGGGAATAGTGCTTCTGAAAGGTGCAGTCGGATCCAACGAGCCCAATCCTCTCTTTCTCATAAATTCTTTGTAAGTTACTATTGTTGAGGATAGAGTCTAGCTGAATTGCTAAATCCGGGAATACAGGGGTCCATTGGCTTTCCGTAAAACTTTCGCGAATGAGGCGGAGTCGATATTTCAATGAGGGTGTGCTCGAGCGCTTGTTTCGGTCAGAAACTGGCTTTCTCGGGATGATGGTGAAGGCAGGATCTCTGCGGATAAGTCGCTTCCGTCGTCATTGAAACTTCGTCGCTGCACCACTGGCAGATGCAGTAGGACCGAGTTGGGACTTTTGGTCTTGAAGCGACGCGCGATGTGCCCAAGGCAGAGGTGAGCATCTCACGTAGGAGCTCTATGTCGAACTCGCGCTTGCGGTCCACATCCCAGACAAAGCTTGGGAAGGTCAGGTCTGTCAGCGCGAAGGTAGGCCTGGTAGGGGTGGGCTCGGGGTCGGGGATGTTGAAATGAATAGGCCTTCCCGTGCCAATTGCACCAAAGGGGTGAACTGGTCGACGCTCAGGCCTGCCGAGGTATTGTCCGCCGAGTGGCATCAACCCATGATCAGACCCGTTGACCAGAAAATTCTCTGCAGTCTAAAATGAGAGCAATGAGCACTAATTCAAGGGTCAAAACAGTGATTAATATTTGCCTTGGTATAGACAGATAACATGTTAGGATGTTCAAATTGTTGACGGGGAACAGACCGTAAAGGCGGGATTCGTGAGTTGTTCGTGAGGTGGATGAGGTTGTGTCTGGTTAATGCTGGATAACACCAATATCGGCGGGTGGCGGTTAATTTCGCTGGACGGTGGGTTGGAATAGGTGGATTGTGGGGATATAATCTCGCAGGACAAATTTGTTCTTATAAGAATCGCATTTGCCTCGCGTTCTTGGATGTGGCCTTGAAGGCCACTGGTCACCTGATCGCGTTTCTTTGTGAACACCACGCCTTTTGAGAACAATGGCAACAATTCGGAGCTTAGCAATATATGGGAAATTAGAAGCACTACATATGCGATGAAGTGGTGGCAGGCGTCGTTGAGCGTAATGGACGGCGAGGCTTGTTCGTGGAGAGTCTGGAGACCGGGAAAATACAGAGCAAAGCACTTGGTGTCAGGCTCGGTGCCCTCCATTCATAAAATACATCTATTACGATACAACTACGCGTGCTACAGGAGAAGGAGGGTGCAGGGTTAATAAAGCATCTATCTCGAATTAAAAAAGCGTGTACTTTGGTTGTGCCACCAGTGCCGGTGCCGACTGCACTCCAGATGATGGCCTACTATCCGCGACTAGCCTACAGTGGACCAAGTTGCAATACTAGTCAAGAAAGGGCTTCGTCAGGGTTTCTCATGTATTCTGGCGGCAAGTCGCTCTCTGGTAAGTGATCCAAATAAGGCCCGACGTATGTGGGCGAACGTGTGCTAAGCACCGCAGAAGCGCTGGAGGAAGGCAAAGAAGCCTGTGTGCTTATAGACATCTTTCGTCTCCAACGCTTTTCCGGCGGAAAAGTTGCCGGCGCGGTGGGAAGCGGCCGGGGAGGCCTCCCACCGGCCCCGAGGAAAGGGTCGATGATTAATTCGTTCGGTATCCCCAAGGATGTCGTAGAAGACGACTGAACACGTGAAGGATGCGGTGTTTGGAGTTGGTCCTCTTCTGGCGCGGACGAAACTCTTGGGGATGACGGGGAAGATCGTTGAGTACGCATAGAGCGCAGTGTTTGAATTTCGTCCTGCCCTAGCCTTACGGAACCTACCCTCGTCCCTCCCTCGATGACAGGATCAAATTTCAATGTCCTGGATGCTTGCTGGAGCTGTCGTTTGTGGACCAACCAGCAGATCACAATCCCGAGAAGAACCCCAATGACTGCACTGCCTAAGCTGGAACCAATGGTTATCGCGCTCATAGTTTTCTTAGACCTATGGGACATATTATGTTTCTTTTTTAAAACAGCGACAAGTCTGGGAATTTGAACTTACATTGCCCCCGGGGAAAGACAGTCAGTTGGACCTGATCCACCAACATGCATGGGTCCGCTCGCCCACATAAGCCCATCGGAGCTCCTCAGGGATGCGAAAAAAGGAAACCCCTCGGGCTAAGATGCGTAGAAAGATGAGTGTGATCAATTTGTAAGAAACCCAAGGGAAGGTGGTTGCTCACCAAAGAAACCGTCCAGGAAATAGGATCCATTGACTTGGAGGTAAGATTGACTGGGGGATGCAAACTTGGAGCAATCTGAAGGTAAAAAAACTATTGAATAACTGTGTAATAAGAGTATGAAGTAGGACCCCACAGTCAAAGTGAAGGGCGGTATCCCTGACTTTGGAGTGAAAACAACATCTGTACACTTTCAACAAAATAGTATGAGAAGGGTCTCGCATTTCACGAAGAATAAACAGATAGAATGAAGACTGACTTGATTGACAGAACTGTATTGCGAGATAGGTCCACTGACAGTGGTGCTAACGACCGAAAGAGCAGCAGGTGCGGTGACATTTTGACAAGTGGAGTTAGAAATACTTGTGTTGGGGACCACCGTATATAAAGATCGACATCCTCCCGACACACCGAAAACGTCAATCTAAAGTAGAAGTCAGATGAAGCGTTGATTCAACCCTTCCGGCACGAACCATGCATATCTGATACTGTAAACATCGTTCAGCCGATAGTGAGAGGTGAATGTCATAATTACGCACTTGGGTACCGGGTGGAAAAGGCACCTGCCAGTCCTGCTCAAAGCCCAATCAACCGACTATCCACAAAACCGAGATTAATAGCAGAGCGTACAAATGCCGGTCCAAACCCTGCTGGCACGAGGTAGGGCGTGGTTGATGATCTATATATATTCTTGCTGATCGGAATTGCAAGGAGAAGCAGTGAAGAAAGCCGCTCACGATGAGTAGATTTGTAGGAAGTAAGGAGCGGTGGGAGGGCGTCTTGATATATTCCGACGGATAAGAACTTAGTTCAGGATATTCGGATATTGAAGAATAATCATACCCAACTGAGGCTCCTCTGCTCCAAGTTAGATGGAGAGTCTCGCACTGAACTACAGCGACATTCAGTAGTGACCACCGCGCTGGGGAGCTGGCGACAAACCAGATATGGGGAGTGGGGGGGATTGGCCC
This sequence comes from Laccaria trichodermophora, assembly GCA_018417955.1. Classification (NCBI taxonomy): domain Eukaryota; kingdom Fungi; phylum Basidiomycota; class Agaricomycetes; order Agaricales; family Hydnangiaceae; genus Laccaria; species Laccaria trichodermophora. Next base: position 609,777 of record JACTVC010000022.1, read on the forward strand.
GGAATGTCGTAAGAGAAAGAGAAGCCCTATTTTAGGAGATAAGGTTATGAGATACATAAATCATGGTGAATTCTTACTGGGACGAGGAAAGGAGCGACGTTGGCAAGGATTAGCCTCAAGGAAAGGGACATTGAACATAAAAACAAGAGGCGCATGTTCATCGCGGACGATGGTGTGCGTCTTCTTGGAAAAACAAAGAGAGAGGGCGGAGGAAACTGTTCAGGAAAGACATCGAGACCGTTTTATACCGTGAGTAAGCGTGATACAAATAGAGAAGGGGTGGGAGAGCCGAATTAGACAAGCGGCAGTTATTCAGCAATTTGCCAATGGGTCCCGGACTACACCGTGGACGCTCGACCTCCTGATTCTTAACAGAGTGTCGACAAAAACCTTGCTGAAGTCAATGTTCAAAAGCTTATCCTCGCACCCCATCACATTTGCGAGCTTGAAGGCAAGCGTTGAGGCCAATCAGTGACGACGCCTCCCGCCGGGGGTGGAAGTACAAGGGGCACTCGATTGACATATTGATGGTGTATGTCAACATCCACAGCCAGGAAGATTCGATGCGATGCGGGCTCGTTCGGTGACGTTATGATATGTACATCTTTGACTCGGCAGTGATGCATGATGGGCGCCGTGACCGCTGCGATACACGTTTCAAAGAGAATTCGAGCCCAGGTTCGCCATAAAAATGGATGAATAGCGTTGAGGAAGCGTGTAGAGCCCACCGACGGGTGGAGATGACGATGATTCAAAAATAAATCAAAGAAGAACAAGGTCACGGTTACATATCGACTTGTTTGGTTATGATTGGGGAGAGGGTCCAAGCCTCCAGCACAACCTGTGTGCGCACGATCTTTCGTTGAATTATTTCAGTACTCGAAGAGTTCAAGTCCACTGAGGGCGATCATTTGTTCTATGCCGACACCTCCGGAGGCGGCATGATTGAATAGCAGGTAGGGTTGATAGTGGCAACTCTTAAAATAGATTTTTCTTCTACTTTCCGTGAAGCAAGATCACTCTAACCAAGCTTCAAATCGTCTGGCCGAGATGCTTTAAAATAATTTCTGAACGTTAATAGCCAAGTCCTCAGCTTTCTCACCTTTCAAGATGGTTGCTGATACTGTCAAGCAGTTCCCCGGACCCAGAATACTTGAGCACTTAGGTAGTTACTAGCTTGGGGGTTTTCATCCACGCCGGTCTGCCTTCGAAAGTACCGACTTTTTTACGACTGCTCAACCTTACAACAAGATCATTTGTGGGCCAGCTTCCAGCGGCATCATGGGACTGAGGCGGACTTACGAACTGAGGGTTTGTTAGATCCTAAAAGTCCTGCAAAGCCGATCAAATTTCTTCACGATCCTGGATCAGAGTAAGAATGTAAAATCAACCGCCGTATCAAAATAAAGACGCACAAGAGGACCCACGACCCACGCCTACCTGTTTCAAGTTCCCAACTTCAGCCATAAAAATCTCGATAGACCTACTTTTCCATAGCAGGAAGGACTCACCGGAAAGGCTTCCTCTACACCCGATCAGACTTCAAAAGCATCTCATCCAACTCCTCCGGCATCTTCTCTTCTTTGTTCTCTTCGTTCTCAATCAACAGCCCAACAAAAAAAAAAAAGATATCCTGAGCGTCGGTCTCGTGCTTCGCATCGTCGCCACATTCTTCAATAGCACCAATGCGCTGCTGTGAAGAGATGGAAAAGTTTCCCCGTCAAAGAGGCGCCATCCAGGACCACAAAGTCAATACTGGAAGAGCCCGAACTTCTTGGATCACTGGCCACCCACATCTCTCGACCCACGACAAAACCGCTGCATTTCTTGCTCTGAGTTTCAGCAATACCCGTTCCATGCAACGAACTTCGAATACCATAGGGATGCCGTTGTACATCGCGGTACAGTGCTCCATTGGTGCTCCATGAGCTGCGCTTCTGTAAAAAGATGGGACAGCAACATGGACGACCCCGTTAAAGGAGCGCCGCCACCTTCAGTTGTCTGAACCATTTATCCAGAAACCACAAAATCAATATCGAATTCGAAAGTTCTTTTCGGGTGAGTCTTTTTTGTGTTTGTTTGTCTTGTCGTGGTGCAATGTTTCCACGTGATCTAAATATCCATCTCTTGACCCACGACAAAGCCTCTTCCTTGAACCTTCCACCCTCCCGGCAAATACCCATTCAGAGTCCATGCCACGAACCTCAAATACCCCAGGCTCAACTTCCTCCCCGCCAAATTACGCTCTAAATACCCTCGGGGGTCTTCCCTGGTCTGACCAGGGTGGCTCAGACGGCCCACTCGACATGAACGACGCAATGACCTATCTCGACACCGTCAAGTTGGAGTTTTGGGATAAGCCGGATGTCTATTGTCAGTTTCTAGATACTATGCGGGAGTTTAGGGTTTCAAGGTCCGTTCTCTCTTCCTTCCATGCCACCTCTTGAACGTGTTATGTATATGCAGAATTGATTGTGCTGGCGTAATCGAACGTCTAGGGACGTTGTTCTACGGGAAACCCAGGCTGCTTGAAGGTTTTAACATGTTCCTTCCGCGTGGCTATCGGATTGATATCTCGACTGACCTGAGGAACCCATACCCGATTATGGTTACTACGCCGCAGGGGATAAAGATGCAGAATGTTACGCCGCCGGAGTCGTATCGAGGATAATTGGACAATTGGATATTGGGATTGTGAGTACTGACGGTGTAAGAATCTAAATTGTACCTGTGAGAAGTGTTTTCTGTCGTTGAGGTTGGTGTAAAATTGAATTGATGACTCTCAATTGAAAGAGAACGTTTGCTCAGTGTAAGATTGTAAGTAAAGAATTTCCTTTCGCATCCAATTTTTTTTTTGCGTACTTAAAGATCTTCTTGACGCTTGAAAGGTTGCTTCTTGAAATCCGTGAGACCATGTTTTAGTATGCAATCTTGTTCAGACGTCCGGTGGTCGTGCTTGGGACTGAAACGGCACCATAGTACTCTTGACTCTCGTCATCGTTGTACATATTACATTAAGATCGTCGAGTATTAAACCACCTGCAGGCCCTGGAATTTAATTTAAACAAAGTGATGGACACATATTAGTTACAAGCATATAGTAATAGTATGTCCGCAAATCATGACCGAAGCGATCTAAATCGTAGTCTATCAGAGTAGCACGCGAGGAAAGACTTTGGAGATTGAGATCAAGTCCCGTTTGACGTTGACATCGACTGGACGATCGCAACGCTTGCATTTGCGAGGGAAGAAGAGTGGCCATGATCTCCTAAAGGCGAATTAGGCGGCGCAGCCATCATATCAAATTCCGGGACTTCTTCAGTGTCAGATGAAGTCATGGAAAAGCTCTTCATGGTGGATGCGAGGATGGTGTCATATGTGATGCCGTCTAATGGGTTGACTAGGGTGCTCATAGGAACAGGAGGTTGGGAGGGTTGAAGGGGGACCCTTTGTATTGCGAAAAAGTTGGCAGGGTCAAGAACGTATTCAGATATAGAGGGAGGTCGACGTGAGGAGGATGATGAGGTCGGACGTGGTTTCGCCTTTGAGAGTACGCGCCTCTTGGAACTGCGACTGATGCGCGTTCGGGGACGTGATGAGGTGAGCGTTGGTGTGTCCTCGCCGTGCCCGGAGTTGGTGCGTATGCACATAGTTGAAGTGGGGTGGAAGTGTGAATGAGGGAAGAAGTTAGACATGACTGTAAGGTAGTGCAATTGCTTAAGAGGTGACAAAGGGCAGGACTATATGCTGCACTCACTGGTGGGGGTCTCTTGATAGTTGGAGAAAGGAGGCCGTTATTGTCATGTTCCGGTAGAATAGGGATTTGTTGTTCTTCGGCACAAGGCTTGTAACGGCCCACAAGAGCCCACAGGCGATCTATGCGCAATAGTGATAGATAAATATAAGCATGGCTCGGAAAGATGGAAGCCACCTGCCCAGATGAGCCATTATTCTGCTATTGTCTGTATCTGGCGTTGGTCCGTGCGTGTGAATATTGATAATCGAAGGGATCTTGTTTGTGTGACGAATTCTCCCCATTCGTGACCTCACAGCCGAACGAATATCTGCGCACTGACCACCGTGCTCACCGTCGAGCAAGACCCTTATCGTCAACGTCGACTACAAATGGAGACCGTGAGCACCATCCACCAGGGTGTCTACAAGGGCAAAGTCACCCACAGATCCTGGCCACAGCTCCCAGAGGAAATCGTCAGGTCAGTGCAATTCAACTTCAGAGATTACCGGTTTCCCTTGTTGCGCCACACGCGTGCTAGGTTCTGCTGATCGTCCTTGTGCTGATCGTCGTTGTATTGCAGGCATATCGCTACCTTTTACCTATGGAAGTCGGCTGCGACGGGGTATACTCCACAAACTTGGGACGCGCGCGAATATTGGCAGCCGAGGATGGTCTACACCGCTCTACGCGACGCAGGGGACCTCGAAATCAACTTTATGAGTATATGCCCTCAGTGGCATCAAGCTCGTGAGTCGATCTTCCTTCCTTTCTGCTGCGTTTCTTTGCACACCGAATCCTGTGGACTCAAGTCACGATCGCGGCTGTTATGAGCGCTCGGGTGGCGAACCCTTATGGGCCGCAGAGTTCATTGCTGCAACATTGTTTCCATATCTTCATCTTGCTTCGATGTTTACTGCGTTTCCTTGGATATCGAATGCTGTGGACCCAAGTCATGATCGAAGCTGTTATTAGCGCTCGGCCGGTGAACCCTTACGGCATTCTGAGCAGGGCCCCAGACTGCGACGTCGTTTCCATATTTTTATCTTGCGTTTCGATTTACATTGCTGCAACATTGTCTTCATATCTTGATTTTGCCAATGCCACCGAGATACTGACAAGAATTAACAGTCGAAGGTCATCATTTTTGGCAACAAGCAGTTGCACTCATCGACCCAGCCGATTCCCTCTTGCAGCACATTATTGTCTATCCAAAATCAAATTTACACCATACAAACTCGTCCGCCGGCCCTCCGGCACCCATCCGTCTCTCATTCTGGCGCCATTTCCGCAATATTATCAATTGCAGCTGCCTCGTATGCCGCATCAACTCCCCTGCCACCCATCAAGGCCTCACCACCGCCAAGCGGGTCATACATTCACCTTTCCTGGGCCCCATCAACATCTGCCGCGACCACGATCGCCGGCGCAACGCCTTTTGCGGTCTTTGTCTACGCGAAGCACCCCTCTTTGAAACTGCTGGTCTGGTCTCTTCCCATACCGCTGGCGAGCTGACCATCGCGTGCATCGAAAACGAGGATGAGGAAACGTGGCCCCATGTCGATGCGACATGTAAAATCTGTAGGCAGGAATGGCTCTGGCGGCGCGTTTGCGACAATCCAAGGGACCGTGAGGCCATCGGAGGCAATGAGATGGTCAGCGACGACTGGGAAACGAGACAATGCGTTGACGGTTTCCTCGATTTGGCGGAGGGCTCCATCGCTGATGTCATTAGTCTCGCAAAAGAGAAATGGTGGCTGCGAAGGAATACGCGCCTTGGGGATATGCTCCAGCAGGCGCTGGCTGCTGCTAGGCTTGCGAGGGGAGGTGGTGCCGTTGGGTATGGAAGGGATGGAGATTATGGGAGTTTGGATGTGGCTGAGGAGGAAGAGGAGGAGGAGGAAGATGATGAGGAGGATCCGGAGCTTATGCAGCTCACTGAGGAGAGCGGGGTGCGAGATCTAGCTTTGGGGGATTGGGCTCGAGCGAGGATATTGGATGGGTATTGGGTCAGTCCTGCTGACATCTGGTATCAGTACTCTGTTCCTGGCCAGCCTGCGGTTGTGCCAGCCATACATCCCTGTCCATGGACTCGGGAACGCTCACTATCGAATGCCTCCAGCGGCAGTGCAGTGTCGACCACTGACGAAGTCGAAGAAGTGGAGGAGGAACATCCCAAAAGATCTACCATTACTGCCGAAATCCCACCATCTTACTCGCTCTGCGAACAAGCCTACGTTGCCCATCAGCGGCAAATGCGTGTAGTGCTGCTCCCAGTGCTCAAAAACGTCGTTCGTCGATTAGTCATGGAATGCGCTGTTTCAGAAGGGCGGCGAGAAGACCCTGCTGTAAGAGCTGCGCGGATGAACATGGAGGAGGTCCTTCGCATCGTCAGGGAGGAAGAAGGGGTCTGGTTCGACGGTGTTGATTGGGCTGAGCGCCGGCGAAGTGATGATGCCGTGAAACGACGCAAACGAGTACAACGCGCACGGGAAGATGCTCTCCTCAAGCGTAAGAGGGAAGACGACTCGGCGAGTAGTAGTGGAAGCAGCAGCATCAACTCTGCGTCTGATAGTTCGTCGAGTGCGACGAGCCCTGTGTTATCGGCTACGACGCTCCAGACGACCCCGTCGCCTCCTCCGCTTAGCGATGAGGGGGTTGATGTAGAGAAGAAGGAGGATTATTTGCGCCCGATGACTATACCCGTGTCTCCTGTTCTTAATCCTCCACGGTTGTTGAGGCCGATACCGTATGTGCCCGTGACGACTGCGAATATGCCACATTATAGTTTGGAAGCGTTCAGGGCTGTGAGTTTCTGCTTTCTGTGATCTCTTTTTTTTGATTTTATTGACAAGGAGTTTCTATTAGGTCTGGAGAGAAGCCTGCGCTCCATTGTATCATTGCAGATGCAGAATCTGCGAACGAGCAGCTCAATTGGCCAATGCCCAAGCGGCCGGGAATAGTAATGTCCCTCCTACAGTTGTTCCATCCCAACAAGTTGTCGAGCCAAAGACGCGTGCGGTTGTGGAGTCTGCGTCACTCCCAGGCGGGGATCGAGGGCACCCGTTGGAGATCTCACTTGATGTGGATGGGGAGGGTGAGGAGGAGGTTGGGTATGAGCGGAGGGAGGAGGAGGAGGAGGAGGAGGAAGAAGAAGAAGAAGAGGAGTATGAAGAAGACTATTCGGACGAATTGGAAAGGTGTAGTTATACGCCGCCTTCTGACGTGGAAGTGCGGCCATCGCGCAAACGGTCTTCTGATGAGCTAGAGGACGCGGAGGTGGACCACCGGCTTAGGGGAGGGACGCCCCCGAAGAGGGCTAGGAAGGGGGAGAGGTATGGTCAGGGCGAGGATTCGGTGAAATTGAAGTTGAGGAAGAGGAGTAGTGAGGAGTTGGATGATGCTGATGAGGATGGTGGTGCTGGTCGGGGTGGCGGGTGTGGAAATAATAATAAGAGGGTGAGGGTGGGTGATTCGTCTCCTGCTGAGAGTCCGCGGACGACGAGTGATGCTAGTTCGTTGGCGGATGAGGAGTATCGGGATCGGCAGGAGTTTCGGGATCGGCGTAGGGCTAGGGATGAGCGGGGGAAGAGGGTGTCTGTGAGCGAGGTTGATTTGGATCGGTTGTATGTGTTGGCGGATGAGGAGGATGCCTAGTGCTTGTCGGGGGGCTTATCCCGTCCTCTCTCCCATTTTTTTTTTGTCTTTTTCGATTATCCTGATTATAGCCCAAGCTCAAGTTCATGTACTACTATCCCTTCTGCATTTCGATTCTCGTTGTTTATAGAGTGGATATTAACCAGCAAACAGACCAACTCGCAGAATGTCAATTTTGCTTTTTCATATGGTACTTTACACTCTAGCGAGGCACCGCTTTATCGGCCATAATTGAGTAATCTGTATTTTCCTGATGAGCTTGAACCTCGAAGTAAAAATGACCATGGCAACTTGGCAAGTACAAAAACCAACCATTCCGCCATAATCCACCCCTCGTCCACAGCCATCCCTAGAGAGACTCTCGCACAGGGCGGTGAACTTGAGTGCTTTGGCCACGACCATCTCCTGAAGTTGCTTCTCTTTTTGGCAGTCCCTTTTTCTGTGCCCTCGACGAGGATGGCACCAGAGCCCCTTTTATAGTGCTCTCGAGGATAACCTGTGGCCGATAAATAACATCCACGTTGAGTACGAGGCGACCTTCTGTGGATGACTTCTTGATGACTTTCTTCAGCCCCAAGCCAGTGGTTCCACTGACGATCTCTAACGTGCTCCCATTTGTCAAAGCCGGCCAGCCATTGTCCATAGATGAGGAGTCGAAGGTCATTCCAGGGACAATCGCAGCCACTTCGATATCAAAGGATGTGATGTCTTCCCCAAGCGCCTTGCGTAGATCGCGAACGGCATTGAAAATAGGTGTAAACTGTTCCTCAAACAGGTTTTTTTGGTTTGCGTCGAGAGATGGCCATCTAGCGAAAGCAAGGATATCTAGCAATATATCCAAGAGATCTTGGGACCAGCCGCTGGATGAAATTTTCAGTTGCGCCCAAGTTACTGACCGCCAACGACGGTAGAACATTGGATCTTCTGGAAAGAAATCGTGAGGGTGGATTGGTTTTGAAGGTTAATGCGAACTTACCAACTTTCCGAATTTCAGAGTAAAGTTCAGACAACAAGTTCGAAGCATCAGTATTTCCTGGTTTCCACGAGGAAATGGTGATTTTACACCAATTTGTGATTGCGACCTGCAGCACAACTTGCACGAGAAGGGGATCGAGCCTCGCCTTTTTTGATACTAGTCCTGCAGAAAGAAGAGCCACCATGTTCTCCCCAAGCATCAATCTCCCTTTCTCGCTGATCTCCATGATCTGGCACTGCCCTTCCACCAACTTTGTGTTTTGCATCACCTTTCCCAGCACAGCGACCGCTCGACGTACCTCCACGTTCAAAACATCTACCATGTGAACGGCAGCAGTAGTCAAGAGAATGTCGGATCTCTCCCAGGTCTCCTCATTGACCCCCTGGTCAACATCTGTAGTGTTGCCCTTCAACTCCTTGCCTCTGACCTCCGAAGGCGTCTTTGCAGCTGCAAGGACCATCAAGACCTCTGAAAGATTCCTCGCATTCGCAAGCTGCATTTTGACAGCCTCAAGTTCGTGCGTCAAGCGTGTGCCGGCTTGAGTCAAGAACACCTGAGCGCCCTTCAGCTCCTTGCCTCGAACCTCCGAAAGCGTCTTCGCATCCGCAAGCTGCGATTTAACAGCCTCAAGTTCGTGTGTCAAGCTCCGGTAACCGTCCAGTAAGCGATGATTCTGATGTTGACACTTCTGCAGCTCCTCCGACTGTGCGTTCGCGCGATTCCACAATTTCCTGTAATGATGGTCCAAGTTGACGTTAGAGGGAGGCGCAGTACCATCTGGCCCTCCCTCCCCGGTACTTCCTGCTTCAGCGATCGCTCGATCCCGAGCTTCCGCTGCAGCTGCAGCCTGGGCCTTCTGGCGCTCGGCCTGAGCACTGGCAGACAAGGTCATCATGACGCGAACACTGGGGCTGGAGGAAGATAATACGGGGGTGCTGAGTTTACGCCTTGCAGGGTATGTAGTCAGAGGCAAGTTGGTCGGCTTCAACCCCAAATTGACCATCTCCCTATTAGTCGCATCAGCGTCACCCACTTTCCCAATTGCTTTTTGAGTCGCAGCTGGGACACCTAATGATCGGGGAGTCGTTGGATTAGCCCCAATGGCCTGTGCACCTGTTGGGGCAGCAGTGGGGGTTCCAACGGGAGGTGATATGGGGGTGCTGAGTGGCCTGGGTTTAAACCCCAGAGGGTAGGATAAATATTGTTCCTGAGATTCAACGCCTCCTGCTTGTGGTTGTGAGTTTAGGGCTCTCGATCGGGAGTTAGGGGGACGCCTTAGGAGTGCAAATGGGTCTTGCTCCTCCAATCTGACTATACCTGGAGGCGCAGTACCATCTGGCCCTCCCTCCCCGGTACTTCCTGCTTCAGCGATCGCTCGATCCCGAGATTCTGCTGCAGCTGCAGCCTGGGCCTTCTGGCGCTCGACCTGAGCGCTGGCAGACAAGGTCTTCACGACGCGAACACTGGGGCTGGAGGAAGATAATACGGGGGTGCTGAGTTTACGCCTTGCAGGGTATGTAGTCAGAGGCAAGTTGGTCGGCTTCAACCCCAAATTGACCATCTCCCTATTAGTCGCGTCAGCGTCACCCACTTTCCCAATTGCTTTTTGAGTCGCAGCTGGGACACCTAATGATCGGGGAGTCGTCGGATTAGTCCCAATGGCCTGTGCACCTGTTGGGGCAGCAGTGGGGGTTCCAACGGGAGGTGATATGGGGGTGCTGAGTGGCCTGGGTTTAAACCCCAGAGGGTAGGATAAATATTGTTCCTGAGATTCAACACCTCCTGCTTGTGGTTGTGAGTTTAGAGCTCTCGATCGGGAGTTAGGGGGGGCAGGGCGACGCCTTGGGAGTGCAAATGGGTCTTGTTCCTCCAATCTGACTATACCTGGAGGCGCAGTACCATCTGGCCCTCCCTCCCCGGTATTTCCTGCTTCAGCGATCGCTCGATCCCGAGCTTCCGCTGCAGCTGCAGCCTGGGCCTTCTGGCGCTCGGCCTGAGCGCTGGCAGACAAGGTCTTCACGACGTAAACACTGGGGCTGGAGGAAGATAATACGGGAGTGCTGAGTTTACCCCCCTGAGGGTATGTAGTCAGAGGCAAGTTGGTCGGCTTCAACCCCAAATTGACCATCTCCCTATTAGTCGCGTCAGCGTCACCTGCTTTCCCAATTGCTTTTTGAGTCGCAGCTGGGACACCTAATGATCGGGGAGTCGTCGGATTAGCCCCAATGGCCTGTGCACCTGTTGGGGCAGCAGTGGGGGTTCCAACGGGAGGTGATATGGGGGTGCTGAGTGGCCTGGGTTTAAACCCCAGAGGGTAGGATAAATATTGTTCCTGAGATTCAACGCCTTCTGCTTGTGGTTGTGAGTTTAGAGCTCTCGATCGGGAGTTAGGGGGGGCAGGGCGACGCCTTGGGAGTGCAAATGGGTCTTGTTCCTCCAATCTGACTATACCTGGAGGCGCAGTACCATCTGGCCCTCCCTCCCCGGTATTTCCTGCTTCAGCGATCGCTCGATCCCGAGATTCCGCTGCAGCTGCAGCCTGGGCCTTCTGGCGCTCGACCTGAGCACTGGCAGACAAGGTCTTCACGACGCGAACACTGGGGCTGGAGGAAGATAATACGGGGGTGCTGAGTTTACGCCTTGGAGGGTATGCAGTCAGAGGCTTGGTCGGCTTCCCCAGATCGACCATCTCCCTATTAGCCGTGTCAGCATCACCCGCTTCCCCACTTGCTTTCCCGGTCACAGCTGGGACACCCAATGATCGGGTCGTCGGATTAGCCCCAGTGGCCTGCGCACCTGTTGGGGCAGCAATGGGGGTTCCAATGGGAGGTGATATGGGGGCGCTGGGTAGCCCGGGTTTAAACCCCAGAGGGTAGGGTAAATCTCGTCTCTGAGATTCAGCGCCGCGGCATTCAGTTGGTGGTCGTGAACCTATGTTATCTTCCTGAAATTCAAATCTGATTAATCTGTGGCTTACTTACCTGATGACTCGAAATTGTTATTTGTAGGCATCGACTTGGAATTTGAAGAGTGACCTGGACATGTACTGGGAGAGTGAAGGGAATAGGCGCCAATAAGAAGCCTTGTGACTTAAACGATGCAGCTTGGTGCCAATTACTTGCACGTATATCTGGCGTCTATATGAGAGTGACGTAATGTTAAGATAAGACCCTGGCAAAGCAAAGACATTGCCCTCATCGCTGTCGGTGTGCGGTATAAGAGAAACCCCATGAAAATTAGTAGTGCTTGCAAAGTGCGAATTGGAGTGCGGTCCGCCGGACCGTCGGAGATTCAAACGCGGTACACAGTTGACTAGCTTCGACGTTACAGCGACGTCCTATAAAGCCATGTCGTACATTCATTGCCCACCTGCTACCACATGAGATCCAGCGACGGACCCTCTTTTTCAGGCCGTGACTTCATTCGGCCCCCCTTCCCTTGAGCCTACAGCAAACTTGGGCATTCTTGGCTCAAAGTCCAACAAGCGATGCGGATTTTACTGATTTCCTGTTGGATTTCCACCCGAGACGACAAAGATATCACCTTCCTCTGTGCGTACATGTAGTCCCTCATTTGCAGTAAGTTCCTTTCCCTTTCTTCAACGTTCTTCTTGCTCACTTTTTTCGCCTTGGAAGAGCTCGTCATCAGCTTTGTCATCGTCGTTTATCGCATCACCTGGTTTTACACTAGATCCACGTCTGTATAAATTTGGGACTTCACAATTTTTACTTTCATCCCAGCCCTCGTCCACATTCCAAATGGTGGACCCGGCATCGCTCTGGAATAGCAGAGGAAACTCCCTCGATCGACCAATTTACACTAGCCAACAAGTTGGAGATATGCTGGATGCTGTCAGTAGTTGTCTGATTGGCACAATCGTGAGTCCCATTCCCATCCCTTACTGCAAGAGACAAGGTCAACTTTGGGCCGCGCCCTTTTCCTTTCTCCAGGACTCTGTGATGAGGATGTACCCACATCCGGACAGCGGCCTCAACATGTCCAATATACTCCCCGCCGCAGTGCAGTGTTGACCACTGACAAAGTCGAAGAAGTGGAGGAGGAACATCCCAAAAGATCTACCGTTACTGCCGAAATCCCACCATCCTACTCGCTCTGCGAACAAGCCTACGTTGCACATCAGTGGCAAATGCGTGTAGTGCTGCTTCCAGTGCTCAAAAACGTCGTCCGTCGATTAGTCATGGAATGCGCTGCTTTAGAAGGGCGGCGAGAAGACCCTGCTGTAAGAGCTGCACAGATGAACATGGAGGAGGTCCTTCGGATCGTCAGGGAGGAAGAAGGAGTATGGTTTGACGGCGTTGATTGGGCTAAGCGCCGGCGAAGTGATGATGCTGTGAAACGACGCAAACGGGTACAACGCGCAAGGGAGGATGCACTCCTCAAACGCAGGAGGGAAGACGACTCGGCGAGTAGTAATGGAAGCAGCAGCATCAACTCTGCGTCTGATAGTTCGTCGAGTGCGACGAGCCCTGTGTTATCGGCTACGACGCTCCAGATGACCCCGTCGCCTCCTCCGCTTAGCGATGAGGGGTTGATGTGGATAAGAAGGAGGATTATTTGCGCCCGATGACTATACTCGTGTCTCCTGTTCTTGATCCTCCACGGTTGTTAAGGCCGATACCGTATGTGCCCGTGACGACTGCGAATATGCCACATTATAGTTTGGAAGCGTTCAGGGCTGTGAGTTTCTGCTTTTTGTGGTTATTTTTCGATTTTATTGACAAGGACTTTCTATTAGGTCTGGAGAGAAGCCTGTGCTCCATTGTATCACTGCAGATGCAGGATCTGCGAACGAGCAGCTCTATTGGCCAATGCTCAGGCAGCTGGGAATAGCAACGTCTCTCCTACAGTTGTTCCATCCAAGCAAGTTGTCGAATCAAAGACGTGTGCGGTTGTGGATTCTGCGTTACTCCCAGGCGGGGATCGAGGGCACCTGTTGGAGATCTTGCTTGATGTGGGTGGGGAGGGTGAGGAGGGGGTTGTGTATGAGCGGAGGGAGGAGGAGGAGGAGGAGGAGGAGGAAGAAGAAGAAGAAGAGGAGTATGAAGAAGACTATTCGGACGAATTGGAAAGGTGTAGTTATACGCCGCCTTCTGACGTTGACGTGCGGCCTCGCGCAAACGGTCTTCTGATGAGCTAGAGGACGCGGAGGTGGACCATCGGCTTAGGGGAGGGACGCTCCCGAAGAGGGCTAGGAAGGGGGAGAGGCATGCTCAGGGCGAGGATTCAGTGAAATTGAAGTTGAGGAAGAGGAGTAGTGGAGTTGGATGATGCTGATGAGGATGCTGGTCGGGGTGGGTGTGGGAATAATAACAAGAGGGTGAGGGTGGGTGATTCGTCTCCTGCTGAGAGTCCGCGGACGACGAGTGATGCTAGCTCGTTGGCGGATGAGGAATATCGGGATAGGCAGGAGTTTCGGGATCGGCGTAGGGCTAGGGATGAGCGGGGGAAGAGGGTGTCTGTGAGCGAGGTTGATTTGGATCGGTTGTATGTGTTGGCGGATGAGGAGGATGCCTAGTGCTTGATGGGGCTTGTCCCGTCCTCATTTTTTTTTGTCTTTTTCGATTATCCTGATTATAGCCCAAGCTCAAGTTCATGTACTACTATCCCTTCTCCATTTCAATTCTCGTTGTTTATAGAGTAGATATCAACCAGTGAACATCGGACCAACTCGCAGAATGTCAATTTGCTTTTTCAGTTCCAGTGCTGTTGACATTTAATTATCCCTGGCCACGCTTTCGCGATCATTACGACCTGCCACCTTTTCTTTTCTTTCCTTCGTACCCCTTTAAATTCTTATTCCAAGTTGGTGGGGCTACCTTGCTGCATACCACACCCTTTGGTTGGATGGGCGGAGAATAACAGCCTTAATTGGATCGGGGGAGAGTTTCCATTTTTTATCTTTTCAGTCTCTCGTGTTTCTACTAGCTGGTAACAACTGAAACAAATTGCGCCATACCAACTCAGCTATGACTCTTTAATGTTTAACGTTTAACCTCGACCATCTCCTAAAGCCGCTCCTCTTTTCGGCAGTCCCTTTTCCTGTGCCCTCGACGAGGGTGGCACCAGGGCTTCTTGCACAGTGCGCTCGAGAATAACCTTTGGCCGGTAAATAACATCGGCATTGGGAGCGAGGCTGGCACCTTCTGTGGATGGCTTCATAATGACTTTCTTCAGCCCCATGCCAGTGGTTCCACTAACGATCTCTAACGTGTTCTCTTTTGTCACAGCCGGCCAGCCATTATCCATGAATGCGGAGTCGAAGGTCGTCCCTGGGTCAATAGTAGCGACCTCGATATCAATGGACGTGATGTCCTCCCCAAGCGCCTTCCGCAGGTCGCGAACGGCGTTGAAAATTGGCGGAAACTGTTCCTCAAACAAGGTTTTCTGGTTTGCGTTTGGAGTTGGCCATCTAGCGAAGGCGAAAATATCTAGCAATCCGTCCAGAAGATCTTGGGACCAGTCACTGGATGAAAATTCTATTTGTGCCCAAGTTACTGATCGCCAACGATGATAGAACGTTGGATCCTCTGGAAAGAAAGATATATCTGTCGTAAGGGTGGGTTGTTCCTAAACGTTGATGCGGACTTACCAACTTGCCGAATTTTAGAGTAAAGTTCAGACAACAAGTTGGAAGCATCACTATTTCCTGGTTTCCATAAGGAAATGGTGGTTTTGCACCAATTTGTGATTGCGACCTGCAGCACAACTTGCACGAAAAGGGGATCGACCCTTGGCCTTTCTGGTAGCCCTGCTGAAAGAAGAGCCACCATGTTCTCCCCAAGCATCAATCTAGCTTTCTCAGTGATCTGCATGCTCTGGCGGTGCCCCTCCTCGAACTTTGTCTTTTGCAATACCTTGCCCAGCACAGAAGCCACTCGACGTACCTCCACGTTCAGAACATCTACCATTTGAATGGCAGCAGCGGTCAAGAGAACAGTGTCAGATCCTCCCCGCATATCCCAGGTCTCCTCATTAGCGTTCTTGTCCACATCTGTGGTGTCAACAAACTCCTTTCCTCCGACTTTCTGAAGAGTCTTCGCATCCGCAAGCTGTGCTTTAACAGCCTCGAGCTCTTTCTGAGATCTCTGCAGCTCCTGCGACTGTGCGTCCAAGCGATTCCATAATTTCCTGTAATGATGATCCAAGTTGGCGTTAGAGGTCTTCTCCTCACGCCATGCGTATTCCAGTTCTTCGATTCTTCTGCGTAGTGCCTTCTCTTTCGATGACTGGGGTTTGTCGCTGCTCCCTCCCACACCAATTCCCAACATGTCAGTTGTAGAGCGGCTGCCAGGCTTTGGCGCTATTGCCTGAGTCACTTCGAGTAGCTGCTGTTGTTGCATGTGGCTTACTTACCTGATGACTTAGAATCGTTACTATCTGTGGGCATCGAATGCGAAGAGCGACCTGGACACGTAACTGGAAGAATGAGGGGAATAGGCGCCAATAAGAAGCCTTGTGACTTACACGATGCAGCTTCGTGCTAAATACTTGTGCGTCCATCTGCCGTCTATAATGCCGGCTATATGGCTTGGAGAGTCGTGTTAGGCTCAGCTGGCGCTAAGTGGCATGATGTTAAGATAAAACCCTTGCAAAGCACTGACATTGCCCTCATCATTGTCGGTGAACACTAAACAGGAGGATACCACTCCCCGAAAGGAGAAGAGGAAGATCTACGATCTACGACGGTCGTAGGCTCAGCTATGTATACTGTAGTATTTCATTCAATTCGGCAGGGCCCGTGACGCGTTACCGCCCAGCCGAAATTTTAATTTCGGCACTTGTAGAATTTGGCCGTGACAAGGCGAAAAATTTGGCAGTACAGCGCCGCAGGCCGCGAAATTTTGCTATGTTGAGATGTTACCACGAAACGGTTTCGGCACGGGAAGAAATGACCCGTTACAAGTGTTACATTTCGGCGATTTTGAAGGCCGCGTGACGCGTTACTGCCGAATTGAACGAAATACTACAGTAGTATCCGTGTCACCCATCACATGTACTACATGCATCACAATGACAGTGGCAAGCGCCTGGAGGCCAAAAGACCACCGTTATGTGTATGCATGTTCGTCCATTCTTATTTACCTCCCCAGTACTGCCTCATCCTCTCTAGTCTCTCCTAGACAGACTTCGATATATGTGTAGTCGTACCTTGGTTCACAATATGTGAAGTCTGTTGTTTGTCGTGCCCCAAAAACTGCGTCAGGAAATGTTTATATAATCTTCGGACTCTGAAATCGCGGTCCGACCTCCTCGCGTCGATTACGAGTCCGAGGAACGAGGAATCGTACTTTGTATTGCACCAATTTTCGTCCCGTTTGAAGAGGTATCAATCGTTTAGCGGCGCAAGCGCCAGTCCCCGACTCTGTTTGAAATAATGTGATTTATACATCCCACTTGAATAATGTTCTATATTACTATTAGTGGCCTGCTCGTCGCCGAACCGCTAGCGCGGTTCGCTCCTCGCAGGCCAGCCGAGGCTTTAGGGACCCTTACCAAAAGGTTGTAACAATTTTAACTTAAATTAACAAAGAACGGAACAAGCCGAAATTCGTGGGAAGCCATCACACGACAGTTGGCTGGAGTCGAGCATTCTCGTTCTGACAGAACCCTCTCTGTTCCAGAGTCGGGGATCAATTGATGCCGCATCAATCGGTCCGTGATCCAACCATGATCTGTTTAGTGCTGCTTTTTGTCCCTCTTGAGATGTGCTTGGCTTTGTTTGCTTGGTCCCTGATTTTTGTTGGTGCTGCTTTTCGTCCCTCTTGAGGTGTGCTTGGCTTTGTTTTGGACAAAAGAAGATCTGTCAACAATTCCTTCCATGGCTGCAGCTGGTTTTCGGCCCTCTTGAGGTGTGCTTGGCTGTGTTTTCAACAAAAGAAGATCTGTCAACAATTTCTCCCATGCTTCAGCTATTTTTCCATCCTATTGAGGTGCGGTTAGTTCAATTTATCCATCCTTGACTGTAGAACAGAGGAGGGTTAACTGTGAAGGCAGCTTTGATTGTTATTCAACAAATATTAGGTTAAATTTTACCTTTCAACCAGATCAGTTGAAATTTAGGTTGAAAAAAATCGACCTGTTTTTCTGGTTGATCAGCAACCTAAGCATTCAACTAAAAACTGGTTGATAATCAATGTCACAAAACAGTAGCCAACTTGGCATGAATTTCAATCTAAGATCAAGGGGGTGGCAGGATGTGGATCCCACACCAAGGGTAGGAGGGGAGGGTGTTGGGCCAAAGGCCAAAAAAAAACAAGTGACACCCCATCTGAGATTTTGAAGGTCAGCGACATTCCATATAGCTGAAGCTGACATGGACAGTCCAAACCAAGAGACTAGAGTACATAATATCATCTACATCGACACACCCTACACTCCCACACCACCCCAGACCAAGTGCCTCTTGCTGTTACACCACTCGGATGCTTCAGATTCTTTCTCAGCCTGCATATTAAAGAGTCACTTTTGAAGATTTATCACACTCAGAATTCTGTACAGTGTAGAGGATGGTCCACCTTTAAACAAGTTTTTTCAATATCATGCTAGCACAGGCCTGTTATATGCATCTTCAGCAGACTCGACTTCACTCAAACTTAGTCTACAGCCAACCACCTGTATGTACTATGTAGTTGACTTGTTACATGGAAATATTTTGAATTCAAAAAAAGAAAAAGACATGAGTATGGGAAAAACATACTTTATTAGGAAGGTAATGTGTGTGGGGGGGTGTCAGGCAGAACCCTGAAAAAAAAAAATGAGTGTTGGTCTCTTTTCCACATTTTGCCACCCCCTTGCCTAAGATAGGTTGACTTCATCCTCCCCTAAAAAAACTCAGCAGCATGTACCTACAATACTACACTTTTCAATAAAATATTTTTGTAATCTAATTATACTCCCACAACATAGCTGGGCACATGATGAGGATGTGTTTTCAAAGGTTTTCAACTGAAGTTGCCATTGACAGTTGACTCAATAAATCACATTCCCTGCCAATGGTCATGTGACAGCATTTCTGACTTGTACCCAGGACTTACATCGACTGTGAGGAGCAAACTGTGCAAGCAGTTCAGTGACAAGCAGGTGACTAATATACAAACAGAGACTTGAGTTTTTACAGTCTTAAATTTTGTATGGAGGAGGGCCAGGTATATTGAATTGGAATTCATGGTTGTCTGCCTCCAGAAGAAGGAAAGAAATAAAGATAAACAAAGGTTAGGACTGACTCAGCATAGACAGCATGCAAGTACATTCTGAATGCTATTTGAGGTATGCATAATGAGAGTTTGCATTGAATCCACTGCCATGACCACATGGGGAGTTGTCAGAAGTAAATATTCATGGAAGTAATAAGATGATGAAAGAAAAGTCCAATACAGAAAATTGAAAACTTTGAGATAACCAGAAGTGTTGATGACATCATTCCTTCACCAGGGGTAGCCGGAATGCAACCCAATGATGTCATTCTTCCCAAACATGCATATTTGGATGTATTTGCATAGCCGGAAGTGGCACATGATCATCAACTTTAACTATTTATTTCGGACTTGTACCCTTGCCATGCATAGCAGTGGCCCACACTTCAAGTATTGGTCTGCTCCCTTCATGCCCTGACGCGATTTTGAATACAATCTTCCCTTTACGCACCCTGAACACTGACTTTTTGGCTTTTTGAACTACTTTGAACGTGTTATGAACACAAAAGAATGGCCAACCCCCACTGGCAGGACCAGGCTCTAGGGCTATAACACCATTGGCAAAAAGATTATACCACTGTGGATGAGCGGGCTGCATATGGTTCAGCTCAAATTTGTTTCAGCTATCCTTGATGGACAAGTTATTCTCTGCAGACTGCTGCACTACAACTGGAGATGGGAAATCGGTAGCCTTTTCTATTCCCTCCAACACCACAAGTCATATCCTGCTAATCTGCCCACCTGTTCAAGGCCAATTGGCATTGTGGTCACACCGATGAAGGGATTAGCCAGCAATATTGTATGATTACCTTCTTTGTGTGTGTTCTGTCACTAACAATGTTCTAGGTGAACGAACTTTTGTTGTTCGAAACTCAATGTATCTACTCTCTCTTATTGCCACGAAACCCTCAGCAAGGCACAAAAGGTTGGAATTCATTTGGCATGAGAGATCATGGAATGTGTTAGGTGGCAGGTCATAAGTGTGGATGCAGAGCATCTGCATGACAAGGAACAGAGAGAGATTACCAAGAGCCTGACTTTTCAATCCAATGTTGTGTTCGCATGCAGTCCACCTGATCATTGAATGGGGCCTTTCATTCCGTCCAGCATTTGAAGCTATCAGAACCTTCTTCCATGGACGCTTTCCATTATTGATATTTGTTGTTGGACTCAGTGCGACATTGGAACCTGGGGCCCCAACATCTTTTTGCAAAAGTGTGGTTTTTTTTTAAGGCAACTTCCTCCTCATCCAGAAATCCAACAAGTGCCCAAAATTTGAGGCAGAGGGCAGAAAATGTGTGATATAATGTGGGGCTTCCAGCACCTCAACCACAGGTGTTTTCTTATAGATTCAGACAGTTCTAACATAGTAATTGAAGTTTGAATATAATATATTATAATTGTGATAGGAAAGGAGGATAGTAGGGCTGTAAACACATAGAAAGCCAAGAGGGAGCATGCAGTTGTTCAAGATGCATTGTTGACGTGCCAGAGTTTCAAAGTCCGCAGATTACATAAACATTTCCTGACATGGTTTTTGGGGTGTGAACAGGCTCCTAGAAGCATCGCTCTTGGCTTCACTCGCTGAATACTAGTGGTAGCACAGCTGGGGAAAAATCCATGGTGGGATCAGGTACAAACAAATAGGTATAAGGTTGTGAGCGAAGCGAGAGAGCGGCTGCCACATTTTGGCATGGACTTCTCGGCCATGTTATTTATAGTCATCATTTTCATTTTATACCTATGTAAATCTTCATAGAGTGATCAATCGATAGCAACTCATTCATGGACCGTGCCTTCTCATGAAAAGCGGTGAACCGACAAAAAGAATCTCAATTAGGCCCAAAGAGAAAAAGGTCGACTAATGATGGGGATGGTGGTGAGTGGTGAGGGAGAAGTAGAATTTGGTGGAGTTGATATTCGAGACAGTTTGGAGGATCTTGTGGAAGTGGACAAGGAAGCCAACAATGTTCAGCCACTTGATGAGGGGGATGATGAACCAGAAGACTTACAAGATCAAAAGCTCAAGCAACAACAGGCTTTAATAACAATTATCAGTGGAAAAAATTGATATCAACTTGGCCTTAACACACATAGATTTATAGAAGCAGGTTTTTGCACCAGCGTCATGATGCACAGCTCGAATTCATGAGCAAATGCATTCCAAACACTTGTGTATTGATCACCT
This sequence comes from Laccaria trichodermophora, assembly GCA_018417955.1. Lineage (NCBI taxonomy): Eukaryota > Fungi > Basidiomycota > Agaricomycetes > Agaricales > Hydnangiaceae > Laccaria > Laccaria trichodermophora. The sequence goes on from JACTVC010000022.1 coordinate 630,545, forward strand.
GATTGGACAGCATAGATTGGCAGGTATAAAATGAAAATGATGACTATAAATAACATGGCTGAGAAGTCCATGCCAAAATGTGGCAGCCGCTCTCTCGCTTTGCTTGCGACCTTATACCTATTTGTTTGTACCTGATCCCATCACAGATTTTTCCCAAGCTGTGCTACCACTAGTATTCAGCGAGCGAAGCTGAGAGTGATGCTTCTAGGAGCCTGGGGCACAAAGAAAACAGGACTACATCCTCTGTTTTTTGACCATTTTTGGTTTGCATGGACCCTGACATGTGGGATACATCTGAAAAATCCCAATGAAAATATTAGGGGTAAATATGAAAAGTCACAATGAAAACAGGGGATAAATATGAAATTCAGAATGAAATACTGAGAGCTGAATAATGAAAAGTTGCAATGAAAGAAGTGGGGGTAAATATGAAATTCAGAATGAAATACTGAGAGCTGAACAATGAAAAGTCACAATGAAAGCAGTGGGAACAAATATGAAGTTCAGAATGAAATACTCAGAGCTGAATAATGAAAAGTTGCAATGAAAGCTGTGGGAATAAATATGAAGTTCAGAATGAAATACAGTGACTCACTATAAGTTTTGCACCACCTAAAAAATACTATATTTTCCTCAATCTCTGGGGACTAGTTACCATATAAATATGATAATATACAGATATTCTATGTACATCTTTGACATGAATATGAGGTCTGGATCTCATCCTCTGCTTCATGTAGGAAAAAGTGAAAAAATGAGGTTTTGAGAGTTTTATCAATACTTCATATGAGGGTCTAGAAAAATGTGAAGAATTAAGTACTTGCTGACTCAAGTATACAGAACTTTGAATGATATCAATTGGATTAGCAGTTGTTGAGATATAGGTGTAAGGAAGGGGCTTGTTTTGGGTAGATCAAAAATGAGGTTTTGACAGTTTTACAAATACTTCATGTGAGAGTTGGTAAAATATATAGTACTAGCCTACTCAAGTATACAGAACCTTGAATCATTTCAATTGGAGTAGCAGTTGTTGAGATATAGATGTAAGAATGGGCCTTGTTTCATCATCTACCCCAAAACAAGCCCTTTTCTTACACCTATATCTCAACAACTGCTAATCCAGTTGATATCATTCAAAGTTCTGTATACTTGAGTCAGCAAGTACTTAATTCTTCACATTTTTCTAGACCCTCATATGAAGTATTGATAAAACTCTCAAAACTTCATTTTTTCACTTTATCCTACATGAAGCAGAGGATGAGATCCAGACCTCATATTCATGTCAAAGATGTATATAGAATATTTGTATATTATCATATTTATATGGTAACTAGTTCCCAGAGATTGAGGAAGATATAGTATTTTTTAGGTGGTGCAAAACTTATAGTGAGTCACTGTATTGAGAGGTGAATAATGAAAAGTTGCAATGAAAGCAGCAGGGATAAGTATGAAATTCAGAATGAAATCTTGAGAGCTGAATAATGAAAAGTCGCAATGAAAGCAGTGGGGATAAATATGAAATTCAGAATGAAATTCTGTCAGCTGAATAATGAAAAGTCACAATGAAAGCAGTGGGGATAAGTATGAAATTCAGAATTAAATATTGAGAGCTGAATAATGAAAAGTCACAATGAAAGCAGTGGGGATAAATATGAAATTCAGAATGAAATTCTGAGAGACAAGTATGAAAATCTGCAATGAAATTGCCAGCCACCTTTATGAAATTCACAAGGGTAATTCTCCTACAACTTATGAGTGAAGCCCAGCATTTAAATGAATGAGAGACATAAGCAAGTCAAATGAAAGGCCTTTCACAATTATGCTTGAGATATAGATATTTAGCTCTAGGCATATGCCTTAGTATTATGATAAAAGTGGTAGCCACCAGTCATACTGGAAAGCATTGTGACTGCACTTTTGTTGTTGAGGATGAATTAACAATGACATTACCTACCCCCGTGCCCTTGTCAAATGGTTCAAGAAGGTTGGCTGCTCTCCAGACAAGATCACTGGCATGTGGAATGTTGTTCCAGAGTGCACATGTAATGGAGAACAGCTGACCACTGTGATACATTTGGACTCTGTCCTCCACACCACACATCTCATCCCTGTCATTGGCAACTAATACCTTCCTCCTCATTTTTCACACACCTGGTCCCTCAACATCTTTGAAGCCTTCTACGTGAACAAGTATGCAGACCACCATGCAAATGAGATTTGTTTTTAGTACTAGTATTTAAGTTGTACACTTCAAGTTTTGTAGTCTCATTTTTTTAAACTACAAGTTCAGTACTATGTAGTAGTCTCATTTATCATTACTCTACATCTTTGAATGTGGTGTGGATGATCATTGTGACATGCATGGCTCAATTTACTCTGGGATGTGGGCATGGATGATCATTCTGGCACACATGGTTGAATTTACCCCGGAATCAAAGTTGTGATGCAGTGGTGCCAGATCAATCATGCTGGCCACATTTGGCCATGCCTTCATGGCCCACCACACCTGTGTGATTTTCCTGATGTATGCCACAAGGTGTATGCCTGTGTACATGTGTTATTTATATTTACCTCCCAAGCACCTCCCTAATCCTCCACCTTGCAAGGTGTCCTCCCACATCATGAATGGAGTATCATTTTCTTCCCTCCAAGAATGTCCTGCTTCATTTTCCCAAGATTTTAAGACTTCAAGACTGCCAAAAAACAGTATAGATGGGCTTCCTAGTGCATAAATTATACATCATAGATACTAGAGAGCTTCATGGTGGGCTATCAAAGATGATGAAAGTTCTTCAGAATCTGACACGGATTCTGAAGAGTTGATGGTGAGCAAAGTTCTTACTTTCGGAAGTGTGGCAACCATTAACACCTTTAATTATGGTTTATTAGCATCTTCCAATTGAACAAGGGCACACAAACTCACCAAGGAATTCCACAGAACAGGATCTTCATGCTGTGACTCATTCTGACACCAACAAGGTTCCTGGGCCATCTACCTCAAGCTCAGAGATTGTCAGCAAGATAACATTAGGTTGGCATGAAAGGTGAAAACATAAGGTTGTTGAGATCAGAGGATTGGATGATTGCTTCTGTGGATCCCAAGCAGAGCTGACTGCTGACAATGTGATCCAGTGCAAGAGAGTTGGTAAGTAAACCAACTTTTTATCCAGATTTCAATGTGAAACTTACTCACATTTTTGTGTCAAACCATTCTAGTATCACCTTGGTTGTGTTTACCTTGAGCAGGTGCTCAAGAATTGGGTCTGTGAAGCATGTTCAACAATGTTGAGAGGAGGACAAGGAGGGAAGGCTGTGTGGCGGTGATGTCATATTTCCTAAAGTAGACATGTGCCTGATTAAGTTGGGTGGTTGGTTCAGTCAAACGTTGCAAACCAAAAAAATCAACCCTAGGTCTTTTTTTTCAATCCTGATACCCCTTGCACTCTCTCTTCATGTACACTTCTCACTCTGACACATGCTTTGACACCCATATACTTCAAGAATTTCAATAGGTGCACTTTTGTTCACACAATTGTCTACCACTAAGTACTTGATTCATCCTTGTGTTTTTGTTCATTCTCTCTTTGTCATTTCACCTCTCTGTGAAGTAGATGACTGGTTTCTTGTCCCTTCTGTTGGACTCTTGTTCTTCCACACAGGCATTGGCCTATATAATCACTGCATACATATAGATAATATTGAGGATACATTTACAATATTATCATGCTCAAATTCACTGCTTATATTCTGATCATATTGAAAATACAGTTATGAGGATATATTGAAAACTAAATTAAAAATCTGATCAGTGAAGAGATTGCTGATGTGGGCCTCATTCACAGTCATCATCATCAAGATCTTTCTTGTTATGAAGTGAATGTGCCATTTTGGATACAACTTTTGAGATACTCTTTGCAAGTTTAGACAAGTGAGACACTAATCATATAAACATGAGATTTCATTAAAAGAAAAGTTAACCTTACTACTTACCTTTTTTTTTTTTCAGAATTCATTACTGTATGTGGCAAAGCTGCTTCTTGAGTGTTGTCCACAGTGGCAATTGTGTCAGGGGATTCTCCTGCAGAAATTCTGTCTTTGACTTCCTGAGCTTGGATGACTAGCTCCTCTGCCTCTATGTATTTTCCCATGTTTTGATATGTTGCTGCTAAACTTTCCATGGCCATGATTGTGTGTGGGTGCTCCAATCCAAGAATTCTGGTCCTTGTATTCAGAACTTGAATCCGAAGCTTCTCTGCCTCTGTGTATCTTCTCAACTTTTGATATATTATTGCTAGATTTGCCATGACTGTGATTGTGTTTGGGTGTTCTGCTCCAAAAATTCTGGTCATTGCAGTCAGACCTTGCATCTGCACCTTCTTTGCCTCTGTGTATTTTTCCAGGCCACAATATGTGATTGCAAGTTTTGTAGTGGCTATGATTGTGTCTGGGTGATCCAATCCAAGAATTCTGTTCCTTGTATCCAGAACTTGGATCCCCAGCTTCTCTGCCTCTGTATATCTTCCCAATCATCCATATGTTGATGCTAGATTTACCATGGCATTGATTGTGTCTGGGTGATCCACCCCAAAAATTCTATTCCTTGCATCCAAAACTTGCATCCCCAGCTTTTCTGCCTCCATGTATTTTCCCATGCTACGATATGTTGCTGATAGCTTTGCCATGGTTTCAATTGTGTCTGGGTGTTCTACCTGAAGAATTCTATTTCTTGCATCCAGAACTTGGATCAGCAGCTTCTCTGCCTCTGTGTATTTTGCCAAGTTTCGATATGTTGCTGCTAGAATTCCCATGGCTCTAATTGTGGCTGGGTGTGAAACCGGGTGTGTATCCGTAACTTCTCGATGAAGTCGCGTGCACGAGATGGCAGCGGAGAAGAGTTGCGGTACTCGGGAGAGAGAAGAGGTTGATGAGGAGACTTGCGTCTTCTCGTGAGAGTTTCCCTGTAACCCTAGGAGGGGGACGTTGTCACCCGACGTCGGACTCTTGTATCCTGGAGGGGAGGCATCGGATTGCCTAACCATGAAGCGTATGCGTGACCCAATCCACATATGTATATAATGTGGTTATCAAGTGAGTACAAGAATATACGAACTACAACTAGATACAACAAAAGATAAACAAACGTAAAGGATGATCCCATATCATGTAAGAGTCCAGGACTATAGTCCACCGTTACAAAGCCCCCCCATGAAATTGGAGCATCTTCCGTAGGTCATCCAAGAAGTCATCGACGACCCTGCCGCCGTCGTTCGTCCCGTTTTCGTATGTTCTGAATTTTACGACCTGCTCTCCTTCCTCGTTTAGTCTTTCTATACCCGGGTTCGTCCTCTTGATCGTCCGCCTCGCCTTCCTCTAAATCGCTATGAGCAGTGCCGGGGTAATCATATTGCACAGGATCTAGGACCAAGGGCCCTGCCGTGGCCATCCTGTCGCTGATGGCAGCGAGATGAGCTGCTTCAATCTCCCTGGACTCGGAGTACGCAGAAGGATCCACGTCCATACGATCGTTGTCTGCCAACCTGGCGGCTAGCGAACTTGAGTACGGGTCCGAAAGTCGAGAAGACAATGGAACTGATGGAGCTGGGTTACTCAACCTGTTCGCTAGGTCCTCCGTCATTCGGGACATGAGAGTGGGATGAGAGCTATCAGCTGGAGGAGAAGCGGGAGGCGGTGTCACCCTGTTCGTTATCCATGAAGCCAAGGCCAGGTCTGTGCTATGTCCCAAAGGTAAAGTGGCGGGGGCACTAGCTAGGGCCGAAGGTGTAGGATTCATGACTGCTGTAGGAAGCGCTGCCGCAACTGGCCAGGGTAATAGTGCACTTGGCGTGGGACCGGAAGAAGGCATTGGGTAGGGTAGAACCGTGGTATTACCCTGTAGTAGAACTGGGCTGAAGGTATTACCGGAAGGGGACCACATAAAAGCTATGTTCGCGCCAAAAGGCAGCGGGGTATCTGAGGGCATTCCAGTCATAGCAGGGGCGTTGGGGATCACAGGAAGCGCGCCGAAGGGCAGCAAGGTCGATGGGGGTAAGTATCCTCTATTTGTAATGCCAGAACTGATAGGCGGGGGTGAGGGGCGTCCCATACTAGTTGTGATTGGAGCGAAGTCAGGACGAAGGGCACCGCTCAACGTAGTGGTTTTATCAGGGGTCAAGGATCTTGAGGAACGGCGATGTCTTCTGGGTGATAAGGAACGTCGAGAGGGTCTCCTGTCTCGGTGATAGGGAGACGGTGAACATTGTCGTCGTCGGGGATATACAGATCGTTCCGGTGATCGGTACCTTGGTCGGGAGGGTGAATGCCGCTCCAAGCGATAGCGGCCTGGCGATCGAGGGCTTCGTTGATAACTTCTAGACAAACGGTCCCTACTGTTTAGTCTGCGTGTAGAGGAGCTTGCAGTAGATGAGGAAACGAAGGGCGGTTCGTTGAAGGATGGTAGAGTTGGGAGGGGCTCGACACCTTGATTGGGAGTGGCTATGATTGTGTTAGGCCAGACGTGAGTGGCTTGTCGCAAGGCTCTAAGGTAGCTGTCGTAGTTTACGAAGGAGACTAGCAGTTCCAATTCGTTTTCTCGTCGATGGTGCATGTAGTCTCTGAGCTGTCTAGCTTGAGTAACGGAACCCGCTTCGAACCAAAAGCTTTGCCCTCGTCCTACGGTTGTTCTAAATATTCGTCTTATAGGAATGTTAAGGGCAGTAGCGATGCCTATGATCCGAGCTTGCACTGAAACGAAGTCCTCCGTAAGCGGCATTCCGTATAGCGTAAGATAGGACGACGCGAACTCCAAGGGGTCGGCTATCTCTGTCCTCACTTCCGCCGTCATAACGCCTTCTACTGGGAGCGTGTTAAGGATCTGGGGTCCCATGGCTTCACCTGCTGAATCCTCCTCTCCCAATGAGACTTCATCTTCAGCCTTTTCTTGCGGAGTGGCAACGGGGATGATAGTCGGCAGAAGGGGCCTGCTAACATCGAGTACGGGACTTACAGTCGCGCCATTGGCAGCGGTTTGTAATTCTGTGAGTTGAGCTGCGGGATTGATTGTCGCGCTCTCTCTCAGTTCCACGTCTCCATCCCTTGAGGGCATATTGCTGTTGTCGTGGTCAGGGTAATATCCATCATCGCTATCATCGTCATCACTTGGAGGGGGAGGAGGATCTCGTAAGGAAGGAAGATCTTCAGGACGGGGCCTAGGAGCTTCTCTTCCGACGTCCGTTGATCGAGGTTGTAGGGTATAGTAGATCCAAACAGGTTGCGGGAATCTACACCTTCACCTCCGAGACACAACCAGGGGGAACCTTGGGATTATGCAGGAATAAAATTTCCCAACGCCTCTCGCGATCGAACCAGCTGTGATGCCTGTGGTCCGGGGTGTACTTGGGGGAAACTTCCTTAAACGTTCCTTCTGGATCGTAAAGTTCCAAGAATTTCCGCCATTTCTTCCTTTCGATTGCAGGGGCTCCAGGTCGCGATTCTTCTGCTTTTTTCACAGGAGGCGGTTTAATCCAAGGAATTCGATCCTTAGCTATGATGACGGTGACTAACGGAGGCGGTTCAAGCTTGACAATTTCCTTTTTCGTGGCTTTTTGCTTTATGGGATCGGTATTAACGAGATCGATAGACCAAATCCATCCAGGATCGAAGGTCCTAGTAGTTCCTTGGGGAGTTAAATCTCCTCGTAGCAAAGTGCGCGTGTCATAATCATTCACGTCCCAATGAATAGAGGAAGAGCACCTGTAGTGGCTACTTTGATGTATCAATTACCCTAACTGACCATTCACCTGATGCATCAGTTCCCCTAATTGCCGAGCCTACTAGTTAGCTACCAGAAACTATGTACAGTAATTGGCAGCCTTGCTGCCTGCTCGTCGCCATCAGGGTCCTCCTCACTGCTGTCAGGGTCCTCCTCACTGCTGTCAGGGTCCTCCCTCACCACCGTTAGGGTCCTCCCTTGCCGCCGTCAGGGTCCTCCCTCTCTGATCATTGTCCCCCACCTCCCTTGCCGCCGTTAGGGTCCTCCCTTGCCGCCGTCAGGGCCCTCCCTCTCATCGTCCCCCGCTCCCCCTCGTCATTCTCTTGCCGCCGTCAGGGTCCTCCCTCCCTCATCGTCCCCTGCCCCCTGCCCCCCTCGTCATTGCCATCCCCCATTAGTTGCCATCCCCTCGTCGTTGTCGTTGGTTGTTATCATAACCCACGTTGTTGACGTCTTCATGGCCATCATCGTCTTCATGGCCTTCGTCATGCTCATGCCCGTCGTCATCTTCCGCCCTCTCGTCGTTGTCGGCGTGCTCGTCGTCGTGCTCATGGTTTCTGTGACTGGCGCTGTTTCTTGGCTTCGTACTTGGCGTTCCTGGCCGTCACCATGCCGTCGTCTTCAAGCCCTTTGTCATCTTCCGACCCCTTGTCATTGTTGTTGTTGTCCCCCTCGTCGTTGTCCTCGCCGTTTCTCCTGCTGTGTCTGGCTCGTCGTCGTCCTCGCCGTTTCTCATGCTGTGTCTGGCTCGTCGTCGTCCTTGCCCTTTCAAGTCCTGTGTCTGGCTTTGTCTTTTTGGTGTGCCTTCTTGGCTTTGTTCCTGGCTTCCTCCTTGGCATGCTTGGCCGTCATCATCTTGTTCATCCCAACTCGTTTATTCTTGTTCACCTAGATAGGTGCTCTCATGTCATTTCATAGAGGGAATAAAAACATACCAAGTTGTAGCCGCCCGCTTTGAAATTTGATGTAGAACAAGAGAACACAACGGCATTGAGGTACTAAATGAATATACAAGAAGAAAAATACGATCTGGTGAAGAAAAAGAAAAGACCCCGCTAAGACTTGCCCCCTCCCCCCACATGCATGAGTGCCCTCAACTCCAGGGCAGATATTTTACTCACCAACTAAGTTCGCTAACGCCGCTGAGACGTCTTCAAGACGTTCTGCCCAAGCCGACGTCGGTCCACAGGAAGCACCCCAAAAAAAAAGGGCGGCCATCACGCTTAGAAGGCCATTTATTCCAGGCTTGGCGATGGGTGACAAATCCTCCCCTGCAGTCGCCGGCAGAAGACTGCCCCACCACGCCAAAAAGTCCGCATTGAACTGGAGATTGAACTTCCCTGTGTCCTTGAATGAGGGCCTCCAAGAAGGCCTGCGGGCGTTCTTCAACCACTCCGCTATGCAGGGTGGGCGTTTGAAGCTGGAGAGGTTGGATTGTTTGTCCGCTGGTTTGAAGTCGTGCTGTTGTTCAAACGCTTCCCACAGGCCAACTAGTTCAAGCCATGCGAGGCCCAAGTCGTGTGAACGAAGCATTGTCGAACAGGAGGTGAACCAAGAAGGGAAGGGGGTGGAGGAGCCACCGATGGGCGGTTGGGCAGAAACAGGCACGGTGGGGGACTTCAACGTCGAGATCGACGTTTTCGTCAATGGCGCCGACTTGCTGCCTTGAGCTCCAGCGTTGACGGTTGACCGCATCCTCCTTCCTCGTCCTACACGACTTCCCTTGGCAGAAGTCAAGCCCTTCCTCTTTTTAGCCCCCCCAGACCCGCCGTTCTCACCCCCTGCACCGGAATCTACGACAGACGACGATGAAGCCTTCCTTTTCTTGCCAGAAACGGACTCCCCTTTGCGCGCGTCACTGGGATGAATAGGATCCGGAGAGCAGGGAGGAGATCCGCGTAGGGAGGGTGGAGGAGATCCGCACAGGGAGGGTGGAGGAGATCCATGAGCAGAGAGCGGGGAAGCAGGGCGCAAAGGTACTCGAGTAGAAGGAGGCGATGCACCCAATTCAGAGTTGAGAGGGGCCGCATTATTGGGAGGGAAATGCATGGCGGGATCCTCCGACCTGGAGGCAGTAGAATCCATGTCCCAATCGGCCCTGTGCACCGAGACATCGTCGCCCGTGAGCCGGGATAAAACGGGGTTGGAGGAAGGGAGGGCTTGGGCACGACATTCTGACTTAGCTAAACAAGAATTGAGAAAACGCTTGCAGAATATAAACGAGTGGAACGTACTGTAGCATTTTCTGAGGTAACGGCCGAAGAGGGGGGTGATGACCTCTTGGAATCCTTCCCTCTCTGCCTGTCCAAAGTTCATACCTACCGGCCCTTTGATGGTGCCGGCATGCATGCTAGATAGAAGAAAGCTGTGAGCTCAGTGCCCAGAATGAAAGCATTGAAAGCAAGAACATACCTGATTATGTTCAAACGACCTCCATCAGCAGGCTCAGGTCCACCCACAATAAACGTGGTTTGCATGTTGGTGTGTGCGTGAATGAGATCCAAAATCGGCTGGACAAAAATCGGAAGGGCCGCAATGCACCTGAAGTTATCAGAAAAAAGTGATAGGACGACTTCAGGCCAGTGGCTCACCTTTGTCGATCCTCTGGGTCTGTGGATGGAGTCCCAGATAACTTATTCTTCCACTCATTCAACTTCTCGTCCCCCTCTTTCTTGGCCATTTCGATGTACTTCTTCCGCTCGTCCAAAGGCAACGCGTCGAACAGCGCCTTGTTGATTCGTGTGCGCTCTGCAGCTTGCAGATTCTTCGGCAGCGGCTTGTAAATGTGTGCGTTGGTGTAGGCGTCACTGATTTTCTGCTTGTTGAAACGGCCCCACACGTTGTAGGCAATTGGCACCCGAGGTTTTGAAAGGCTGGTGCCAGTAAGCCGTGCCAGCATGATGACCGCGGGATCGTCTGTGTCGGGTAGGGAATCCTTGACTTTCGCTAAGTCGGGGACCTTCTTCTGTCGATAAGCGAGCCAGCGCTTGATTTTCTGGGAGACAAGATGGTGAGCGCCATGCAGATGATGAAAGAGAAGATAGAATAGGAGTGGCCCATCATGTGACTCGTTCAGTAACTCGAAATCGTACTTACCTGTTTCTTCTTTTCGATATCTTCTTTCGTCTGATTGAACTTCAGCAACTGGTTGGCGTATTCTTCCTCCGTCATCGTCTCCTTGTTGGGTGGCTCTAATTCCTCATCTGGCTCGTCATCGTTGACGCTGGCAAGCGTCTCTTCCGTCGGCTCTACGTTGTCGGCCAGGTCCACTGGATAACGTTTGAAGTATCGCCGCCAGAGGTCTAGAATGAAATCGTCCTCTCTGTTGTTTACGACCGCCTTCGAGTACGCAGGGAATTCACCCTCTAGAAATTTCAAGCGGCTTCCGGCAAAGCCTCCCGGATTTGGCATCTGTGTAAGGGTTTTGGGTCTGTTAATCTGTCATCCAGGACAAAACCCGTATGCTCACCTTTTTTTAGGTAACCTGACGACGCGCGGGGATTACGATGACGTTCACCAAGTGAAGATTGGCCACAACGAAGTGAGCGAGGTAGGGGAATTTTTCTGAGCATTTTATTTTGAAATATGTACTGGCAGGGCTCGTGTAGGGGTCAGGTTTCCCCAAGTTTTCACCAGGCAACATTCAGGGCTTGTACACTTGGCCATATTTCATCGTTGGCGCCAACGGTCACGAGGCTTCAAAGGAGAAAGATCTAAAGGTGAGTTACCAGATTTCATCGCCTCCGTTTTCCGAGAATCCCCATGCTAACTCGATTCTATAAAGATCGATCACAAACCAACATCTATTCCCACAAAACCACGATGAAATCGCCTTACAGGACGTCGCCCTCCATTTTCTCGACGCCGTCCACCATGTCCTCGTTGTCAGACACAATCTCTTCTCTTTCTTCTACACTGTCCCCCTCGCCCTCCATCACTTCTGCCCCTTCAACCCCCAAGAAGAAGGCTGCTTCAAACCTTAGCGGTTAGTAGGCACCCGCTTCCTTCGAAGAACACTAACCAACGGTTCTCAGGCCATTATGTCTCATCGGGTGCAGGTCTTTTGCTTCGTACCCCCCCAGCCTCAACGCAGGGATCACCCCTTGGCTCGCCCATCAAAGCTATCAAACAAAAGAAAAAAACAGCCGTTACAATCGACGGTGTGTAGCCCTTGGTAATTCTACGCCTTCTTCGACTAACGGTTCCATCGGACGCACAAAGGCCCTTTCGTCGAAGGTGGTGGCGCAGAAGTCGTGATTCAAACCAAGCACTGCATAAAGGTCCGCATGCCGACGCCCTCTCCTGCCCAACCATCCACCCCCAAACGTGCTCCTGGGGCTGAGCCTTTGATCACCCAAGAATCTCCCAAGACCAGCACTCAGCACGGCAAAGCGGCAGAGCCCAAGGCCATGAAAGCGACGGGCGACGACAAGCCGATTTACTACATCCCTCACCCAGACGAGTTCGCTGAGAGGGCGGCATCGTTCCCTCACACCACCTACGTGATTACCAAGGGGGAAGAGGTCGGACTTTTCTCGGCATGGTACGTGCCCTGTACAACCCACCACCGTGGTGCCTCTAACACGTTTTTATCAGGCACGACGCGGCTATTCGAGTTCAAAACCTTCCCACCCCGAAAGGCCGCATCCAATATATTTTGCAAAGCTTCCCCACCTTCCAAGCGGCCTTCGACGTGTATACGCACGCCTATAACACGCGTACCCTTCAGCCCATCCCAGTTCCTGGTGGCCCCTTCGACGTCCCCATCAACAATTTTTTTGAAGACCCACCCAATTCAAACGGCGAGTGGGATTCTGATTCGGCACGGGCGGACGAAGAGGACGGCGAGTGGTTCTTTGCAGATTCTGATGAAGAAATCGAAATTCGCGCAAGTCACCCACGCACTTGGTAGGACTCGTTCAATGGACTCAGCGGATCTTGCTCATCGAAATCATAGATTCAATACTGTCACCTTGCGGTTGGACCGGCTGTTTGTTGTCCCTGTTTGAATCTACTAAATACCTCTCTGCTCAATAAATTTTTTTGGTGGCTGGAATATCCCAGAAAGATATATTTCATATGACATGCCAATTAATCAGCCCCTGCACTACTCCGCCACCAAAAATTGAACATGTATCAGCCAAGTATCAATACACCCCCAACTGCTCGCCGTACGGCTATTCCCATAGCAGAAACAATTTATTCGCTATCGGCTGAATTTCCGGATTCCAAACCTGCAGTGGTTCCATCTATGGCGGCCAGTATTGGGGCGAGTTCTATCTCCGAAACACGCAGCTTCTCAGCGTTCCTAAACCGTTCATGGTCTTGGCGTTGGATCTAGAGGATTCGCAGTACGTTTGCTTAATTTTTGTGCCTTAGCCAAGCCTAATTTCTTATTCAGGCGAAGACTATGTGAGCTGGCGAAGTCACGAGAGAGCGGTGGGACACCTGGCCAAGCAGCCTCGTTAACGGAGCTGCGTAATGTCTTGCGCGCGAAGATCAAGCACTGGGAGCAGATACGAGGGGTGTACATGCCCGGGCTTCAGCGGCTACAGATGGAGCAGGAAAGGACTAACTCCAGAACGCTGCGTGCAGAGCACTTCCAGCCACCCCCTCCATCTAATCACCCAGAGCACGTCGACCTCTGGCTTCCCTCCTCCCTTTCCACCACGTCACGCGTATCCGTCAGCAGTGCTCGCCTCATCGCCGTAGAGGAGAAACTGAGGACGGCCCAGTGCAGTGATGCACTGGAAAATTTGCGATATATCCTCCGCGTCAAGAGCAGGATGGTTTTGTTCAAGAATAAAAACGTCAGGGGTCAGAGGGATGGTACGCGGTCTCGGTCAGTTATTGATCGGGTGCATGCCCGTGCTCGGGCTGCAGCCGCAAAGTATCGCTTTGCCAGATTGGCAAAGCTTTCGCTTTCTGGCCCAGGTGCTTGGGAGAGCTCTCTCCGTGTGCTTCTGGACTCGGACATTCGTGCATACAGTGACCCAGAGAAGATGCGTTTGTCTGTGGGGCGGAGGGGAACATTGGAGCATGAGGAGGAGGAGGAGCTGGAGGAATCAGGCAGATCAAATTCGCAGGAAATTGACCTTCGACCACAAATTCAAACCCGACGAGATGGAACAGGGGACACCCACCGCACCCTCTCGTGGATATGGCGGGTGGAGGGCTTTGCTGCCAGCGGGGAGGATGTAGAAGACGACATCCTATGCTCAGAGTGGGCAAAGAGCAGAGCAAGGGCAAATAGGGCGGAGGAGGAGGTTCTTCTTGTTCGAGAGGAAATGAGAAGAACGTTGGAGTTTCTTGAGTGGAAGGCACGCTGGTGGGAGGAAAGGGGCAAGCTGAGAACTCCAGCAGACAAGGACTGTCTGGAGGGCCTTCAGGCGTACTCAATGGAACAGGCTGCTTTGCATCAGCAGCTCCATGCCAGTTTCAAGGAGATTTGGAAGCAGCCGTTGGAAGACGCAGAGGATGAGGAGGGAGACGTGGTTGATGGCGAAGGGGGTGGGGGAATTGATGGAGACGATGAGGACGCCGACGACGACAGCGAGGAAGGCGATGACGAGGAAGACGGGGACGACCCTGATGACGACGACGACGATTGACGGGAATGCCTACAACGATGTCGAGGGCGAACGAAACGACTGCAATCGAGCCCAGGGAGCAAGGACGAACTGCAAGAAATGACGACCCTGACAACGACGGCGACGAGGGAAATGGACCCTGACGGCAACGACGATGAGGAGGGAGAGGACCCTGAGCACAACGACGAGGAGGGGAGGACCCTAACGGCGGCGAGGGCGGGGAGTGGACCCTGACGGCGATGGCAAGAGGGACCCTGACGTGGAGGGGGTATGGACCCTGACAGTGCCGACGTGGACCCTGGCAGCAATGACGAAGCCATTAGCACACTGTTCTGTAGTATATAGGCACTGGTAGCTAACTAGCAGACTGGGCAGTTAGGGGAATTGATGCATCAGGTAAATGGTCAGTTAGGGTAATTGATACATAATTCTAGCAGCATAGGCTGGGAAGAGGTAGTCCCAGCTGCGAAATCTACTAAGGTCTCCAGAGCAGCGGGTGATACGCGCTTAGAAGAGATCTCTCGAGCCACGAAACAAGGGATTCCTTCTTTCAAATACCACCTAGCAATTCGTTCTTCGGCCCCGTTCAACCATACCCCGATATAGCGATCGTCCGCTAGATCCACTTCAACACCAGAATCCGGCATCCAAAATGGTGAACCATGTAGTCGCGACACGTAATCAATGAAAGCTCGTTTGTCCTTTATACCGCGTTGAGCCTCCGTGATTCCATCCACAGCTAGCGGGAATCGGGTAATTCGCTTTAGGGAATCCAGGTATTCCGAGGCAGGAAAGGCAGGCCGCGTACCCTGACTCCATAGAGCTCTCTGGTGGTCGTCGTCGAAGTGTTTATCCACGTAGATTCGGTGTAAGGCTTCTATACGTCTATCTGTCTCTTGATTTATGTTGATTAACTTGTTGATGTAAACGTGATGTATACTCCCTGTATCTATCGCGGGCGTCCTGTCGCTTCTCCAACAATTATTGACGGACTCAAACTCGGGGAAGTCGCGCGGATTTCCCGCTGCGGGTGTCACTATTAAGGGTCTCCATTCCTTGCCGGGGAGGCAGAGTTGAGCATTTATGGTAGGGTCAAATGGTCCCATGTGTCCGTCGTAACGTCGGTTCTCCTCCTGAAAAAAGCTGACCTGGAGTCTTAAGTTGTCAGGTCTCAAACCAGGGCAGAAGGCGTCGCGATATGAGTTTGGCGAAGTTATTTCCCATAATTTTTTGCCCATCCGCACCAATCTGTGATGTACCGATTCAGGGATATAGTAATCGGGCGGAGGCGGTAGTCTAGGGATTTGGTCATAGTCCGCGAAGCTGGGTATTCGACTCGGGATGTATCGCCTTGTGTCGTTGTTCCCAGTTCCCACTACATGATTTGGTCGTCCTGACATTTCGGACAGCTCAGAACGCGATCGCGCTTTTCAGCGGCGGGACGCCCGAGTGGCAGTTCTGATGATTGTTTGAGGTTGAGTACGGATTTGAGTTCGGACTAGTAGAAATTTCGGAGTTTTAATACAACTGTACAGTACTATTACTTAATGGCGGATTATAGGGTAGTGGTCGCATTTCTGGAATACGGACAGGGGTTCGATTAAACGGGTATACCCTTAGCCTTGTGGTAGTCTCGTTTAAGCAAGGCTGAGTTGCGTAAGTCGTATTCCGAAACCCAAGAGTCGTTGGCTGGACCATAGCCCTTCCACCTGACCAGATACATCCTTCGGTTAGCTTTCTTTTTACCGACTAGTTGGTGGCCTAGAATAGCCTCGACTTCGTATTCTTCTGAAGCTTTCAGTTCTCGGGTGGAGGGTAGTTCCGTTCGTTCGCTGAATCTGTCAGGAGAAGGGGTATATTTCTTTAGATGGTCTATGTTGAATACTGGGTGCATAGTGTATGTGTCCGGTAGTCTGAGGCGATAAACTTGAGGGTTGATTCTTTCCACTACTTCGAAGGGTCCGATCATTCGTTGCACTAATTTCTTCCCTGTCCCTTCCACATCGACTAGTTCTAGAGAATGAGGATTGACAAGAGCCCAATCTCCTTCCTTCATGGTTTGAATAGGCCGGCGTCTTTTGTCATAGGCCTTGGCTTGTCTGTCCTGGGCTAGAGCGATGGCATCCTTAGCATATGATCGGTGCATCTCCAGCGTTTCTACAAAGTCCTCTGCTGATTGACTAGGAAGGAAGGGACGCCGCGAGGGATCAATTTCCGGTACGATGGCTCCGGTCGATATTCGAGGGTTATATCCCATTAGTAGGAAGTTCGGGGCGTATTTTGTAGAAGAATGCATGCTGCTGTTGTAGGAATAAGCTAGTACGCTCAGCCATTTGGACCAATTTTCCTTGTCGTTAGACACATAAGCGCGTAACATTTGTTCTATCATGGCGTTAAGGATTTCCGTTTGTCCATCGGTCTGGGGATGATGAGCCGAGGATAGAGCCATGACACTGCCGTAATTAGCGACGACTGATCTCCAAAATATGGTCGCCCATCGTTTATCCCTGTCTGAAATTATAACTTCGGGCAACCCATAAACATTCACCACTTTTTCCACAAATAGTTTAGCGAATCCTTCTTGAGTTAAAGTAGTATGAGTGGGGATAATGACAGCGAACTTTGTGAGCTTATCCACAATGACCAAAATAGCGGTATAACCTTGTTCTCCCGAAGCTGGTAGACCAGTAATCATGTCCATAGATACCGTAGAGAAGGGTCTGGAGGGTATATGCGCGGGCCTTAGCGCGCCCATCTTAGCTCGATGATCCGTCTTAATTTTCTGACAAACGTCGCACGTGGAGGCGTACATTTCCGCGTCTTTGTTCATGGATGGCCAGAAAAAGAGCTCCTGTAATCGCGCTATGAAGCGGCGAGGTCCGGCATGAGCACTTTCATAGGGAGATTCATGGATCCACCTCAGCACGTAGTTGACCTTAGATTTTGGGACACAGAGTCATGTCTTCCATCCAGCATTGATAAAGTACAGCAGTCCATCCGATCCTCTCTGAAAGTGACTGGCGGATACCACTGTTTTCTCATTGGGTTGAATTTTCACGTATCGAGGGGCGAAGAAGGAGTCTGCCTCGTAACCTTCCGCGAACTCTCTACAAATGTTTGGATCGACCGATATTAGCAATTGCGATCTTTCAGACCAATCTTCGTTGAGAGGTAACTCTGAAGGTTTAACTCCCGTTGGATATGTCCATGGGTCCGCTTTAAAAAACGGTAGCACGTCCCCCTGTTCATCCAGGTCTAGAGGCTGTTCGGGGTTGCTAGTAACTTTAGCATCTATTTCCTTCTCTTTTTCTTCTGGCGTTTCGCGCTTCTCCTCAGCTGCGAGTTGTCGTCTGGTGCGTACAGCGGCGGCAGTCTTATCTACGATATCTTCCCACCACATTACACAGAAGGCAGCTTTAGGGGCAGCTGCTCTGAAGATTCGGTCTTCAACTTTCTGAGCTATGTTACGCTTTATGTCGTCCTGCTCAATAGGAACATTCTCATCATTCAACGGTGAGTCGTGCGGCGGAATTCGAATAAGACGAGATAAAGGATCAACGTTGGAATGGATGTGTCCTGCTCTATGAACTATTTTGAGACCGGGGTAAGCTGCAAACACGGCCCCCCAGGCTGCTAATCGTCTGTTGGCGTTTTCGTAGACTCGCGCCCATACTAGGGCGGCGTGGTCCGTTATCAAGGTAATATTTTTGCCTTCTATAAATGGTTGAAACTTGACAAGAGCTTCTTTTGCGGCCAAGGCTTCTCTTTCGGTTGCGCTGTAATTTCGTTCGGCGGATTTAAAGGTCCTACTCCAGTAAGCGATTACTCGCTCGACGTGAACAATTGTTTCATCCAGAGTCGCCCCCCACTCATCTCGGCGTTCCACTTCATGTTGGTCTTTATGAAGTTTGACGACTAGATTAGGTACCTCCTTTCTTGCTTGCCAGGCGGCTTCCAACCTAGTGTAACAGGGGGTTCCCTTGAGATCTTTAACTTGTATGGGCTGAACTTGTTGCAAGCTGGCGCCTAACGCGATGTCCGATGCATCAGTGTACAATCGGTAAGCCTGGCCCGCAGCTGGATGTCCGAGTACGGGAGCGTTTGCTAGGGCTTCCTTGGCTTGCTGGTAGGCTACTTCTTGTTCCGCGCACCATTGCCATCTTACGCCTTTCTTGAGGAGGTCAAATAGGGGCGCTGCGATCATGGAATAGAAGGGTATATAAGAGGAGAAATAAACGACCATTCCTAGGAATTTCTGTAGGTCGCTGACAGAGGTAGGTCGGGCGAGATCCATTATAGCTTGGACTTTCTCCTTATGAGTAGATAGTCCTAGCCTCGAAACTTTCTGTCCTAGCAGTAGTATAGATGAGTATCCAACGTAGCACTTGGCTGGGGATAGGGTTATTCCAGCTTTCGCAATGGCTCCCAAGACTCTGTCGAGATGTTCCAAGTGTTCCGCCCAATCCTTGGAGTACACAACTATGTCGTCGATGTAGACCAAGGCGAAGAGCCATAGGAATGGAGCCAGTACTCCTTGCATGATTCTCTGGAAGATGGAAGGGCCATTTTGCAGCCCAAAGGGCATTCTTTTGAACTGCCATAACCCCAGGTGACACCTGAAAGCTGTCTTTTCTTTAGCGTCGTCGGCCATTTCAAGTTGGGTAAATCCAGCTAATGCGTCAAAGGATGATAGAACTTGTGAGCCTGACAATGCTTGGATAATTTCGGATTGGCGGGGAATGGGGAACTCATCCGGTATGGTTTTGGCGTTGAGCTTGCGGTAATCCACTACGAGCCGTGGTTTGCCATTCCTGTAGACTACTAGCGCTGGGAAACCCCATGGGCTGATAGACGGTTCTATGACACCGGCCTCAAACCAAGATTTGAGTTGTTGGTCGATTACTTCCCTCTTAGCCGGCGAGGCTCCGTACATGGGTTCTGAAATCGGATGCATGTTAGGGAGCAGCGGAATCTGTACTCGCGCATCTATATGACCTAATCGTCCGTCGACACCGAAGGCTGCTGCATTTCTGCGCAAAACTTCGGTTAGTCATTCTCGGTATTCTTCAGGAATGTCTGGTCCGAGATTGACTAATTTATCCACGTCCCCACTTACTGGATCCTCAGGAACCACTGTAGTTTTCGGTCCCCAAGACTCATTGTCCTCAAAGCGATCATCGTGCCCAGGGGAGTCTGCTGTTGGATTGGCGGCGGAAGCTAGGTCCTGTGCCTTTAAAGTACCTATTATGGTTCTTTTTAAGGCTTCCGCGGAAGCTACCATTCTGTTCAAATGATCTTCATCCTTGGGAGTGTCTAACATTGTTTCAGGATCATGCAGGTAGCCCACGACTTCTCCAGCCCTAACGTATCGGGGATGCGGACTCGGGTTAGCTATGGGGATAAAAGGACAGGTTGCATTGATCCAAGTCGTGGGGGCTGCCATGATGTTCTGATCGTCCGTTCCAATAATAACTTTTTCAATGATCCAATCCTCTCGACCTTCGAACATCGCATGAACTGCAACGTTACGCACACTATTCAGCTGTATCAGGCTGTCTTCCAAAGCAACCACTTCCATAAGCTTAGTCGCGCTGGTCTTAGTCTTAGCGCGGGCTACAGCCTTTCGTCGTATAAATGATTTGGTAGTGTAGGCTACTCTTATTTCAAATCCTAGGTCAATGTTCTGGGAGGAGGCAGCGGGTATCACGCGCCCAGATCGTCCTACCGCAACTTCGCAATGCCCGGAAGCGTATCTGGTTACACTAAGTTCGTAGGTGGTCTGGAAGTCTTCTCCAAGTAGTAAAGGTACGTTCATATTCCTGACAACGTAGGCCTCTAGTTCAAAGCTCACTATCGATTGATCTTGCGCGAGGACAAATAACTCAGTCTTAATATAGCCTAAAACCTTTGCTCCTCCAGTAAAGTGATATAATTTCATCCTTAAGCCTTCGTGTAGACGCGGCGCATTTGTTAGGGATTTCCAGAATTCTTCCGATATGAGAGTGATATCCGCTCCTGAGTCTAACCGAGCACGGATAGCTTCGGATTCGAGGTTTCCGACTTTAGCTTGCATGTGTAAGGCTTTCGTTCCTAGCGAACCCATTCCTTCCGGTAAGGATCAACCTTTAGTGGCAGGGAAGATCCGACCAGGTTCGTAGATTTGTTCCACCTTCTTAATCTTAACAGGCGTGGGTTTATTTACTCGCAAAGGGATGAGATCCTCCTTTTCCTTGCCTTTGCTGTAATTTTTGGTTTTACGCGCATTACGATGCGAAGGATATACCTTATGAAGCTCAGCGTCAGTACGTCGTTCGACTTTAGCTTCCTTTTCGCACGAGTTCGCAGCGGGAGTCTCACGCTTTTCAGCAGCGAAGGAGCTTCTTTGGAGCCCTTGGGATGAGTGGATTTCAATCGCGTAGTTCTTAAGCATTCGTTCACTCTCATAAGCAGAAAGGATGGCGTTAGATTCAACCAGCATGACTAAATATTCTCTATCTGCTTCTTCCTCCTCGTCCCATACTACATGAATTTTGTGAGCGTTCCGGAGAGAGTTCCATTTCCCGTAATGGGGGCAGTCCCTATGGAAATGCTTAGGACTGGTACAAATGTAGCAGTCTCCGTTGGGTTCTTGTGGGCTAACTTTAGAATCATCTCTTTCGAAGGTTATTCCATTAACCGTTTTACCGTGGGGGAATTCCTGCTTAACGGGCGTAGTCTTGCGCCCTCCAGAACGTGGTGGAGGTCTGCGATTGTTGTTAGAGACGAAGTTTGCGTCTCGTTCAAGTTCTCCTTCCTCATCCGAGGAACAAGATTCTAACTGAACTCCTTCACTAATAGGTCCTACCTCCGCTGCGTGTGCTGCGCGCGTTCGGTTGTTCCTATAAAATGGCGAGGGCCGCTTATTGCGTTCGGCCTGCTGCCAGGAAGATATGAGACCATTCTTCATTCGTTTAGCAACTGATTGAGCGGATAATATCGTAGGACAAATATTTTCGCTGAGATAATGCGACCATTCCACAGGTTGCCTGCGAAGTATACGCGCAACCGCAGTGGGTCCATCCACTTCATCAGGGTGAAGGAAGTGGTGATATCTAACGCGTCGTTGAATATACTCTAGCGGGCTTTCTTGCTCGTGACCCTTGTTCCGGAAGGTCATTTCGTCGAACTCGAAGGTTCGGTCCCGTACCCATTCTTCATCTAGGAAATGAGCTTGGATACCGATCATCATATTATCCCAGTCAACCGAGAAATAATCGCGGTCTGGGGCTGGCAAGGTTTCCCACCAGCTTAGGGCATATGAGGACCATTTAAAGGGAGCTAACTGAGCTATTCCTTCTTTCATCTTGGGTCCCAGTCTAGCAAGGAATCCCATGTTGCTCAAGTAGTTGATGGCGGTCTCGCCTGCCCCATCCCATTCAGGCAACACCGCGCTATTGAGCTTGCGGTTCAACTGCCATTCCTCAGGAAGTCGCCACCAGGGAATAATGTTGGGGTCTTGAGAGTTGGTATCTCCATTATTCCCTCCTCCGCCACCTCCGCCGCCACCCCCGCCACCGCCACCCCCATTACCGCCACTATTGTTTCGTGGCAGGATGTACCAAGAAGCGGGTGGCGTCGGTCCATTGGGTCCTCCAGGATTGCCACCTCCTCTCGCGTTACCATTGCTGCTAGAGGAGGAGGATCCTCCAGAGGGAGGGCCTTGTCGACCAGGAATTGGATTATTCCCTTGACCGGGATTCACATTACTCTCAGGGGGGTGAATCGGGTTGGTCTCGTGCTGATTGTTTCGCGACCGGAAGGAATAACTAGTCCATGACTTCGGACTTGGTATGCGCGAGCTAAACGCAGCATGTGTCCAAGGTTGATTGCGACTATTACCCGAAGCGACAGTCGTGGGGCCGTTGTTCGATGTCCCCGTTTTAACTGAGGAGGAGTCTACGGCAGAAATTCCGATAGCACCCAATCCAGGTAGTCTAGACACCGGATGTCGTTTATTCAGCAAGACTGAAATGGATCCCGGTACTGGAGGGTCGGAGGCAAACCTGACATTTTGACCTTCATTTGCTGCGGAATTTCGCGCAAGGTCTTGCTTGGTGGTAGGGGTAACGGAGGAGCTCCCAGTGGTAGTAGATTCAGCTTTAATCGTTCCTTGAAACCCTCGAGGGCGATGTACGGTGAATTCCTTAGGGATGGTACTATCCTTATAGGCTCGTTTGCGCAAATATGCAGCAATCTCCAATAGGTCTTCGGGCAGTCGTTCGTAATATTCAGGTCTAGCCAGTAGCTGACCGACCTTGCTCCTAGCAGACCCGTTGCCGAAAATCGACCGAAGAGAGCCTCTGGTAGATTCGTAAGAGCTGACGGACATTCGATCTTCATTTCCGTACATTCGAGTGAGAGTGTTAAGTTCTTGCGCTAGATGTTTGGCAGCTACAGTCGTTCGGTGTTGTAGAACACGATATGTCGCTAGTATTTCAGTTCGACTTGCACAGGATGCGAGCATTCATAAGAAGTGGAAGTCGTAGTCGAGCACGAAACGGTCACGATCCCGTTTATGGAAGAAGTCAGCCAGGACTTGTAGCACTTGATCTATGGTTACTACCACTTGGGAGGCCTCGAGCAACAGGGATCGTTCGACTCCGTAGACAATTTCGTTACCAGTATACCTTACGAGGTCCTTCTTACCGATCTTGTAGAGAGAGAATTTTCAGACAGCAGCCCCTAGATCGTCCCATCGACAATCTCTGGGTGTTTTATATACCAGTTCAATGGCACACCTTAGGCGCTCGCATTCGTACTTTGTTCGGCTGGGAAGGATCCCGTCGATAGCTCCTAAGGGAACTAAAACATCCTCATCCTTCACAGGATCAAAATCTCCAAATACACGTGTCGCCGTCCGTGTAACAGATTCAGCCCAGACTGGCAGGTCTCTGTAGGGATCGATATCCCAGAATATGGTCTTGAGTTCGGATGTACTTCCACCATCCACGGACGTAGTCTCCGTTCCTTCATGCTCCATCTGGCTGGACGTAGAGGATCGAGTTCCATTATTCTTAGTAGTACGCTGGATAGCGGCTTTTAAGTTTAATAAGTCCTCCACAAATTCAGGATCGGGACGGGGTGAATCTTCCTGAATTGAGGCAGCGGTTCGACTCGCGCCAGTGACTGAAGGTTGACGTGTCCCTTTATTCTGAGCGCTGATCCGAACATTGTTCGCGCTCCTGAGAGCAGCGGGAGGATTCGAAACAGCCTTACTCGTGATTGGTAGACGACTCGCGCTTGAATAAGCAGTGGATTTCGAGGACGATCCTTCCTTGAAGGGATTGTCGGGAGTATGGGGACCGGTAAGCACAGGTCCAGATGCGGGTATAGAACCATGATTCGTGGGCGACGCTGCTTCGGGGTCTGGTTCTTCAGTCATAGTCACGTTCTTCCCTTTCTTCCTTGTAGTCAGCGGGGTGACGAGGTCCCGACTAGCGGAGTTGTTGGTATTACGGATTTTGTTTTTAGAGAAATCTTCTCCGATGGGAGGGATCGATGAACTCATAGGGCAGAGTGTAGAATCGATTCGCTGGCGACCTCCCGGTTTAAGAGGAGGCGTTTGGTGGTCTGGGCGTAAACAGGGAAGTGGTCGCCCTGAAGTTCCGATCAACAGGGACAGAGGAATCAGGGAATGGGTATTGTAAGGGTTTTGAGAGAGGAAGGCACTTTCACGATAGTAAAGGGCGTAGCTCGAACTGTTTGGGAGAGTCTTCAGTTTCGTAGTCAACCCAGGAGGAGTGAAAGTTCCGGGCAACAAATTCTGGGCACTTGAACTTCTGAGCGAAGGTTTCTCGAGAGCAGCGAATGTACGCGCTAAGGGGTATCGAGAGTCTTCAAGCAGGGGTTCTTCGTCATTCGGAGTCGCGCAAATGATGATTGATGCAGCGAGGGTGAATGAAGTTTCCAACAGGGTGTTCTCGACTGCGGCGAGAGGTCGCGCTGTCGAGAATTCAAGGGTCTCGACCATGGTCGACTTGTTTTCTGGATGGTCTAGTAGAGTAGTCGTAGTAGTTGCGCTGGAAACGACGGTCAGTTGACAGATTGTGTCAAGGGAACTTACCTTTTGGGGTTTCTCCGCTGTACTTTACCCTCCCCGGCTTAATCCATATGGAATCCATGGAAGGGGGGTGGATTCCAGGAATTCCAGATGGATTCCATGGAATGGCTGATGGACTCCATACTTTCTGAAGATGGATTCCATGGAATGGCTGATGGACTCCATACTTTCTGGAGATGGATTCCATGGAATGGCTGATGGACTCCATACTTTCTGAAGATGGATTCCATGGAATGGCTGATGGACTCCATACTTTCTGAAGATGGATTCCATGGAATGGCTGATGGACTCCATACTTTCTGGAGATGGATTCCATGGAATGGCTGATGGACTCCATGCTTCTTTCAGATGGAATCCATACTTTTTCCATACAGAATTCAGATGGAATAAGTCCCAATTCTACAATTATTATCATAGAATCACAAGTCCAGACTTAATCTGTAAAGTTCCAACTTCAACACTAATAAATGAAGAAAAACTAAGATGTATTGAATAAGACTACATAACTTTATTTTACTACATATAATATCAAAGGGAGGGGGAGGGAGAGGTATAGATATATAGTGATCAAGGGAGGGGGAAGTGATGGAGGGGAGTGGGAGTTGTGGAGAGAGGGAGTTGTGGAGAATGAGGAGGGAGGGGAGGGGTGGAGAGTGATGGAGGTGGGGAGTTATGGAGGGGGAAGGAAAGGTGGAGAGTGGAGGAGCAATGGGGGAGGGTGTGATGTGGAATAATGATGGAGGGAGGGGGGAGGGGCTTACCTGGGCTCGTCACTGTGTTCGTGGATGGGCGGCGGACATTTTCGGTGGGCGGGGGACGTTGTTTCGTGTGCGGTACACGTTCTTCGTGGGCGATGGACGTTTTCGGTGGGCGGCGGACGTTGTTTCGTGGGTGGTGTCCATTTTTCGTGGGCGGCGGACGTTTTTCGTGGGCGGCGGATGCTTTTTGTGGGCGGTGGACGTTGTTCGTGGGCAGCGGACGTTGTTCGTGGGCGGCAGACGTTGTTCCGTGGGTGTCGGACGTTGTTTTGTGGGCGTCGGATGTTGTTTCGTGGGTGGTGGATGTTTTCGGTGGGCGGGGGACGTTTTTGGTGGGCAGGGGACGTTTTCGGTGGGTGGGGGACGTCGTTTCGTGGGCAGGGGAGGTTGTCGTCGTGGGCGGTGTCCTGTTTCGTGGGCGGTGGGCGGTGGACGTCGTTTTCGTGGGCGGGGGATGTCGTTTGTGGGCGGTGGGCGTTGTTCGTGGGCGGTGGACGTCGTTTGGGGTCGCTGGACGTCCGTGGGCCGTCGTTTTCGTGGGCGTTGGTCTTCGTTGGTGGGCGTTCGTGGTGGTGGGCGGTCGTTGACGTTGGTGTGATGTGGTGGTGGTTTCTCGTGGCCGAGCGGACACAGCGAACGACGACTGATGTCGTCGTTCGCCGTCTAGTTGCCACGTCGCGACGTGGCACCTGTGGTTTTGTGTCAAAAAGGAGAGGGTGGGGTGGTTGTTCCCACTCACCTGGGCTGGGCCCTCGTCACGCGTCGTCAGCGTCAGCGTCGTCGTCGTCGTCGTTGTCGACGTCGCGGGCGGTCGTGGTTTGGAATGGTGGTGGTGGTGGTGGTAGTGGGAAGGAATGGAACGACGTGTCAACGCTTCAGCCACAGCTGTCACGTTTGACGCGGCACGTGCCCGAAAGCGGTATATAGAGAGCTTTCGTTTCTCATATAATAATGCCTTCATGGCTCAGTTGGCTTGAGTGCTGCTTATATTCACAAGGTTGAGAGTTCAATTCCTTGGCATGTCATTTTTTTATTTACTTAAATATAGTAAGGACACTGTATTCTAATGGTATAATAGTCATTAATTCCTTCCATGGAATCCATATGGACTGCTCCATGGAATACATGTGGATATACCTGCATTCCATATGGATTCCATTGGATTCCATATGGAATGGTGTTGGAGTCCATATGGAATTAATCATTCCATGACCATTCCAGCATCATTCCATATGGAATCCATGATGTCCATGGAATCAGAAACTGGCTGTGTCCTCAGCCAACATTGATTCCATGGATTCCATATGGAATTCTCCATGGATTCCATGGATTCCACATGGATTCCATATGGATTATACCGGGGAAGGTAAAGACCTCTTTCTCCGTGCCTATGCACTCACGGACTTCATCTTGATGAAGTCCGCGGTGCCCCCACCATTGTGAAACCGGGCGTGTATCCGTAACTTCTCGATGAAGTCGCGCGCACGAGATGGCAGCGGAGAAGAGTTGTGGTACTCGGGAGAGAGAAGAGGTTGATGAGGAGACTTGCGTCTTCTCGTGAGAGTTTCCCTGTAACCCTAGGAGGGGGACGTTGTCACCCGACGTTGGACTCTTGTATCCCGGAGGGGAGGCATCAGATTGCCTAACCATGAAGCGTATGCGTGACCCAATCCACATATGTATATAATGTGGTTATCAAGTGAGTACAAGAATATACGAACTACAACTAGATACAACAAAAGATAAACAAACGTAAAGGATGATCCCATATCATGTAAGAGTCCAGGACTATAGTCTGCCATTACACTGGGTGTTCAACTCCTAGAATTCTGCTTCTTGTATCTAGAACTTTATTGTTCAAGGTTTCTGCCTCCTTGAAATAACCTTGTTCATCCAACAGCATCCCAAACTTGTTATAAGCATCATCCAAGTAACTGATGCCATCCTCATTACTTTCTGCCCTTGAATGATCCATAATTGCTCTTATATGTGTTACCAAGGTCCTCCGTAACCCATAAGGCTGGCCTCCATTCCATCTTAGTGAACAAGACAAAGTAACACATGCCATTAAACAACATTGTTTCCTCTCATTGACAAGCATTCTGTCTCTGCCCCAGGTATGGACAAGTGGATGCATGGCATACACACCATCAGATGGGCCTTTCTTGATCAAGGAGAATGACAGTAATATTCGAATTCCCTCCTGAAACATGAAGTTATCCCAAGCACCTGCTTTGTTGAGAGGAAGTAATCTCCGATCAAGTATTGAACTAGCAAGTGGCAACTCAGGGCAAGAGCTTTCATGTTCTTCTTGAAGTGCAGCATAGGAAAATATCTTCTCAGTGATTCCCTCATGATGGAAGAAAGGAAATAAATCAAGCAGAAGCATTGCACTATTGGCTGCATTGGCTATGTGAGCATCATCAGATTCAGCCCTCTTCTGAATTTCTTTGTATGATAATTCCCAAGTTTGATAAACACTTTTGTTATACTTAGAAGCACCAGTAAATTCAGAATGAGACAATAATGTATTTCGGTGCTCTGAATATTTTGCAAGGTAGTCTCCAATAGTGGTGGCCCCAGAGGCAATGTAAGCACCAGCCTGATCAACAGCAAGAGGAAGGTAAAAGAGCTCCTTCACAATCTTACAAGCTTCAGCTTGAAACTCCAATGAAGGTGGATGCAAGTAACTGGCTCTTAGAAGTAATTCAATGGCATCATTCTCCTCCATCTCAATCACTTCAAGAGAATTCTCAGGTAAAGTCAGATTCCTCATGGTGGAGTTGCAACTAGTTATGAGGATGTTTCCCCCCCTTCCAGGTGGAAAATAAGCCTCCAGCTCAGCAGGTGATAGTACATCTGCATTGTCAAAGACCATTATATAGTTCTCTTCCAGTGAGCCAATCCAGTGAAGAGCTGATTAAGGTGAGCCATCTAGTCCACCAGATTGAGCTGCATGAAGATTACAGATACCCTTTAGTCCTTGTGTAATGGTGCCAATTGATGAAGCATCAATCCAAAAAATAAATGAGAAACTGAAGGCAATTAAATTTTCAGAAATGAGGGTTAGATCTACCTCTTTGATGGTACTCACCAGTCAAACATTTCCTCAACAAACTTCAAGCAGATCTGAGTCTTTCCAATACCCCCCATTCCATACAACAGAAAAAACCTTCTCTTCTGAATTGAGTCCTTTGTATTGAAATGCCTCTTGAGTTCAGCAACTATTTGTGCACGGCCTGTGAACCGATTGCTTGGATTTGGCTCGAGGGGAATGACCCCATTGGACGTCGTCCTATTCCCATAATTCTTGTGGATGTTGATCTACAAGAGACCGAACATAATCAGCTCGCTTGATGGACACCTTTAGTAAACATTCCACTCACGTCATTAAATGTGTTGTGACTAGCAATAAAGTTGTGACCGCCCGCAAAACTCATGTTGAGATACGAAGTTGGAGAGGTTCAGGATGAGGGAAGGAAGGAAGGGAGAGCGCCTGGCAAGCGCCTGGAGGTTATAGGAGTGTACGCCTGTGTATGCATGTTTGGCTATTCTTACTTACCTCCCCAGCATCCTCTCCCCACCTCGTCTTCCCCAGTTCTTTTCTGCACGCTAGTTCTACATGACATCTACAGGGTCAACACCAACGGAATGAAGTCCGCTGAGGGCGTTGAAGGAACCTATTGATGATGGGCGGTACTTCGATTGGGATTCATAGAACCGCGAGCATCCCTCAAGAGTTCCTTGCAAATGAAGGTATGCAGTAAACTCTTTGAATGCAGAAGCCACGGCTGATAATCCTTTCCAGTAGCCGTAACCAGAATACCATTTGCCATCTATCTCTTCTCTTTTTCCTCTTTGCAACTCTCCCATCGTCACAATTTCTCGCAGTCAAGGCCCAGACTGGCCGTTCATCGTCGAACAAGCGACAATGTCTGAAGGCGTCAATTTGTCCTCCTGTACTTGTTCCAGCACCCATTTTCAAATCTGCAACCAATTCGGTCTCGGGAACATGGCTTGGAGGCAGAGTTCGATACGGTAGATTTGCTTCCTCAAGACCCCGTGAGCGCAGATGTTTCGAGGGGGTGCTTGCAGTCAAGGGACATGGAACGTTATACCGTCCATTGTTTTGACGGTGGAGAATATATCCACGGAAAACTTCAGGGAGACCCTCGCGTAAGTTTGTCTTTTTTTCAGTCATGGTAAGAGCTAATGATTTCACAAGCAGCTGGCTCTACTTAACTTCCCTTCAAAATTACACCGTGTTCTCTCGCAGTACCTCGACCACTTTCACCTCTTCTCCCTAGACGAAAGTTGCCTCCTTGATATGGAGCGACCGAGGTTCATGAAATTCCACTCACTATCCGAGTGAAAGAGTCAAGCTCTCCCCTCCGTAACGTTCGCTAGGCCCCAACACATTTCCACAACTCCCCTTCGCCAGTCATCGCTCGTTTTACGCAGGCCCACCCTACTTTCATCCACTTAGCGTGTCCAACGACTGATGGTGTTGACAAGACGACGTCGCTATCGCTTCCCAGGGAGGTCGCCAGCTCGGTTGGTCCGCCTCATCCTCACGCTGCATCCAAATTATAATCGGGACCATCTATCATTCTACGACCCCAATGTGGCCGCTAGCATCGTCATCGCACAATATCCACCCCCTTGCTTTCCTCTAATCAACGACGAACTGCGACCTACTTCGCAAGGACGCCGATGTCCTCTGAAGTGCCACCGCGCTTCTTGCCTCCCAGTCTCGACTGCTCCCCCACCACCTCTCCTCGGGCGCAGGTTTTTTGGATCGTCCCGCCATTCTCCCGACCAATGTCGATCCTTTGAAGGGCTTTCACGATACAGACGCAGGCTTTCTTCGTCCCAGGGCTGGGTGGAGGGAGCATCGTGATGGAATGCACGATGGCTGGGTCGAGGCTCTCGTCTTGTTCGATGTCCACACTCAGAAACCTTGGACGAGGTTCGAATGAATTCCCTTGGACGAGAAAGGATGAAAGAGGGTGAATGTCGAGTTGCGGGTGCCGGATGTATCTGGTCTCCCACTCGCTGTCTTAACTTGCTTCTTTGCAAACCTGAACCAACGTGTTTCAATCGAGGTGAAGCATGTTCCCTGTGCAGACTGTCCTCGTAGGGAAGATCCCTCGCCCTGCTCCATTGGAAGAGTTCCGCAAATTCATCGCATCAGCAACCGAATGTCTGGGTAAGTACTCCCAAATGACGGCTGGCTCCGTATCTTAATACGCTTTGAAGGTTGCGCGGAGGAAGTGCGAATGAAAGCCCACCGCGATGGACGCGATTGCGAAGTAGCGTATATGCCCTGGAGATTCATCGAGCTGGATGGTAGCCGCGCTGGATGCGTTGGAGTCGCTGGAACCCCGCTATGGGGATGCTCCAGTATATGAGGCCGGAGTTGGTGGATGGACGAATGAGCAGAGAAAGGTCGATTCGGCCTGTCTGGTGTTGCTAAGCCTTCCTTCGGGCCAATCTTTGTATTCTCGACTTCTCCGGCAACACACACAAGATCACCGTCGACGGAGGGACTTGGAGGTACCTCCAAGCTAATCAACACTTTGCTGTACGGCCCTTCACGTTGGATTCATAGCTTCGAAAACTACTGGACCAGGGCAAGATCTCCTAACTTGGACGGCGCTCTTTGACTTTGGCTTGGAAGGGGCAGCAGGGGCTCATAGGAACCTTACGCATTTTGTTCGACTCGAAGACTTCGTAGGCCTGCAACTTTCGTCATCATTGTATGCTGGCGCAAAGATTACGCTCTGCACTGTATTGACATCCAACTGCTACTTATCAGCTACTTACCGTGGCGACTTGCACAAACAAGCCTTTCGATCCCAAGACGTTTGAGCGGAGTCCCAGTATAACGTGCCCTTTCCTACGAATCAGTTTGGATTGGCGGTACGTTGGCACAATTCGTTGTGCATACGTATTACATAAAATTCAAACTTACATCGTCCTCCGACACCTTCTCTCATTCTGGCGCCACGTCCGCGATATCATCAATCGCAGCTTCCTTGTATGTCCCATCCACTCGCCTGCCACCCATCACGCTAAGCTTCAAGCTTCAAGGCCTCACCACAGCCAAGCCCGGCATACATTCACCTTTCCTAGGCCCAATCAACATCTGCCAACCAGGCGCCATGCCTTTTGTGGTCTTTGTGAAAAGAAAAAGCTCCCCCCCTTTGAAACTGCCGGCCTAGTTTCTACCCATACCTATGGCGAACTGACCATCGATTCCATCGAAAACGAAAACGAGGAATCTTGCGTAGGCAAGTTTAATCGCGTTTGCGATAACCCATGGGCTGTGAGGCCATCGGAGGCAGAACACTTACCTTGGGGGTTTGCTCAAGCAGGTCTTGGCTGCTGGCGAGGGGAGGTGGTGCTGTAGGATATGGGCAGGATGGCGATTATGGCGGTTTGGATGCTGCTGAGGAGGAAGAGGAGGAGGAAGACGCAGCTGACTGAGGAGAGCGGCGTCCAAGACCTCGGGTTGGGCGATTGGGCTCGAGCGCGGATATTGGATGGGTATCGATTCAGTCCCGCTGACATCTGATATCAACACTCTGTTCCTGGCCAGCTCGCGGATGTGGCAGCCATACATCCCTGTCCATGGACCCACGAACGCCCATTATCGAATGCCTCCAGCGGCAGTGCAGTGTCGACCACTGACGAAGTCGAACAAGTGGAGGAGGAACATCCTAAAAGCTCACCGAAATCCCACCATCATACCCACTCTGCGAACAAGCCTACGTTGCCCACCAGTGGCAAATGCGTGTGCTCCCAGTGCTCAAAAACGTCGTCCCCCGATTGGTCATGGAATGCGGCGCCGAGAAGACCCTGCTGTAAGAGCTGCGCGGATGAGCATGGAGGAGGTTCTTCGCATCGTCGGAGAGCAAGAAGGAGTATGCTCCAGAATGCTTTGGCTGCTGCCAGGCTGTAGGGTATAGGCAGGATGGCGATTACGGCAGTTTGGATGTAGCTGAGGAGGAAGAGGAGATGATGAAGATGATTCGGAGCTTATGCAGCTGACTGAGGAGAGCGGAGAGCGAGACCTCGCCTTGGGCGATTGGGCTTGAGCGAGGATATTGGATGGGTATCACTTCAGTCCTTAGCTCAGAAGTCGGATGCACTCAGAGTGGTGTTTAATTGAAACGAACAGGAAACTGAAATGCACTGCTAGGGACCATGGGCTACATAGATTATGTGATGGACTACAAAACAGAATAGCTGGAATACATGTATGAAATGCAGAGACTCGTTTTTGAACCGCGAGATACAGTGACGGGCGAAGCTAGCGAAGCGTTACGGGGGATGGAGCATCAGTTCACGTTTGAACTTGGATCGAAAACCATTCAGCTGCTGCTCGATTTGCATATGAAGGGAATGACCCCTAATACACAGAGTCCGGCCGCTTGAATGAGTTACCCACCAGACAAGTTACAAAAACATAACGTACCTCCGTGGTGGACTTTTGCTTTGAGGTTATCCAATCCAACGATTCCCAAAATAGAGGAATTGATCCCACCATGGCCGGTGATCGATACAACTAGAATCAGAGCCGAACGATTAGAATAAGGGAGATAGTTCAAGTTGAAGATACCTACAGTTCTTGTCGTCGTTGTCGTCGTCGAATATCGAGTCCAGAATATCAGTCGCTCGATCGGTAACATCATCGGACGTCTCCTTCGTGCCCCAGAGAGGATCGTCGTCGGCAAAGCCGTCCTCCATGGTAAATTTCGGAAACATTTCACTGATACATCTCTTCGATCTCCGATGTTCGACTTCGTCTCCCTTACGAGAAACTTGCTCTCGACAATTCTACAATTTTTTTATCAGCGTCAATTTTACAAAAGGCACTGATTGTGAAAACTACGTTACCTCGACAACGACTGTCTGAATAGTCGGTCCCCCACTAGCGTTAAGCTGCGGGGAGAAAGTGATGCTGTTCGTCACCAGAGCCCTCGTCATGGGGCTAACATAAGAGATATCTGGGATTCCGATGCACTTTCCAGCGTCCAGACTATTCTCCTCCTGCCATTTTGATAGTACGTTGAAGGCTTGGAGGTATCCGTCTTGAGTCAGCGGAGAATCCACTGAGGAGAAAACGTTAGCGCTGTAGATGGGGGCGGGGATAGAGGAGACGTGCCTAATGGAATGTCCTGAGCCTGTCACCGATTGTATCAGGATTTATAACAACACTTTGCGAATGAGATAATACGAACCCAGACAGTGTCATTGTCGTCATCCCATTCAGTTAGGCTCGAATCTGAAAGGAAGACGATCATGTTGCGATCATTGAAAGGTGCAGTGGCGACTTACTAGTGGCTAATGCATGTCGTCCAAGGAAGATGACTTTGTAGACATCTCCGTCGTCATTGTTATTCAGAGTATCGATGTCACTCCACAGGGTAGACCATCTGGTGTCTTTCGTATCCTTCGTAAACTTGCGGCCAAAATATTCCAGTACTGGTTGCTAGATTATTGTACAAGTGTCAGAGGCGTCGCACTCTGGAATTTGTAGGAGACTCGCATCGTGAGAAATGCCGTCGTAGGAAAAGTAGTCGCTGTTGCTTTCGTACACCTATGGAGGGACAAGTTTAATCCATCGACTGACCATGAACTGAAATAACGCACGCTGTAAGTACTCATTCTGTTGATCGAGTCACTGCAAGTATTGAAGCTTTATATCATAGTAATCTCTGCTTCCGAGTCCAAATTCGTCGGTTTCCTTTCGAATCTTTCGAGGTTGTGAGCCAATGGGAGAACGACCGTTTATCTTGAACCCTTGGACCAGTCCAAAATTGGAGCCAAGAGACCTGGCAATGAAAGATCGACTGGAAGTTCTTCCTGTCAAAACTGAAAATCTTGTTGAAATCGGCATGCAGATTCCTCTTACCTGTATGTTCTGTAACTGCCTCATTCCATCGGCTTGTGTCTGATGACCTTATCGATGAGCGCCGACCTCGCTCAGTGCGCACTGTGCCACTGTCCTCATGTTATTTCCTGTGTAGTACGTGTTGTGAAAGAGTCAGGCCTGAACAGATCTTATGCCTTATGACCTTATCGATGGGCGCCCAACTCGCTCAGTGCGGCTTCCTTGAACCTCGTTGCAATTCCTGGCGAAAAGGCTGCCATTCTCTATGGGTTGAATGTTGTCAGGCGACGATATCATATGAATTCGCGAGCAACGTTCCCGGCGTCAAATTTCCGACCCTCTACTGGCATGAGGGGACTCGGTTGAGGGCCTGGAGACTCGAGAGGGGCTGGAGGGCAGATTGGATGCCTCTAATACCGGTTTGGGGAAAGGTAGGGAGGAGTCCTTGACCGGTGTTGAGCTTCATCATGCATTGGCTATAGTTCAAGAAACCAACGCCTATTTCAAAATAGCGCGAGAATGAGAGACGTATGGGTGTCTGAGAGCCGGCGGACAAGTTATGTGTAAGTTTCAATTAGGGATACACAATATCGTGCTGTCGATGTGCTTGTCAAGGTGTGAATTGGAGTACGGACCGTCGGAGATTCATTCAAACATGACTCTGCCTCTGCCTCTGCCCCCTCCTCATCCACTTCTCTACGCGTTGTGTCTATAAATGTCAATGGCCTTGCCCATGAAATGAAAATTAATGTGGTTGAGAATTTCATTGACTCCCTCCAACCACATGCTCTGGTCATTGGCGAAACCAAGACCTCTCAAGCTGCGCGGCGCTTATCTCTTCGGGAATATGACCTGCACGAGAGCCCTGGTCGCTCAACTGAACGCAACAGCGCAAATTGTGGCAATCAAGAGAGGCCTCTTCAATGTTCAACGTTCAACCGGTACCTCTGTTAGATGCTCTTCATGAATGTACTTATGTATCCCCTCCACATGCAGCGACCGAGGTTCGCCAAATCCACTCACTATCTGCGTGAAAGAGTCAAGTTTTGCCCTTGCCCTTGGCAACACGTTTCTGAAACTCCCCTCTGCCAGATCTTCACCCCTCCATAGTTACCTCCAACCAACATAACTCCACAATAATGCATTGTCCTCCAAAGTGGCACCGCACTATGGATCGTCTAAGCATTCCCCCGACCGACGCGATTGTTCGGAGGGCTTTTTACGATAGGATGCAGCCCTTCTTATGTGCGAGGTGGAGGGCGGATCGTGATGGGTGTCAAGACTCTCGTCTTGTTGGATTGTGGACAAGACTCGAATGAATCCCCTTGGACTCGGATGAGAAAGGACGAAGGTGAAAGTCGAGTTGCAGGGGGCGGATGTATCCGGTTTCCCACTCGCTAAGTTCCTGCCTCCTTTCTTTGCAAGCCTGAACCAATCTGTTACCTTTTCCAGTCTGGATTAGGCGAGAATAAATCGTTGGCACACTTCGTTGTTCGTATTACGAGGTACACTCTATAACCCTCTATCATAGTCGGAAATATAAAAAGGGTATATAAACTTCAAACCAACGTCCAGCTGGCGAGATGAGAGATCGGGCATCGCGTATCAGGCATAGGGTCATCGCGCCGGCAACGAACAGTGCGGATGTATGTTACGATTGAACAGTACCGCTTCTGAAGGGGCTCTCGTGTCGTCTAGTCCGGCGATCAAGCGTGGCAGGGCTTCGTTAAGAATCATCCGCTTGAGATCCGGATTCCTGCTGTATGCGCCTGGGGTGGGAAGCAGACTAGACGTGTTGAAGCCGCCGTCCGGATGTGGGCATGTCCTCATCACAGTGTCCTAAGAGGAACAAAAGGAATGTGGCCCAGAGTTGAGCTTCATTTGCAGCAAGGAACAGGAATGGGACTCACGATTGTGCCAATCAGACAACTACTGACAGCATCCAACATATCTCCAACTTGCTGGCTAGTGTAAATTGGTCGATCAACGAAATTTCCTCTGCTGTTCCAGAGCGATGCCGGGTCCACTGTCTGGAATGTGGGTGATGGCTGCGATGAAAGTAAAGATTGTGAAGACCCAGACTTATACAGCCGTGGGTCTAGTGTAAAATCAGGTGATGCCATGAACGACGATGACGAAGCCGATGACGAGCTCTTCAATGCGAAATTGAGCAAGAACGACGTTAAAGGAAGGGAAAGGAACTTACTGCAGACGAGGGACTACATGTTCGCGCAGGGGAAGGGGACATCTTTGTCGGCTCCGGTGAAAATCCAAATTGAAAACTCCCATCAAACGGCTGCGGGACTTCGGAAGATAACGATGAGAGGAAATCTGTGAAATCCGCATCGCTCGTTGGATTTGAGCCAAGAATGCCCAAGTTGCTGTTTGCTATTTGCTCAAGGGAAGGGGGGTTGAATGAAGACATCGCCTGGAAAAGAGGGTCCGTCGCTGGATCCCATGTGGGAGTAGGTGGGCAATGTACGACATGACTTTGCAGGACGTCGCTGTATTGCCGAAGATGTCAAGCGTGTGCCACTGAATGGAGGGAAGAGTCGCCCTTACTTCGATGGAAAAGATGCGTTGCAATTTGCACATTGAAAGCTCATGTTGCGTTTGTCTGAGGGCTCATAGATGAGGGAATCGATGACCAAAGGGCTCAAGAAGACAGCTCACGAATATGATAGTGCCTCCTTAAGTTCGATCTCCTTGTGAAGGGAGCATTGCATTGTGGACAATGATATGATCCATCAGTGGCGTCGCGGCGCAAAGAGTCTATGTTGACTTCTCGCTTCGAATCTTCCATTGATGTGCCTTCCAATGTTAGATCGTTCGCCAGAATAGTTGAGCAGGAGTCTTTACGAGTGGGGGAGTGAACTCGGATGCTGAGGACTCTCTTGTACTTCAATGGAACTACCGTCTCGGCTTGCCGTAACGCTAAGCGAGACCGATACGGAGGTGATGAAAACCGGATGTTGTGGTGGGGCATGGCAAGATTTGAATGATCACCTATTTTGCGATACTTTCCCACAGAGATTGATTCTACAGTGCGTGTCCGACAGTCCAATTTGGCACACTAACTCCGTTTCGCAGCTCGATGAACCACTTCCGGTGGGATGGGTCATGTCAAGACAAGTCATGCTGTCACATAAGAGGAAATCTCATTATGATTATCGTTGCACCGTAAGTCAGCCACGTGCCGCATGGTCAAAGTAGGATGACTGAAAGTAATCCCGGTCATCTAAGCACAGTTGAGCGTCAAAAATCGTTCGGGTGAGGAAGCAAGTTAATTCACCGCAGTCCCTGTAAGATGATAGGCGATGGCTCCAAGTATATGACTCGAATAACGAAAGCCACATTGACGTCTTGCTAAACAACCGCCGCCCGATATGGAGCCCCACCACCCGAGATCGGAATGGGAAAAAGAGGTGGAAGCAGGCTGAGTATTGAGTGAGGTATGGGGGTGGATTGACACGTAGATGGCATTTCAGAGCTGACCAAAACCCGACGTAGTGCAGTGTTTCAAGATAGATCTAATCTGTAAGCAAGGTGAGAATTACGCGGAGGCTCCTCCGCTTATGGTTTTTGGATAGGATAATCTTGATGTAATCTGTCAGTAAGGCGTACAGGGTGAAAAGGCTGATCTTACTTACCGCGAGCGACGGTTCACTTTGATCAGCGACATAGGGAGGCGGTTGACAGGCGACGCAAACGAAATGAGCTTGGTGGCCAAGATCGACTGTTATACATGATGTCACGGTTTCGAAGGCAATCCCGCCAATCAAAGCGACGTTGCCTATGACTGGAATTGCAACTTGAGGCAACGCAGCACCACTGATGTTGATAAAGACTCCAACTTGCGTTTAGTTGAGAGGTAACCGTCCTTAAGGTTTATCTAAGCCCGTTTCGTCGGACAAGCCCACTGAACAAAAAATCGCGGCGCCAGGTAAACAACATGAATATGACATTGAAACGGGATGACTGACCCACAATTAACTCTTTGACAAAGGAGGACATTGAGCAGCCCTCGATGTAAAGAAAGCTGGCTTTTTGAATGTTACGAAGAGTGGCATGGTTCAAGTTGTAAGGTTCACCCTTGGTTCACCGTCACCGTCACGAGGTGTGCTGGTTTGCAAGGCACGTGATGACAAAAGCTCCCAGAAATAAATAATAGCAAATACCAATTTTTGTGAACCACACCTTATCGCGGCACCGCTGCAATTGAACGCCTTCAAAAAGCGATGGGCGAACCAGATGAAACAAGGTAAAATTCAAGGCGAAAACAAAACCAGAGCGGTTGAGATCCGCTCTTGGAATCACAAACTCAAGATGCTGCTCAACCAATTCCTATATACATCTCTCTTCGCCACTGGCGGCCCTACAATTTGTTGTTACGGATGAAAACGTTGAGAAGGTCTCAGAATTTATCACAAGGATTCTCCCGCATTGGGAAATGGACACTAGCTTAAACACAAACACATGGACCGCAGTCAACCGGCTTGCTATCCAAACGCTGTTGCTCTGCGGCTTCTCACACGACCTGAACTTTGGACTGAGAATAAGCCGTCGGATGCTTCCATTCATCCTCGATCTTACTTGATGTTCGATTTTCATGACAAAATATCGTTGTGGCCTTGGATGACTTCCCAGTCGCGGCATCCCAGGCCATTCGTTTCCCTACCTGGGCAGCTTTTTTGGTTCGATCATTGCCAACATGATGGAGCCTCCTAATGGATCCCAACCCTCAAAATCTACTCGGCAGATGGAGGTCTTTATACACTACTTTCTGTTTGCACCTTGCTGCAAAGACCGGGCTCAACTAGACTAAAAGAACAAATTCATACAAAGCTAGCCCTTCCCCGTTTAGCGACCCTCCAAAAAAAAAAATACAAATACGCACCCTGGCATAATCGAAGGGCAAAACGTTAGTAGGGCATAATTCAACCCGAACCTAGAAATACGTCTGGAAAATGTGTTATCCATAACGGCTGTACATAGCCCAGATGATCGCCTAATGAGGAGACAAAAAGTGGACACACCCGGAATTGAACCGGGGACCGCCCGCATGAAGCATGGAATGCTAAGCGGGCGTGATAACCAACTACACCATGTGCCCGTGAAGATCAGTCCGCATCATACCTTCCTGGTGTCGGCAGAGTGAAATAAGCAAGTCCGCAATCCGCTTGTTATGCCAATTGATTTTGATCCAAATGCAAAAATTGTTATCTTACGACGAGTCGGATGAAATTCTATGACATACATTCCTGTACGTACGTATATACATTCTTTATTGATCCGTTTCAGTCCATCTCTAAAGGGGTTCCACACAATTATATGCCACATCGAGTATATGAAAGGACTTAGGAGATTCTATGCCTTGATTTCTTGTTCACTATTCGTTGCCGTCTTATCGGCATCGATTGGCGGCTTGCGATGCTCAACGACACCGACCCCTTTGAAAAATACAATAGACAATAGCATTCCTTAACATAGTGCGCGAAAAGTGAGTTGTCGGGTGAGTAAGAGCGAGAAAATGAGAGCACGCACCCAAGATTCCAAACGCAAAGGAAGTCCATTGTGCTGCGCGATAACTTGCGATGTTATCAACGTCAGGACCGTTTCTGCTTGTCACGCGATTGAATACAACAGTGGTTACCGTGATCCCCACCGATGTTCCCAGCTAAAAGGACGACAAAATAATCAACATATGTCGGCCACACTGTTATATGTTCGCACACCTGTGTCATTGTCTGAAAAAGGCCGCCAGCTAGACTCTGCTCGTGCGGAAGAGAAATCTTGGCGATGAAGAGGGTTCCCGCCGCGTACACAAAATCCGCACCCACAACGACGATGGTGGCCGCGGGAAACCCGAAAGCCCAATATGTCGTGCGGGTGTCCATCAACGCAAATAAGAGGGAAGCGGCCGCGGTGCAGAGAGTACCAATCGCTGATTTTGATTAGTTCACATTTTTGTAAGAGATACACGGATTATACAGACCTGCAAGGTAGACAAGGGAGATGCGGGCCGCCATGACACCAATGAATAGATTACAGAGCATCCCAGAAACGAACATGGGCAAAAATCGGACCACAGTTAAGATGGGGGGAAGATTTTTGTAATCTTGGTAATATAACTGGTTTCGGAAGAAAATTTATCAGTTGATAAGTGATGTAACTGGCGACGGCAACATACCTGCGTCCAGAACGTCCAGCCGAGAAAAGAACACCAATTTATGAATGCAACGAGCATCATCGCAGCGAATCTTCCATTTCCCCGCTTCCAAAGTGAAATTTTCATCAAAGGCGGAGGCGTGAACACCGAGTAGATGGCGTGTGGGGTATGTTGGATTCTTTCAAGATACATCTGCCAACATACGAACAAGACGACCAAAATTACCCCGACGATCAGCAAAGCAATTATGTCTAAATTGAGGAGATACAGTGGTCAGAAGGAAAGCGGTACGTGGCAAGACAAAACTCACATGGTGTAGCCCACTGCTTTGGAGCGAGCTCGCCTTGACCGAGCACAAAGACGATTAACACCAGGCCAGCGGTCACAAGGAATGCGCCAAGCCAGTCCACGCGTTGGTCAAGCTCTGGCGAAGGTTCATCTTTGTCGAAAAAAAACAGACCCCCAATAAAGCACAGAAAAACGATCCCCGTCATCAAGTAGAAATTCGACCTCCAGGACTTTCTAAAGCAAAGCTTAGAAGATGATCACCCTCAGCATAACATAAGTAACACACTCCGTGTATTGTGTAAGGACTCCTCCAATCGCAGTACCGAATACTGAACCAATGGGTGCACCAGCTGAAAACGTAGCAAACGCCATCGAACGGGCGCGAGACGGAGGGAAAGTCTCTGCGAGAATGCCTAACTGAAAATGAAATCAGTGGGATGAGCATAATTAATTGAGGTTGACTCGCCGAGGCGGGTATCACGGCCGCAGAGCCAATTCCTTGTATTCCCCGTAGCACCTCAAGCGTCAGCACCTCTGGAACTAGCCGTAAGATAGCTACACATGGAAGAAAATAAGATATAGTTACTAGTAGGGAAGGCGCAGCCGAGCGTAATGGCGCCCAGAAAAG
The DNA here is from genome assembly GCA_018417955.1 of Laccaria trichodermophora. Lineage (NCBI taxonomy): Eukaryota > Fungi > Basidiomycota > Agaricomycetes > Agaricales > Hydnangiaceae > Laccaria > Laccaria trichodermophora. The sequence goes on from JACTVC010000022.1 coordinate 671,744, forward strand.
CGTTTCCAAGCAAGAATACTTTTTTTCTGCCGTAAATATCTGCAAGTCGACCAAAGACCAAGAGAAGGCAACCCTGACGCGGTGTCCTTGAATCTATAGTTCTAATCATAATGCGACAGACTCACTGAACTCAGGGGGTATGCCGACACAAGCCAAAACAGATTCGCTTGTGGAACGTTGAGGTCTCTTCCTATCGTTGGCAGAGAGATGGATACAGATGTGCTATTAGCAACCTGTAACAGTGTCAACATAGCTCTACCATCTTGCAGATGAGATGAAAAGATCAAGCTAAAGCATGCTTACATTGACAATCATAGCAAACGTAACTGTTAGTACAACAATCACCTGCTGAACCGTACTCCTCTCCTGTACGGTTTCGGGCGAAGTGGCCTCCAACGATGGGGCTTGAGATAAATTCCCCCTCTCGTTTTCCTCTAATGAATAGCCATCCTCCATTGCCGACTTTTCTTGACTGTGGCCAGCCATGTCTCGAACGTCGCTCGAAAATTCGTGGTGGTCCGAGAGGAAGAAGGGAAGCACACTGCGGAGGCCAAGGGATACCGCCTTCTATCCCCGGCTTTAGATGGATGACTGTAGCACGACTCATCGGACCAGCATAAAATCATATAGGGAAATCGAATTAGCGAATGAACAACCGGCCCGTGATTGTTTGCTTCTTATTGTGCAATATTTGGATCTGGTGACATCCTCAACTTTCAAGACAGCGCGCAAGCTTCACCTCCCATTTCGAAGTTCGATGTTGCCGAAACAGAATCCCGGCGATGTTTGGAATTTTAAAGCCCACGACGTACTCAAACCGCGTACAAAAAATGTGCAATGAAATAGAAGCGAGTCGCTGGTCTCCGACGTCAGCGAAGCATTCATTACGATACTAACTTTATCCTTACCAACCCACCTGACCTAGGTAGCGCGGCGCAGCTGGTTCAACGGAGTTTTCCAGTGACCGACCTTGAGCATGCACATTCTCGAGTACCAACTTCAAGTTGAAGTGAAGGAAGTCAAACGACATCAACAAACCGGCGACTCGGACGTCGTCATCCCAAGAACTCCAAAGCGAAAGGGTCAGCGGTTAGGTGATCACTAGTACTGCACAACCGTCGGCGTATGTGGCTCATGCTCGCCAAGATTCCGTCAGCGGAATGAGCCGTATCGGTTGTTGATGCATGCACTCACCTTCAATCCGGTTATCTCATCCAGGACTCCGATGCCGCGACTGTTGCAAATCATACCCTCACAGCTTGTTCCCAACGAAGTATGACCGTTTTCGTCTCAAACTTTAGATCTTCATGCCTTACAGGCGTTGGAGGACTGGTTCAATTCCAGAGGGGTAATTTCCACTCACCAAAGACTAGATCGCGTGGCAGGGCAGGACATTGCAACACTCGACTGGTATTGATTTGGATAGGTTGTACTACATGTAATGGTGCAGTGCGCAGAATTCGCGGCGTCCATATTTTGGAGCCTCCAACATTTTATCAATCGCTCGCGCCCATCGCCTGTTTCATCATTGTCGAAGGAGCGTCGCTGAGGGAAGTATATATGCGTCTATATGCGTATGCTTAACCAAGCTTAAGGAATGTACGTATTTTATATATACTAAGCGCGAGTTCAAAGTTGCTTTCTTTACCCGCATGGTCAAAGGTTGCATGAATACCCACCGTAATAGGAAGTTAGCTTACATATCTAAACGACAGTCCATTTAGACAACTCGAGGCTCAAATGAAACTCCTCTTTTTTCTTGATCTTGTTCGATGTTCTTTGCTGTCTTGTCCTGTCTGCCCCACCTACTAAGTTGAGTTGGATGCCATCCGAGGCTTGAGCCGGCGGCTTGCGGTACCCAACCACGCCAACGCCCGCAAAAAATGGAATGGATAGCAGCATCCCTATTTGCACAAGGCGAAGTGTCAGTTATAGAGGGAAAAAAAAGAAAAGAGAAGGTGTACCCAGAATTCCGAACGCAAAGGAAGTCCATTGTGCTGCGCGATAGCTTGCAATATTATCAACACCAGGACCGTTTTTTCTTGCGACGCGATTGAATACCACAGTGGTTACTGTGATACCCACCGATGTTCCTAGCTGCACAGACAATGGAAAATCAATATACGTTACCCGTCCTGTGCATCGGTTTGCGTACCTGCGTCATTGTTTGGAAAAGGCCACCGGCTAGACTCTGCTCGTGCGGCAGGGAAATCTTCGCGATATAAAGGGATCCCGCGGCGTATATAAAATCCGCACCAACAACGACAATTGTGGCGGCGGGGAATCCGAAGGCCCAATATGTCATGTGAGTATCGATCACAGCGAACAACAGAGCACCGGCAGCAGTACACAAAGAGCCGATCGCTGATTTTGTTCAGCTCGGGTTTATGGTTGTATTCAAGGAGGGGATGTAATTACCTGCGAGGTAGACCAGCGAAATACGGGCCGCCATTATGCCAACAAAGAAAGTACATAGCATTCCAGATACGAACATCGGCAGGAATCGGATCAAACTTAGAGCAGGGCTTAGATTCTTGTAGTCTTGATAGTAGATCTGGTGGTTGCGGTAGAATGATAAGATGTACTATTTCATGAGAGACAGCAACATACTTGCGCCCAAAACATCCAGCTCAGGAAAGAACACGAGTTCAAGAAAGCAACAAGCATCATTGCAGCGAACCTTCCATTTGCCCGCTTCCAAAGTGAAGGTTTCATTAGGGGCGGAGGCGTGAACACCGAGTAGGTGGAGTGTGGGTTTTCTTGGACTCTCTCAAGATATACCTGCCAAAATACGAACAAGACAACCAGAATCACCCCGACAATCAGCAAAGCAATTATGTCTGAATCAAGAGGATAACGCGGTTAAAGGGGAAACAGAAAGATCTAAGCCGCTACGCACAGGGTGTAGCCCACTGTTTTGGGGCGAGCTCGCCTTGACCGAGCACAAAGACGATCAAGACTAAGCCTGCGGTGACAAGGAATGCGCCAAGCCAGTCCACGCGATGGTCAATCTCTGTCGAGGGTTTGTCCTTGTCGAAGGAAATCAAGCCTCCCATGAAACACAAAAAATCAATCCCAGACATTAAATAAAAAATAGACCGCCAGGATTTTCTGATACAGAATTCAGAATTTGCCCAACCTCAGCAGAACTCAAGTGACTCACTCTGTGTATTCCGCAAGGACACCTCCCAAGGCCGTCCCTAACACGGAACCGATGGGTGCGCCCGCTGAGAAAGTAGCAAATGCCATTGAACGAGCGCGAGATGGAGGGAAAGCGTTCGCTAGGATGCCTAACTAAAGAAGAGATCAGTGGGACGGTTCCCAATAGATTGATTGAAATGGACTCACCGAGGCGGGTATCATGGCTGCAGAGCCGATTCCTTGTACTCCTCGTAGCACCTCCAGTGTCAACGCCTCTGAATTCAGGAATTAGATATCTGCGTTTGAAAGCATTATTATTTACTCATTGGGAAAGCACATCCAAGCGTTACGGCACCCATAAAGGCTGTTCCGAGCAGGAACACTTTCTTCCTGCCATAAATATCTGCAAGACGACCAAAGACTAATAAAAGGCAACCCTAAACCGGCGTATTTTAGATGGTAATTGTAGTAATAAAAATGGACCCACTGCACTCAAGGGGTAAGCTGACAATAACCACTCAAGACCGGCTTGTGGAACGTCTAGATCTCTTCCTATCGTTGGCATCGAGATAGACACGGACGTGGTATTGGCAACCTGGACCGAAATTTAGTATAGCCCTCTAGCCTAACCCAGCCTACTGATCACATGAAAAAGCATCCTCACATTGATAATCATGGCGAACGTGACTGTTAGGACGACGACCACCTGTCGGACTTTACTTGTCTCCTCGATGGTGGGTTGGGTAATCTTCAACGGTGATGTTCGAGCGATGAGCCCTCTCTTGTTATATTCCAAAGGATAGTCATCGTCTGTTGCGAACTTTTCTTGACTGTGGCCTGCCATGTCTTCAAAATGTCGTTGAGCTGAAAATTCGCGGGTCCTTCAGGATGGTTGGGATTAAGAAGGGGGTCGAGAAGCACACGCGGAAAACAAGGAACACCGCGCCTGCTTTAAAGACATATCACGACTATGGCACAACCCACCAAGCCAGCATTCTAAGATCGTGAACCGATAGGAATGCGAAGTGATGCCGAACATGATCCAACCCTTATATACATATTTTGTGTTTATTTGGCCCACACAGTTGTCCCGAGCCATGAACAGTAGCATAGCGAGTGCCGCTTGCACATCTGTACTTATTGTCGATAGGCTCCGAGGAGAACAGTTCAGATTTTATTGTAGCCGTAACGAGATCGTTTCAAAGCACGCGTGTAGGTCGAGTATGAACGGAGATGAGTGCACAGCAAAGACCCGCAAGTTGTGCTCTTCGGACACTATGTCAAGAGAAAGGATTTTGTCCAGGTTGAAGCAGCCTAAAGTTGTCCTTGAAGACGCCATTTCAGCTCTGGATTGTTTTCCTCGGGAGGGTACACGTCATGCAGTCCGAACCTCGTGAGCGGCACGAAAAATCAGAATCCGAAACTATCGCAGGCCTTTTCCAAGTGCTGAGTGCGTCGATAGAAGGCCGACTCGAGGCCCAAGTTCAGTAAGCCGGACGCGTCAAACGGGAAGGTAAAGCATGTCAATCCTAATGCACGGCTATCGTCGTCCAGATTGTTTAATGGGAATGCTGTACAGCTTCTCCAGAAAATCGTCCGAAGTTCGAACACCCTCAGACTGTATTGATTTGGGTCTCCGAAAGGCACCATGAGGCTCCAATATCCATGCCAAGCTACAAAAAAAATCCGTACTCCGAAAGGCCACAAGATACGTTAGGATACGTTTCACGGAGCTCAGCTCTTTCTTTGAAATCGGCCCAAACATAGGAGTGTCTTGATCCAGTATTTCGACTTGTCACTATGGCAATCGCTGCCTTGCCATCATCTCCCTCCCACACCTGCGCGGCCGGGCTCAAGTCGTTCAAACAGAATTTTAATGAACAGCGTTGATCTCCGCCTTCAGGAGTCGCGCTTTCACAGCGGCGTCCATAACTGACCCTGTAGTTGCTTGTCGTTTGGGTGGCTGAGGTTGGAGTAGTAAGAGAGCCGAAAGAGAGCAGGAGTCTGGAAATTAAATAAATAATTTGTTACCTCTCGTCGCTGCCAACAGCAACCTCGGCATCGTCGCCTTGGCCTTAACACTGAACGTTGAACGTTGAAGTCCGGGGCCTGAAGGATTCGATGCACCCATCTGAACTCACGTTGTTCATGTATCATCAGCCATGGCAATCAGCGCTCAGCACTGTAACACTGAGCACCATAATGACGTCCAAAAAACAAAGTCGACTGCCCACGTCGTCTCGACACTCCTCTCACCAGGAGCTCAAGAATTTGAAGAAAGGTGAAGATTGTATTTTTAGGCTCGGTTCCTAAGCCTTGCACGCGTTTGCTGGCTGGGCCAACTCATTACTCGTATACAAAAAGTCATTTGACAAGGTCCGTAACGTCCTGTACTTCTTTCCCCGTCCCTGAAGTTGATAACTCATCTAAGATCTCAGATTCTCAGGCTGCAGCAGTGGGGTAGAATGCGCAGCAGGGCGCTTAACAACCGACCGACTATTGGCGGACGTTGGCATGTTATTTAATTTTAGACGAGAGGCTACGTTTCAGCGTTAGTCGTGTATGCAACGTGTATGCCCGCTCTTCTGCAAATCATCTTGGAGAACTGAAGCGCACCGACACAGAGCTGCGTTTCTGATACCAAAGCACCATGCATCATGCAGGAATCCTGCGCTTCAGGAAAAGGAGTATCTGCATCTCCGTCCTGTTGATGCTATTCATCTCTCAAGTCCTGCTCCATCAGCACAATGCCACAGCCATTGTAGACGACATCCCACCGACCCTCGAGTTGAAAAACGATGGGAATGGAAACGCGACCCGCGTCCTCCTCGTCTCGGCTCTCTTCCCCCTCACCAAGTCAAAGCACTCAAATGAAGAATACAACGACTGGCTCCAACGTTTTCTAGGACCCATCACAACGGACATATACTTCTACACTACTCCAGAACTCGAAAATACTGTCCAAGCCGCTCGAGGTCCGGGCCTCCCCATCACTATCAACACCCATTACGCATCTCCATTCGCCATCCCCCCTCTACGTGGCTTTGAACCACTGTATGAGGAGATGCATTTACAGGACAGGGAGAAAAAGAGGCATTCTCCCGAATTGTATGCCGTGTGGAACGGCAAACCCTGGTTTTTGGACCACGCTGTCCAGCAGTTAAGGGAAGAGAAAGGGGAGGTGTATGACTATGCTTTTTGGGTTGACGCAGGGAGTTTTAGGCAGGAGCATCGGTATACTTCTTGGCCGGATCCAGTGAGGGTTGAGCAGGTTTGGGAGGAGGGAAGGAGGTTGAATGGCGTGAAGAGGAAGGAAGACTTGTTGTTCTTTCCTATACAGACACTACCACCAGCTTCCGCACGGGACTGGATGCAGGATAAAGGACCGCTTGATGTTGATTTCAGCGAAGGTACGCACTTTTTTTCTTCATCCGGAATAGTCCAATTCAAATTGTCTGCTTTAATCAGGATCCTTCTTCGGCGGCTCACCAGCCACCATATCCTGGTGGTCCACTGCGTACTACGCTTACCACAACTACTACCTCACCCTCGGCCTCTTCGTAGGCAAAGACCAAACCCTCATCAACGCCCTCTTCCTCCTCTTCCCAGACCGTTTCATCACAGTCTGGATGTACGACCCCATCGCCCCCGCCCACGCTGGTCTCTTGCCCATCCTTGACCAGGGTTACCTGGGATCCTGCGGTTCCGAGTGGTATTACTATCAATTCTGGTTGGCGGATGAACGGACGCGGGTGGAGATGCGTGACCTTTGGCTTCGGTCGTTGAGGTGGAAGGAGTGGACGTGGTGGAGGGAGAGGCAGAGGTGTCGTGTCACGCGTGTTTTGGGTATGAAGGGTGCTTTGGAGAGGAGGTTTGGGTTTGGGTGGACACCGCCTTTTCCTCAAGTGGCGCCTTCTGCTCGAGGATAAAAAAGCCGAGCCTTCCAGGGATTTAGACCAAAACTTCATGGCTCGCACCGACCACCGCGTGTTCGGGGACTCTCAAGCCCAGTCGACCCCAGCTTGACCTTCACCACACCAAGATGATTCTCGGACTACAGAGCCGATCGCAAAACTGGATGTTTTGTGGGACTTACAATCCAGGGTGTACCACCCTAACGAAGTTTTTCGCCCTTGGTCCTGACAAAGTGGTATGCCATGCCGTTCGAATGAGGGAATGGCGTAAGCCAGCACCTCACTCGGCCAGATTCAAGCTTGTAACATGGTGTATATGATTGTACATACAAGTCCAGGGGTAACTATGTGCAATGATTATGTAGGATCCACAAGGAGTGTGTAACGATGAGCAGCAAATGGGGTGTGTAACGATGAGCAGCAAATGGGGTAGAAGAGCGAATGGTATCAAGATTTATATGACTTCCCTGCCTGTAGACTGTTCTACGGCTTGAAAAGTCCGCTACAATCAATGTCGAAGGGTTCCTCAGTCGAGGGTGGTATCCGCAGTAGCCGCTTTATCACTCCATGACCTGCATCGCAAGGCCAATTCCAAGCACAGCCATTATGGCGCCGTAAAAGGACCGCAAACCGTCTGTAGCCGCACTTGAAGTTGAAGTGGATGTAGATGTGGACGGTGCTGAAGAAGTAGTTGTGGGTGTGGTGGTGGTGGCGGGCACGGTGGAAGTTGACGAAGAAGAGGAAGATGGTATCGAAGTTATAGAGAAAGAGAGCGAGGGTTTTGAAGAGGCGATGTTGCAAAACTGTTGGGCAAGGGCTTCTGCGCTGCTAAGCTCTGCAGGACATCCTTGTGCAATACATCCCGTAAGACTCTGTGTGAAATTTGTGCTGTTACGGTCGTGGTCAATATAAAGGTCGGGTGATAGGTGGGTGATAGCGCACCTATTGCAGAAACAATTCACATCGACGACGCTGGTGCAATTGGCTGCTGAACTTCCCAGTGCCAAGCATTGCGACACTTTTTTTCACAATGAGAACTTGAAGCTCGCTCGTAGAAGCCAAAACTCACCACACGACGAATACCCGCTCAAACTGGGGAACTCTGCACTGCTTGTCGGGGTACCCGTTGTTGTTGAGTTACTAGCGCTGGAGCTTGCACCACCCGGCGCCGTTGCCGTTGGGGACACTGTTGGGAATGTCGATGGTGGAACTAGCGTTGCCGACCCCCATGCTGTCGACGTTAATTGGCAGACGATGAGCAAAAGAATGGGGAGCATCGTTCAGCAACGTTTTTCAGCGCGGTAATTTGGAAGAGGAAAGAGTTATATAGTTGACAACAGTTGCAAATATCACGCTGGAGCCCGATCGACCTCGATGCCGACATTCCGCATGTTTGCTGCGAAGATGAATTCTTTGAATCGAACCCGGGAACCAACGGCAGAAGTGATTATCCCGTCATAGGATTCAAATTTATTGTCGAAACCTTTCCAAGTTGCCACTCATTCCATCACAATTCAAAATGCAACTCAACTGACTGGCCTGCCCTACCTGGTCAAAGCTGTACTCCTCGAGGAGGATCATTTTAAAAAAATGGTGACAGTGAGGCAAGGGGTATATGAATTTCCACACGTAAGATCTTACAGGGGGGTTGTTGCTGTACTAACCTCGGGTTGTAAGCCACGATCTTCCAATAAAACATGTCCTCCGGTAGAGCCGAATCCACTAGCACCGCGAAGAGTTTCGTCAAGGTCCTACATCCCAAATAATTGATTTTCAGTGGTGTGCCAACAAAAGGGAACTTCAACAGAAAGGCTTACAGCAACTTCGAGGACCTCGGGGTTATAGATTTTCTCCAGAATGAGTTGCGCCACCCGGTCACCTTCTTCCACTAAAAACAAACACTCCAATAAATCTCAAACGATAGTAACAGGAAAAAGAAATGGAGATACCTTGGAAATCCTTGTCTGATAGATTATACAACAGGATGAAGACAACGCCACGGTAATCGGCATCGATTACCCCAGCTCCAGTGGCGATCATGAATTTGGACGCTTGAAATTGGGATCGAATTGAATATACTTCTGTTGCGAATATAGGAAAGGACGCTACCTAGACCACTTCGAGGCGCGACGCGTCCATACGTTCCAATCGGCACGGCGATCGAAATTTGTGTGTCGATCAGTGCTTTCCCGTGTGCGGGGACTATTTTCCTCTCCGCACTGGAATTGAAAGTGAAATGAGGGGACAAAAAACGCGCAACTTGTTGGTAGGACACTTACCTATACAGATCATAGCCAGCAGCCAGTGGCGAGCCACGCGTTGGAAGCTTGGCTTTCTGTGACAGACGTTTGACAAGAAGGGGGGAACATATGTGAATACTCGAATCTGTGGGTGACATGCCTTGTCGATGTTGCAAGGCGCGGTGGCGAAAGGAGACGCGTGGCTGAGTTCCAAGCGTGTAAACTCCGAATTTGGATCGATGGCCTAATCACTTCAACTTGGAAGTCGACAGCCTGCTCTCTTCGCCTTCAATTGCTTCTCACCGGCATCAAGTTTCGGAACAAATCTCACCGCATCAAGTATTTCTATACACCCCAGCGCTCATCATACGTGGAGTCCCAACGAAGCTTGTCCAGCCCCGTTGTCGTTCCATGAGTTTTTCAGAGCTGCCGTTGGAGCTCGTCCAACAGATCTGCAACTATTATGTCACCGAGGTCGGTGACAAACTTCTCTCTTTTCCGGAATCTTGTTGAAATGCATGGCAATAACCCTAGTTCCGTGAAGCGCCTATGGATGACGAGCGCTTTCACTGTCGGCCTGGCGATCTACGAACGATATGTAGGAAATTTGACAACGCCATTCAGCCGCTAGTATTCGAAGAAATTACGTTTGACTTCCAGGTGGAGCAATTTTATCGCATTGAGGCCCAGGTGAAAGATCTTGCCAGCTCCCAATGCCCAGCCCATTTATTCGCGAAACGTCTGCACATCTGTACCCTGGATCCCCAATTTACGCCTGACATGTTCCATGCCAGAAGTGGCCAGCCCGGCCCTTCTTTGACATCGCCCCATTTCGAGGAGCTCCTCGCAAAAGCCATAAGGAACCTCAAAAATTTGCGAAATCTGGTGTAAATGACTGAAATTATTACATTTGTTGCATGCTCTCACAATATCCAACTAGCTGGCGCGTTCGGGACGAATACCCAGTTCGTTTGGTCATCGATGCACTCCTCTCGCTGGAATCTCTTACAAGTGTCAGTATCAAATATCCTGACTTTCGTCTCTCCGGCTTCCCAACATTTTCCTTTTCAAACCTCACCCACTTTTCTTTATTGGTTGGAAGTCCAAACTACCCCGGGGCGCGCATTGAGCCGGACACCATTATTGAACAAAGGGATTCGTTACTGCGACAACTTAAAGATCTTGTGCTCAGGAGTCCTAACATCGCCCGCCTCTCTGTATCACTGGATGAACGGTTTTGGCACCCTGTTACGACATTCCTATTGACCGGAACTCTTCAGTCGGCTACTCAGCTTGAAATCCTCAAGCTACGCGGAGTCAAGATCTCATCGGCCAACCCCATAAACACCCACAATCTTTGCACCTTAAGGATAACATCGTGTGGGGCACCATCGTACGCAGCCCTCTTGGATCAACTAATGGATTCAAATGTTCATCTACGAGTTTTGAAATGCGGGATGGTCACTGAAGCTTTGATCAATTATATGAAATCATATTCAGGCATCGAGAGGTTGTCTTTGGAGCTTGCGGATTTTCTCTTTGACGATGAAGACAGCGACGAAGCGGGGGAACAGGAGATTTTACCTATTCCCCCTGGAGTTCCAAACCACGGTGTAAGAACCCCGAATGGTCGGCTTTCGGTTAAATTCGGATCAATCCTGCAGAAACACCAGGATACTCTTGCAGAACTTTCAGTCAGGGTTCCCTACGGAGGCCCATGGTGCGTTACGAACCAATGGGCAGACGCTTTAGTCTCCTGTGTGAAGCTTGTTTATCTCGGAATCACACTTCCCTCCGAACGTTTGTGCGATTTTTCGCAGGATGACGATACCACCGTTGGTGTTGTACATGTCGTGAGTTGTGTTATTTATCAGCTCCGATATCAATTGACGAGAGAGAAAAAATTGGCAGAAGAACATTATTACTATGTGTTCAACTCATCTAAGGGCGCTCAAGCATCTCAGAATATTCTCCTCCAACGTTCTTGGTCTTCGTGACCGTTATCGGCGTCGTCGTGTGTCAGGACAAATCGAAGATATGATATCCCGCACTATATGCGAACTGGAGATACTGGACCCAGCAGTGTACTCATTTCAAATTCGGAAAGGATGTAGGGTTTACGAGGTCCAGAAGGGTGACGAAGCGGTTTATCGGTACTGTGAAAGGAGACTGGATCCACGGCCGGTCTCCAATCAATCAGACTCTGAGTCTGATTATGACCTATAATCTTGCCATTTGGTGCTTTATTTTTGTAGGATTTTGCTAGCTATTACTTGTCCGGATCAAGTTGCGAGGGGCATCGGTATTGCTTGAGTGTTCGTTTGGTCGCTGATGCCTCTTATATACTTCACACGAGAAAGTCGCTTACTTAGATTTCATGTCGTAGATAGGTGGTCAATTGTAACAAGGGATGTGCGGGTGACACCCCCGTGCGCGTGATCGGTTTGCTTCGGATATTCGGATCTGGACTCCGAACAACACCGTCATCGTCGAGCGGCTCGAGCCATATTCAAATTCAAAATCTGAGCAACATGCACCGTCGGAATCGTCATGTTGTAACACCATTATGGCGCTCGTATGGGCTTTCCACGTAGTGTTTTTCAGTTGAACGCTGACGTGCTAGGTCAACATGAAGGTTTTTCACAACATCGAGGGTTTCTGGCTCCAAAGAACCTCCCTTGGCTGGCATCCGGGTGCTAGAAATGGGACAATTGATTGCAGGTCCGTTTGCTGGGCAATTGCTGGGGTAGGTTCAAGTCCTGTATATCCACTTTTGTATCACTCACAGATGGCAGTCAATTTGGAGCAGAGGTCATCAAAATTGAACCACCGGGTGTAGGAGATCCGCTTCGTGTCTGGAGGGAACTGGATGTTGACGGCACAAGCCCATGGTTTAGAAGTATCGCAAGGAATAAGAAAAGCGTCGCTATCGATCTTCGCAAGCCAGCAGGCCGAGAGTAAGCTAAACTTGACCGTAGGACCACGCGCCACACCTCATCAATTCTTTTTGCTTAGGCTGGTAAAGCAACTCGCTATCAAAAGCGATGTGATAATCGAGAATTTCAAGCCTGGCAGTAGGTTACCTTCTTGTGTTAGACGTCTTGACCGCTGAGCTTCATACATATTTCAGCGCTTGAGAAATGGAACCTGGCTCCTGCCGATCTTCATCCTTTGAACCCTTCCTTGATTTATACCCGTGTAAGTGGTTATGGCCAAACAGGGCCTTGGGCTTCCCGACCGGGTTATGCCTCCGTGTGCGAGGCGGAATCTGGTTTTCGCTATATCAATGGCATTCCTGATGTTAAAACGGAAGGCCTTTCTGGCCCTCCAGTTCGTCCCAACATTAGTTTAGGCGACTCAATCGCTGGCTTGCACGCAGCCTTTGGAACAGTATGCGGATTTATTCATTCTTCTTTGCTGGCATCAAACAAAATATAATTATAGGTCCTCGCGTTGCTGTCGCGACAGCGTCAAAAGAACTCTGATACCTCGAGTCAAACGGGAACGACCGTCGATGTTAGCATCGTCGAAAGGTGAGGATGCTCATCTGTGAAAAGTGAAAATGTCTGAACATAGATTTTCAGTATGCTCAACCTGATGGAGGGAATTATACCTGAATACGATAGAAAAGGAAAGGTATTTATGCACCGGTTAGGCTTCACATCTTATGCTTCACTTATCATGGGAAGATCCGTGGCCCCTCTGGTTCGTCGGTGACTGGCATTGTTCCGACGAACGCTTATCCTTGCTTGCCGGACTCGCCAACGGGATCTGCTCCTACGTACATCATTATTGGCGCCAACGGCGACACACTCTATAATCGTCTTATGACAGCGATTGATCGCAAGGACTTGATAGGCCCCTCGTATCAACACAATATGCACCGAGTTGCCAGACAGGACGAGATTGAAGATGCTATTTCTGCTTGGACTAGCCAGCGATCAGGTGACGAGGTGATTGAAGCCATGAATAAAGCCAGCATACCCGTTGGACGCGTAGTGAATGTAAAGGAGATTGTTGGAGGAGAGCAGATCCAGGCGAGGGGGGCTGTCCGAGACGTCTGGGTTAATGGGTCACAAGGGAAAGAAGGCTGGAGCGTGAAAATGCAAGGAACGTTTCCATTAATTGACGGCGTTGACCCTCAACCTAAATGGGCTGGACCTGACCTCGGAGACCATACCGAAGACGTTTTGATGGGTGATCTGGGTTACAGCGCCGAGGAAGTGGACCAACTCAGGAAGGATGGGGTCATTGGCTGAGATAAACGCTACAATTTCAAAGCTACACAAAATTCTGGCTTTCTAAAAAAAAATTACAACCTTCTCTTTCACATATATATATTTGGCGTTTGAGTCAAAACCACAAGAATGCCGTCGGAGCTTTTACGGAAATATTTGACGCGACCTCTTTCAGACCCTTGCCTAAATTTACTCTTTCGAAGACCTTCACTCCTCCGCCGTTCGTACCGCCGGCGATCAGGTATTTATCATCCGGACCGCCAAATTGCATTGCGCGAACATGCGTCATTCCTGTCCTGACTTCTGCTACTAGTTCGAGCGTGTCTGGATTCTCAATTGCAAAAATTGATATAATGTCACCTTCCGGCGACGGGTCATTTCGATTCGAAAGATAGAGGTAAGGCGTCGGGAATGATGAGTTCGGAGCCGGAATAAGAATTTCTGCTGCGATCATGTCGTTGTCCGGAGGTAGAGTTTGAGACATGGTCGGGGTGGACGCTACCAAATTCGGAAGGGCGGGGAGTGGAGGCAAGCGGTGTCGGACAATTTTGTTTGATAATTCAAGGACTGTGAAAAGATGACCGTCTAATCATAATCGAAGAATAAGATTTCTGGAAGGATTCGTGGACAAAATACTCGCCGTAAAACGCTACATGACGCGGGCCACCACCACTTGCGTATCCAATGTGTCCATGAATTTTCCACGAACCGTCTTCCCGCCTTTTGAAGCGGCATACGCGATCAGCACCAAGGTCTGGGACAAAGAGTTCTTGATATTCTGGGTGAATGATGGCTTGATGTGGGTGAGACCTCTCCTGCCTGTTTTTGTTCGGGCCAGATCCACTCAGTTGAATGGTGATTGGAGATGGAATCAGATAAGGGGGTTCTGATGATATTGGGAGAAAAGTAAGACCGCCTGAATAATACTTGAAATGTGTAAATAGGCGCGTCACTTCCCCTTGTCAAAGGTCTTGAAATGACTTCTTACATTTGCGATAATTAGCTGATCCTCTGTCGCGAACAATGAACAGGGGTCATCCCCTTCACTTGGCGCTTCTGCTACAATTTTTCCTTGGCCATCGGCGTCATACTTTAGAGCGAGTATCTTTCCCTCGGCCCGCTCCAACCCAGTCCAGACCAAAGAATGATCGCGACTAGTAGGATGGAAAGTGATCCAGGATGGATTTTGTCCAACAGAAACGATGGATGCTACCTCCAAAGCGGATGTTGCAGGGTCAAAAGTGAGAGTTGAGATGAAGTCTGTGTACGCCGAGACGAGGATGCGATAAATCATGATGACAATGGGGTTAAGCTGAGTTTCGTCTCAGCACTTATACCAGTTCAAATGCCGACAATTAACCGGATACTGAGTACTGAAGATTGCTTTGACGAAAATTTTCATGGCACAATCCGAGAGAGAATTTTATTTCACTTTGGCGAGTCGTGTGCAGTTACTAAACCGACATCCAATGACGAATCGGATGACACCAAACCTGATTGAGGCGACGAGTATATATGCGAGATTGGCTAGATTTGACAACGATAAAACGGAGTTCCGAGAGTCAAGTGAACAGACGAGACACTTGTGAGCTTGCTACGACTCTGAGGAGTGAAACCATCGATTTTGTCGTTACGCAAAGTCCCCAAGCGGCTTTCCAGCGGAATGCCGAGTTGTCAATCGGGTAATTCTGCGCCAACGCACCAGCAACCAGGTGATGTCCTTGGAAAGTGTGAAGAGCTCTTATCGCCGATTCGCGGATTATTCCAAGAAGCCTTGGAAGGTGTCTTTTATTTCGGGAGAAGATGGCCAGAACGGGGGCGGCGTCACCTAAAAATTTGCCTGGAGGGAAATTAACTATCGCTGTCGACGTCACTGTGCAGAAATCCGGGGAGCTAAACATAAACATGAGTCATGTGCCAAAAGATTAATAGGAATGCCATCTGAAGAAACCTCCCAGAGAAGAAAGCCACATTTAACGTTGCAACTTGTAAGTTGTGTAATGTCTTTGTAATGAGGCTCTTGTGAGGCTCTTCAACTATTTCGCATTACTAGGTGGCATCGACTCATTGAAGCCGCCCGCCTAAGCGCCCTAGGAATAGTGAGACTACTTGTTGATAAACAATCCAAAAAAAAAGAAAAACCTACGAGACGCGAGACTCGTCTTTGAGGTGGCTGTTGGGAGCCGTTCGGCGTGCCAGTGGGTGTTTGGCTTCCGACTCGTTGTGTTTGGCAAAGACTTGGGACCCTAACTTCACTGACTCTTTTCGGCTCTCATCTTGGCGAGTCAATATTTGAAGTGCCTTTAAAAGCGACATTCGCGAAGCTCAAATCTAAACAGCCGGAAGCGGCTGCGATGAGCGCATCCGAAATCCAGTCTTGGATATCTTCCGCTGGTGCAGGGGAAAATGGGGAAGAAAACACCGATCAAGTGTTCTGGCAAAGGGATCGCGTGCTGAGCGATTGGCCAGGCTTCATCGAATACGCGCAAACAAAGCTCCTCGTCAGCAAAACGAAATCTAGGATTCATTTTCTACGGGAAGAGCTACTAACACTTGCTAGAAATGGGGGTAAGTTTGCTGAAGTCATTTTATCGTATCTTTTCGATCTTACCTCAAACAGACTTGACGTTGACGCAATTTTTGGATGTATTCAGGCTACTGACGCTGACGTACCCTAGATATACGGATTCTGGCTCTCGGGATGCAGTGGAGGAGGTTGGGATGGAGCTAGTGCGGCGTGACGAGCGGAGGGGGTCACAGAATGGCCCACTGGATGAAACGAGGCTAGGCGTAGCAGAACAGGTTCTTGGGTGGCTTTCGAATGAGGTGGGCCGGTTTACGAGGGGGGGAACTGCAAAGTACGCGTTTACGTCTTTTGAAAGTGCTTTTACTCAACATTTTCGTCTCCTCAGCTCCTACGCGCCTTCGGACATTTACGTCCTTCTTAGCTGGGCTTGTGGACTATATACCGTTTGCGTAAAGCACAACCCCGACTTTATCACTTCAAACTCTTGGCGTGTTCTCGTGGGATCAATGGCCTTACTGCTAGACATGTTGATGGAATCGACGCAGGCAAAGCCATCCCTCAAGCATGGCGGTCTTGTGCTCACAAGGCGTGCTCTACGATCGGTGCGTCGCTTCAACCATCTGATTTTGCTGTGGCTTACGTCTGTTAGTCTGGTAACAATGTAGTCCGTGTGATTGACACACTCTTAGCCCTTACGAAGTCCAACCAACCACCGCTGCGCATAGTAACTTTGCTCGGCGTTTCCGTGGGTGTATTGACACACCTAAAAAATGTTCCAGAGGAACCGTCGACTCGTTTGCCTTCAGATCTCAAGGATGGAATCATTGCCCTCTACTCCAACGCCGTACTGATGTCCAAAACACTTGTCCCTGAACACGTTCTGACCGCTTTACAAGACTTTATCTCTACATTCGTTTCTGTGGACGATTTGGTCAAGTCTATACTTCCAACCATCGAAAGAGCATTGTTACGAGCTCCAGAGAACAGTCTTCCTGGTACGTAGGCTGTTGCGATTGATGACCAGTGGAATGACACATCTTTCTTAAGCTGTGACCAAATTCTTCCACATCTATTCTCATCCACTCAACGCTGATCTGTTCAAACGTGTCCTCGCGCAAATCATCAGTAGTTCGAAATCTAGCAATGCCCAAACGCGATCCAATTCAATTGAGCTCTTCAAGGCTTTGATATCTCGCTCAAATGACGATGATCCCCTAAACCTTGCTGATTTGGCCGTTTCGGACCTTCTCACCCTTCCCAAGACTGGCAAAACGGCGGGGCCTGACCACCGGGTAGCCTTATACTCGATGTTGAGCTTCCTGGGCGCGGGATCAGGCGTATCTTCATCTTTGGTTGAATCAACAATACCTCTTCTGGCGAAGGAGACTCATGAAGCGGCTACAGCTGTACTGGCTGCTGCTCTCCCCCCTCATATAGTCTTCCTTCTCTCAAGCTCAACTTTATCACCGGACGTAGTTCAGCTCATTGCAAAAGAGATGTCCAGCGCAAAGCCAGCAGTAAGAAAGACCTTTGCGGGGTTGGCAGGGGCGATATTCTTCCATGAAGCAGATATCATTTCGAAGGAGAACGGTGTTGCCTTTGCTAAAATCGTCGTACCTTCCTTCGAAAACTCACTCAAATCTGTGTCGGGTAACCCCTTAAATTCGCCTGGTGGTCCATTTGAAGGTTACGTTGCGCTTGCCGTTCTTCTGGGCCCTCTGTCGAGATCAGGCAAATTTGGTTCGTTTCACGATCCACAATGGCTTCGTCGTCCTGTGGCTGACATTCTGTCATAGACGACGTTATTTCACGAAACCCCGTTGTATCCGCAATTGTTACAAGTACCGCAAAGCAGTCCTTCCTCTTGTGGGACAAAGTCTATCAGAAGATCACAGATGCGGAAGACGAGAAGTGGCTTTTACGAGCAAGCGAAGCTGCCCTGCATCATTTCAAGGCTGATCTTGGAAAGAACGAAGCATTGCGGTATGTGGCCATCCACTTCTTGGGATGGTAGATTTGGGCCTCAATTAGCCGTGGCTCACGCATAGGTCACAGCTTGGCCTTATCTTCGTTCACCTTGCCCTCGATGGCCAATCTCCAGACTTGAGACGGTCGGTGTACAATGTTCTCGAGGCTGCTACAGCTGAGGCACCTGAACTGACAAACTCCGTCGTTCGCGATGCGTTGACCACCTTCGTTTCTCGTGGACTTCCAACCCCCAAATCGTCAACAGTTGGCGATGAACAGCCATCGGCTCTCTGGAACAAACATTCACGACTATCAGCACTTCTTTTAAGTGTCGTTGCATTCAAGGATGATGTCGACTCGTCTATTCGGGAGAGTTCAATCGTGAAGCTGATCGTTTTGGGGCATCATTCTCTCATATGTCCGTACGTTAATTCGCTGCCATTTTCATCTCACTCAAAAGACCTTCAGGTGGATCAGCACGCCAGACTTGGATCGACCTGAGCCAGAAGGCCGGAATGGACCCTCATGACCTCACGAATAAACATCTGGACAAACTTATAAGTCTGATCTTGGCTGCTGCTGCTGCCGATTCCAAAGTGGGCCTTGTTGATCTTGTATGAATTGAATCTGACTGCTTCAAAGTTTGGTTTTGCGGAAGCGAGCTACAGTGCTGTGACCACTCTCGCGTTTGTCTCTCCTGCTTCCGTGTTGCCAGTAATTGTGAAACAACTACAAGCGGATCTTGATCCCACTATTGTCAATTCTTTGACTGATGTTGATCATGGTGTCTGGGCTACTCCGGAAGGAAGTGTTTTTGTCGATGGTTCGTATTTTCTGAATCGTTCTCTTTGTCTCTTTTAACTCTATCCACAGTGCTTTCATCAACGAAGGGAGAAGCTAGAGTTACCAAAGGAAAAGATGCCGATAACGCCAATTGGGACGAGGAAATTCGGAAGTCTATTGCGAGCAAAAAGGCGACTCCTGCTGCCCTGACAAAACAACAACAGGCTGCTCTCCAAGCCCAACTTCAGAAAGAATCCAAGATACGCGAGAATGTCGGCCGCATCAAGTCAAACCTCGAACGTGGCCTTTACTTCATTCAAAGTCTTGTTTCAGCCGATGTGGCGGAATTCCGTTTTTACACCTCGTCGGTCGTAAACGTGCTCTTGGAGGGGCCGCTTGTGGGGGGAGTCTTTCTCGCAGGCGATCTTGCTTTTGAGACATACTTGGTAAGTTCTCATCAGTTGGTGGTGTCTCTGGTTCTAATATGGAGCAGAATTTGGCAAAGAGTACGTCTGAACGTTTGGACACCCTGCGAAAGTGGGTCGGCATTGCCACACTGCGCAGCCTAAACATTTCGGCCGTTCCTGAAGAGCTTCGAGCTGAGCCCATCAATTGTAAGCTTTGTGACTAAATGTCCTTTGGAATTCTTGTTCACACGACGATCCCAATAGCACTGGTCATCCGTGTCCTCCACCGCCTGCGATCTCTTTCTGAGCAGGCCCCTTTCGATGCTGCGACCTTTTCCTACGCTTTTCCTCTCCTCAGCCAGGTTCTGCTTCTTGGAGGAGTTTCACCAGCGGATGAGGATGAAGCCCTCGAACAAGTTGCTTTGGCGCTTGGCGTCATTAGATTCCATTCAGGGGAATGTATGTTTTGATACGCTCCCTCCGTTTCTTCTCTTCTCACGTTGATTATCGTAGTTTCCGATACTGCCTTCCCTCGGCTACGGGCGATGGAACACCTTCTCCATGTCATCCGTACCCAGCCGAGGCTTAGTAAAGAAGCATCTTCGGCCCTCATTGAGCTGGGAGAATCTATTCATGCAACAGCCTCACGGCCGGAATTATCGGTTCTCCTTCGCGGAACTTTGCTTCAAGAGTCTCATGTCCGAAACTCTTGCTTGCAAACGTTGCAGGTTCGGCACTCATGTTCTTGTTTGCTTTAACAACTGATTTGTGCTCAGCCGTTTGATCTGACCGATTTGGAATGGACACTGGAACTCTGGATTGCGTATCATGATGAGGATGAACAAAATGCCAGGCTCGCCCAGCATGTATGGGACGACAACGGCTTGGATGTCCCAGAGAGTTTCCTCGATGAACTTTTGGTTTTCTTGGGTGTGTTCGTTAGTTGACGTCACACGACAAGGGCTGATGGCTCCTAGATCACGAAAATGCTTACGTTCGCTCAGGCGCCGCTGCAGCAATCGCGGAAGCGTCGGAGCAATGGCCACTTTCAATTCAACGGACGGTTGATGCACTGCAAGATTATTATCGAGAAAAGGTGCGAGAAACTATACCTATTTGTTCTTAGAGCTCATACCGTTTTCAGGCGAAGATTCTTGCTCCCGAATTTGATGAATATGTCTGTGAAATCAATTGAGTTCTCTGCTCGCGGTGACTGACGTTGAATCCAGGGGATGGTTATCGCTATAAGCCTCGACCGTTCCGATCCCTGGCCTACTCGCTTAGCAATAGCGAAAGCATTTGAACTTTTGGCTCCCTCGTTCACTGAAGCTGAACTTGAGCCGTTTTTTAACTTCTTGATACAAGACCAGGCGCTTGGCGATCGAACACCTGATGTTCGGCGGGGCATGCTCAACGCGGGCACTGCCGTTGTTGATCTTCACGGGCCAAAACGGCTTGCAGGACTCATATCGTTGTTCGAAGGCCATCTCAGCCAGGCGAAGTCTGCAACGGAGGCCGACGATTATATCAAGGAGGCTGTTGTCATTCTTTTCGGACGAGTGGCTCGTCATTTGGATGCTGCAGATCAACGTATACCTTCAATCGTCGATCGCCTCGTGGAAGCTTTGAGAACACCTGCGGAGCAAGTACAAATTGCTGTGTCCGAATGTTTGTCGCCTCTTGTGAAGCTTATAAGGTCAAGATTAGCAACGCTAGTGGAACATCTCTTTGACGACTTATTCAACGCCCCAAAGTATGCCGCCCGCCGTGGAGCTGCCTATGGTCTGGCTGGTGTCCTCAAGGGAACAGGCATCGCTGGGATGAAGGAATTTGATGTCATAAGGAGGCTTCGAACAGCAGCAGAGGACAAGAAGAAATATGAGCCGCGCCAAGGAGTGATGTTTGCACTCGAAACAATGTCAACAACTCTCGGGCGGCTGTTTGAGCCATACATCACATACGCTCTTCCACTCTTGTTGACTTCGTTCGGCGACGCCGTTGCAGATGTTCGAGAATCTACGCAAGATGCTTCGAGAATCATCATGGGAAATTTATCAGGTTATGGTGTCAAGCTCATATTGCCGACGCTGCTCGAAGGACTAGATGAAAAACAATGGCGGACGAAGAAGGGCTCGATCGAACTGTTGGGTATGATGGCCTACTGCTCTCCTCGGCAACTCTCAATCTCTTTACCCATTGTCATCCCTCGCCTGACTGGCGTATTGACCGACTCCCACGCACAAGTTCGAACGGCAGCAAACAAGAGCTTGAAGCAGTTTGGCGAAGTCATCAGTAACCCTGAGATTAAGTCTTTGGTTCCTGCACTTCTCAAGGCGCTTGTTGACCCCACAAAAACCCCTATCGCTTTGACGGCATTGCTGAAAACTTCTTTCATGCACTACATCGACCATTCTTCCTTGGCATTGGTACGTAACGAATTCTTCTAGCTAATTAGCTGGCTCAACTTATCCGCCAGGTCGTTCCTATTCTCGAGAGAGGATTGCGAGAACGTGGAGCTGAGACAAAGAAAAAAGCTGCCCAGATTGTTGGAAACCTTGCTTCCCTGACGGACGCAAAAGATTTTGTTCCGTACTTAGACGGATTATTGCCCATGGTCCACCAGGTACTTGTTGACCCTGTACCTGAAGCTCGTGCCACAGCTGCCA
Source organism: Laccaria trichodermophora (assembly GCA_018417955.1). Classification (NCBI taxonomy): domain Eukaryota; kingdom Fungi; phylum Basidiomycota; class Agaricomycetes; order Agaricales; family Hydnangiaceae; genus Laccaria; species Laccaria trichodermophora. Next base: position 693,628 of record JACTVC010000022.1, read on the forward strand.
AAGCACTGGGCACTCTTGTCGAGCGTCTTGGGGAAATACATTTCCCTGATTTGGTTCCTGGTTTGCTGCGGACTCTCAAGACCGATACGTCTGGAGTCGATAGACAGGGTGCAGCTCAAGGCCTCAGCGAAGTTCTTTCGGGTCTTGGCATGGAGCGCCTAGAGGGCCTCCTCCCAGATATTATCGCAAATGCTCGCTCACCTCGGCCAACTGTTCGCGAAGGATTCATGTCACTTCTCGTCTTCTTGCCGGCTACGTTCGGCACTCGATTCCAACCACATCTACCGAAAATCATTTCGCCTATCCTTGGTGGTTTGTCAGACACGGAAGAGTACGTTAGAGAAGCGGCCATGCGTGCTGGGAGGATGGTTGTCACCAACTATTCATCCAAGGCTATTGACCTTTTGCTGCCTGAGTTGGAGCATGGTATGTTCGACTCTGGTTGGAGAATTCGGGTAAGTTCAACGCATCCCTAAAAAGTGCATTGCTAAATGTCTGTTTCAAGCAATCATCCATTACACTCGTTGGAGAACTTCTCTTCAAGGTATCTGGAATCTCAGGAAAGGCCTCCGAGGTTGAAGAAGAGGAAGTTGCGGCAGGTGCGACAGCCGAGTCGTCTCGTCGTGCTCTTTTGGAGGTTCTTGGGGTGGAGCGTCGGGACCGCATATTGGCAGCTCTGTACCTCGTTCGCCAGGATGGTGTTGTTGTCGTCAGGCAGTCCTCAATGCAAATTTGGAAGGTGCTCGTCCACAATACGCCACGAACAGGTACTTCCATCAAACACCTAAACGCCTACTGACGCTAATGTGTTCTTTAGTCCGGGAGATTCTTCCTGAGTTGGTTAATCAGGTGGTCTACTTGATTTCGAGCGATGAATCCGAACAAGAAGAGGTAGCTCTCAGTTTGTTTCATCATGAATGGCTCTGACTGCGATTTAGACGGCTGCAAGAACGGTATCAGAATTGTGTCGCAAGTTTGGCGAACGAATCCTCAACGAAATTATGCCTATACTCAGAGTAAAATCTACATCACCAGACTCACGAACAAGGCAAGGTGTTTGCAGGATGTTAAGTGAGATCATGTAAGCTGTTCTTTCTGTACACCATTCGGACCGATTCTAGCTGGTTTTTAGGCAAAATGCTTCAGAAGGCCAAAAGGAGGATCACGAAGACGATATCATCTCTATGGTCCGCATATCACTGGTAGATGACGAAGCCAATGTCCGTGCGGCTGCTGCTCAGGCGTTTGACATTCTTCAAGAAGAACTTGGGGCCAAGGCCATTGATCAGACGATACCCACTTTGTTGGAAGCGCTTCGTCAGCCTGGAAAGGGTTCTGGGACTGCTCTTGAGGCGTTGCGAGAGGTCATGGGCGTAAGACTCCTCCCTCACCTACTTTATCAAAGCTTATGTACTCTAGGTTCGAGCGACAATTGTGTTCCCAGTTCTGATACCGACGCTCACGGCGATACCGATGACGGTGTTCAATGCTCGTGCACTTGCTTCATTGGTGACGGTTGCTGGGAATGCCCTCAGCAAGCGGTTGACTGTCATCTTGAATGCCCTCGTCAAAGTCTCGGAGGAGAACAACGAGGAAGAGCTGGCAAAAGCAGTCGAAGAAGCGATCCAGGCTTTATTCGTCTCTATTAGCGATGCTGAAGGCCTCAATACACTGATGATGCTCTTGATTGGGTGGTACGTCGACAGTCGCTTCCCAACCTTTACCCTAATAAAAACATAATTCAGGGCCAAGAATCAACACCCCAGACGGCGTGTCAGCGCGTGCCGGTTGTTTTCCGTGTTCTGTGAAGTATCAGAGCTAGATTTCTCACTCTACCGTATCGACTGGATCAGAGAACTCGTGTCTTTGCTGGACGACCCAGAAGTAAGTGTCCACACCGCAGCATGGACGGCGTTCGATGCCTTTGTCAAGTCCGTGCCCAAAGACGAACTAGAACCCCTTGTAGTTCCCTTACGACGCAGCATCGAATCCACCGGCGCTCCAGGAACAACAGTCCCGGGCTTTAACCTTCCCAAGGGAGTCTCACCAACTGTGCCTATCATCATTGCGGGCCTAACCACAGGAAGCAACGAGCAGCGCGAGCAAGCTGCATACGCTATTGGGGACCTTGTCCGGCGCACAGACGAATCTGCCATCAAACCTTTTGTGGTACCCTTCACGGGCCCTCTGATCCGCGTAGCCACGCAAGCGACGACTTATCCGCCACAAGTGAAGACCGCCATTCTCAGTGCACTAACGTCGATGCTCGAGCGGATCCCGGCCTTTGTGAAACCGTTTTTCCCGCAGTTGCAGCGGACGTTTGTCAAGAGCGCGAGCGACCCTGCAAGTAGTGCTGTTAGAGGTAAAGCAGCGCAGGCACTGGGAGTGCTCATGCGGAGTCAGCCTAGAGTAGATCCGGTGGTGACCGAGTTGATCGTGGGTGTGAGGGCGGGTGAGGATGGGATTGCGACGAGTTTGGTGGGAGCGCTTGCAGAGGTTGTGAGCAGTGGTTCGGAGAACCTTGGTGAAAAGGCGAGGGAGGCGTGTGTGGATATTGTTGTAGAGGCATTTAGGGAATCGCATGGTGGTGAGTGGATTTTGCTCGGCTTGCGGTTCTTTTGTGCTCATGTGGGAGGGTAGAACATTATTGCGAAGCGATTGGGAGGCTGGTGGCATCTCTGTCTCATAACCCAGAGCTTCTCCGCCCGGTAGTCGAGTAAGCTGCCTTCTGTCTCTTTTCACTCTACCCTTGCTAAATCCAGCCCCACAGATCCCAATTAACGAGCAGTAGTCCTCAATCCGTGTTGTCATCACACGTCATTCTCGCAGTGCTTGAATCCCAAGACGAGGAAGAGGAGCCTGGATTGAATTTGTTCCAAAAGCTACGGCTCCAAAGGAGTGTAGCCCAAAAAGCCCTCGAGAGCGCAGCGAATGAGAAACCAAGTATTGCTAGGCCTGCGAGAGAAGCGAGGGATCGGTTTAGGGAGATGGTAGATGATGAGGCCTTGATCGGGTTGTTTTAGTAGAATATGTGGTCTGTATCGAGGCATTACATGCTTGCCAGGATCAATCGATTGCAATCAGTACATAAGCCAACTCTGTCAATGAACTGTTAATTGTCACGGTAAGTAGGAGCCAGAAAAATGCGTCAAATGTGTTTTACATCGATGGAGTACAAGTAGTAATCCAGGCTGGATAGACGAAACACTGTTACAGGGAACACAAAAAAACTCGGACCAAGAAAGCAATTCAAGGTACACTGACGAAGTTGACTCTAGGTATTCAGAATGTCCAGCAACGCCTGGCGGTGGGGCGTTAGAGGCAAACCGACACGAGGCGCTGTGATGAACGGTGGGAGGACAAGCCCCGCATTCTCCTTTTGGCTGGTACTCCGACACCCTTGAGATAGGATATCATTCAGAATATCCACTGCAGCCCAGTCCGCAGGATTAATCGCCACCGCGTCCGGGAGTTCGTCCGACTTGTTAGCTGTCACTGTGTCAATATCTTGAGGGGCTTTGGCTCGAATCCTGGCCAAACCCTTCGTCTTCGTGCCACCCCAGCTTCCCACAGCTTCCTTGAACGGAGCGACGTCCGACTTTTCGTAGCTGGTGCGCTCGACCGCGCGCTGTGGTCCGAGGATGGCTCGCTGGACTGCTTCGGACGGCGGTGAGTTGGTATATCCACTCTCTCTCGAGATCCGACGAGTGGCCCGTCGCTCGACGAAGAGGACGCCAAATGGCATCCGGTTCAAGCGCGATCCTGGTGAGGGGATTATATCATCAGAAGAGTCGCTATTCTCGGCATGATCATCCTGGTAGGTCGTTGCGGGAGGCTCGTTCTCATCGAAGACTTCATTGAGAGATAGGTCGTCGGGTGAGGAGGACAGTGTCTCAATTTGCGGGGGTGGGGAGACGCAGGGACGCATGGTAACGTGGAGCTTCTCTTTGCTGTCCTCCGCCCCGATCTTGACCTCGTAAAATGTTTTGAAACGGGTGGGGAACACGAAATCGGTTGGCGAGATCGTAGACAATGAAGGAACGGGAAGGGGATGTTTGGGAATGGTGCGTGCGGTAAACCTTCCAGTTCCAATCACACCGAATGGGTGAGCCGTCTGGCGGGTAGGTCTGCCAAAAAATTCCCCATCGAGTGGCGCCCAGATGTTAGGGTTAACCAGGTAGTCCATGGTGATATTATCCGTCTGGAACAAGATGATTGAGCACCAACACGAAGGCAGGGAGGGTTTAGCATTTACCTTGGTAGAGACAGGGAGAATATTAGTGTTCGTGAATGAAGACATAACCGGAATCATTGAAGGTGAGTATAGGCTTTGGAGGTACACGGTGAAAGTCACTTAGGTGGGTAGGTGGAGAGGTGGTCGTGTCAGGCTGATGTCGGACAAAAGTTGAGGGTAATTAGAGAGGCGTAGATGGTTTGTGAAGACAACGCAGCCTAGAAGCAACCGCCTTTTAAAGTACCTGCCTCGCGCTGTTGGATGTGGCCCCAGGTGATCACCTGACCGCGTTTTCCTTTGTCGCCCCTCGATTCGGTGAACAATGGCAATCTCCAAGATGATACTAATTAGAAGTATTAAAAAGGTTCAGGGGCGGTATGCACCGATTGTTTAGGCCCTCGAGGCTCCTAGCCATGGGGTGTTGGGCTTAATGGGGTTATGGGCACAGACAAAGGCTCAAAATTGAAAGGACGCACGATGTGGCACGTACGAGCTTTTGTAGATCTTCCGTCTTCAAGTCCATATTTAATGGAGGTAACGACGTCGATTAGCTAGAGAGCTGCCGCAACCGGCCCCAGAAATGCATTCGCACAGAATTAATTCGACATTCTGGGGCATGTGGCAAAGGTAATAGGGACCGCGAGGGGGATGAAATAGCCTTCTTAACCGGAAGGAAAAGAGAGTGCGAGATCTCCACAGATGTTGTCAGATTTGAAAGACGACGCAAAACACATAAAAAACATACTGGCATTCAATCCTCTCTGGAACGCTACCTCCTCGTCAACAGATATTACATACTAGGTGATGTTTTAGGAGAATGGAATGCTGGTCTTCGGAACTCGGATTAATGGCTGTTGCTCTCGGGACGTGCATAGCATCTGGTTGGAAGTAACAAGCAATGGAACCTCTTCAAACAAGGGAGGCATCGCCGTTTTGAGGGAAATTTTCAAGTAAAGGTTGCAGAATTTCTTTGGTAAAGAGGGGTGTCCGTCGAGGTAGGAAATCTGGATGACAGCGAAAGCTCCTAAAACCTGTATGGAAAGAGAATAGAGCGCTCTCGAGAATGATAGAAATGTGAACCAAGGCGAAGGGCAGAATATCGAGTTTGGGCGTAAGAGCGATATTCCAGTACACTTGTCGACGAAAGGTCGATGCAAGGTCGATGAGACACGTAGATTGACCCAAGGATGGAGGGAGACAAGTTGCCTGTTGGTTGGCCGTAACAAGGCCGGCGAGCTCGGCCCGGAACCCTTTCAGCCTCGTCCCAAAAATCCCGCGCAGTGGTGCAACAGTGGTGTGCCAGGTCTTGGGTTGCCTGAGAACGCAATGCACATTACATACCTAACCTCAAGAACCACTGTGGATATACTTGATATGAACGTTAACGACTCCGACTCTAGTTGCGTAGAAAAAAGATTCTATTCCCTTGGTGTGCAAAGTATCGATCGCACTGTGCATGAAGTCACGAAATTTTAATCTCGATGCATGCAAAAATTCTCCGTTATTCCTACTGAATTCTAACATGACATACTTCTGTGCATATCGCATACAAGAATCAATGAAATGGGTTATCAATCGACAGGTCGAACAACTCCTCGCAAAGAATCGGTCGTTCAATGCAGGGACAGACGTTGTATCGCCAACAAAGCTCTATAAACTTCTTCTCTTCTTTTAGGAACTCCGCCCGTAGCAGCTCATCGGTAGGTCTAATGTAACGGAGAGTGACAGCTCTCAGATGAGAAGGGTGACATCCACCATGAGTCGATCCCCGACTTGTCACCAGATGAAGTACACTTTGTGGGAATGCATTTTGAGCCTCGCAAGTGACATCGATGGACTGTAAATTTGGTAGAAGAGGGGTCTGTGCGACCTGCATAAGAACGTCCGGGGAATCAATAGAAAGATGCTGGATGGTCGAGGCTTGTTGCAATATTTCCTCGAGTTGTGAATTGGATATTGAATTATACTTCAGAGCTACTCCGGAAAGCGCAGGAGAGCGGCGGATAAACTCGACAAAGACGTCTTGGTCCCAAGGCCCCTTGTAATTTGGCGAGCTTTCGATTCGAAGGACGAGAGCTGATAAGGATGGAAGAGAAAGTGCACCTAGAATCTTCCCAGCAGCAAAGGCTGCCTCTAAGACATCTGACTGTAGTAAAATTATCGTCAAGGAAGTCAAGTGAAGAAGAGCGGTGTCGGGAAGGGTTACGTCGACTTCAAATGATGAACTGCAAAGAATGACAAATTTTTGAAGCCTGGGCATTGATCTCAATGAAAAAAAGAGAGGATATAATGTAATGCCACAACGCCAGTGAATATGAAAGGAGGTCAAGTTGAGCAATGGTATCCTGGACAGGATATTGGGGTTATAGGTGTTCAGGGCAAGGGATGACAATTGATGCGCGAATTCAAAGACGTCTATTTGAACCAGAGCGATTGGCCATGTTCTTTGAGTAGTGTCAATGGAAAGACCTCGGAGCTGAGATAAATTGTTTTTCATTGATTTGAATGCCTTCCACGTGAGATCGTAAGGAAGAATATCAAACGAAGCATCAACCCATCGATTTGATTGACTAACAAGGAATCTGAGAGCGGTATGTCCCTCCCAATTGACTGCAGAACGAAATCCTCCGTTCCCCGCCTCAAGGACTGCCACCTTCAGCGGAAGAGTACCAGATCGCGCAATCCACATATCAACCAGGTCAAATAAATGAGCTGCCTGGGGCATGGCTAGCACCAGTACTAGTCGTATCGTTGTCCATAACGCGGGGGTTGATATTGCGATAGCACGCCACCAGCTGCATACGTGGGTCAGCAGCAGGGGGCCGGCCTTTGCGTCAAAACTGTCGTGCACAGAGGGGACAACGCTACATGGGGCTCCTTTTGAACAACGTTTGAAAACTTCGATCCAGAGCTCTGGAGGAAGTCGCCGAGAAGGCGCGATTAGCGCAAGGTGTTCGGTCATGTATGTTTGAAGTCCACTGCAGTGCGTCTGGTTTGGCTTGCTCAAAGTTTCTAATCCCTGATCAAGGTGCGATGGGTCTGATTGGGTGGTCGAGAGCGATTGGCATGTCGCTCGGAATTGGTCAATGGAGGGAATAGTGTTGGATGATAAGCTTGCGGAGTCGGGGGAGGGTGGCATTCTGCTCGTATCCGGTGTCAAGACCTGTGTGATCTGAGAGTGAGCAGCTTTTTCAAGTTGGCATTGAACTCATAGTACGCTGTCGGAGCAGGTGTGAGGGAGAGCCAAAACAAAGCCCAACACTGGCAGTCATTCCAAAGCGTCACGGTGACTTTTATTCGTTCTTTCCTACAACAAGTTGCTCTAGGCTGCAATGATCTCGAAGGATCAACAATTTTTCTTTCTCGTCGAGCCGTGTACCTTCTACTTATCTCTATGTAGCCGCTTCTCCATGCAGGATTTTTGAAGTTCAAATGGCACTGGCAAGTTACAACTCCGTGCTCAAGCAAGCTCACGCTAGCACAAAGCTCTAACCCTTTTTAAGCTTCAAAACTTTAGTTCTCAAACCTCTGGACGTGTGACTGAGTAAATTCGATTTTCTGGCGGATCGGGAGCGGGTCAACAGGAATTTTTGCTTGTCGTCGACTCCTCCAAGACTCCTTCGCCGGTCCATGCTCTTCGGGTTGTGTTTTCATCACGGGTTCGACTCCCAGGAAAAAATTGGTGCTGCCCAAACCTTTGGATTCCGCCTCTGGCTTCTTTTTTTTCTTCTGGTTGCGACATTTGAATGTTATTTCTGTCAACAACCTCTCAAAAGTCGGATGTAATTCTTGAATTCGGAACGGATAAAAATCAGGCTGTTGAAGTCGCTTCCCAGCTTTGAATCCCCTCCGAGTCGGTAATTTATATAACTATGCCAAAATTACAACCTCGCTAAAATATCTGTAGGGTGTGTATTGATTGGCTGTCCTCGCGCCCATCCCACTATTACCAGCGTCGACTTGAAAACTAGAATCTGTGGTAGCCTCTGGGTGTAACTCCCGGACGGAGAGATTGATATGCACTTGTTGTGCACTTGCGCTTCTTTTTCGTTGATGGACCCCGGAGTCCTCTTGGTTTTATCAGGAGCAAAACTCAAAGCCCATCTATAAGCAAATTCTCTTGTAACTCTTGTCCCAATCTATCGGAAATTTTACTTGCACCACTACCAATATATATAGTTATTCTTGTTAGTATGTAGGAAGGACATAATTATCTCTGTTAGTATATTGGTCAGTACACGCGCCTGTCATATTGGTGATACTGACATATCCGATCTTGCGCGAAAGCTGGGTTCAAATCCCAGACAGAGAGTCAACTGCTTCCTACCTCTTCCACTTTTTTTTGTTTGGACATTTCTCATATTTGACAGATGGATTTATAGTCTCATAACATGGCCTCCGGGACTGATAACGGCCGTTTAGTAGGTAGACGAACATATTGGTTTTTGAACCCGGCGCCAGCACAAAACCAAGTACGCGACTTTCATATGTACAAATGCAAGACCTTAAAGTTCGCGACCCCTCTGCCACTCACACAAATATTGATTACTCCCATTGTTGGGTCTCCGATGTCCATATGCACAGTTGGAACATTAGATTTTAATGGGGCTGGATGTGTATGGCAGAATCATGATAGTCAAAAACATGGCGCAGGATCACGTCAATGCTGGACCGGTACGGAATCTGAATTGTAACGATGGCATTGGGACGCCAAAACAACCCTCACCCACGTCGACATGGATCCTGGCGAATATGGAGCGATGGTGTTGGGTACGACGCTGGAGATGGGGTCAACAGCCCAGGCGTAGTGCGAGTGAGCTGTAGATTGAGCGTGGTGTTGTGACGCTGGAAGAAAGGAACTGAGGGGACGGAGAAAAGGGAGGGAAGAGAGGTGAGAGAGACGATATACACTTTAGGCGCGAAGAGACGTGCAGCGTGGCCCCTCTGGAATGTCCACCTCGGTCCACCGTCCCTCCAAAACGTTCACCTCGTTTAAGCAAATTCAACCCTTGACGCGCTTTTTGTAAAGCAGCTCATCGAAGGTAGGCTTGCCTTGTATCGCGCGAGTTGTACCCAGTCGATAACATCCCATCAAACCCGACCTCCCTCCCAAGATGTATCAAGCTCGAGTTTGGGTGGGCCACGCCACCATATCGTCAAACGGGAAAGCCTCGGGGTATTGGTTTTGAACGGACATGCGATGGTCTCTGAAGCAGGCATGCCCTGAGAGGTTCAATATGAGCAGGCGTAGAAAGTACTGAAGAGAGGCACTGAGTACTAATTGTCGATACGCTGCAACGACATTAGCACAAGGCGCGATCGCCGATAAGTAAATTATGGAACTTACAACACGCGTTACCGCGCTACCGCGTTTCCGCCTGGTGCATAGAATGAGGAGATTATAAGAGGGTCAGGCTTGGGTCAGGCCTAGGCTCAAAGAGCCCCAATACTAATAGAGCCACTTGAACCTTCTTGCTCTAACACCCATCATCGATCAACGTTCAACCCCATCATGCCTCCCCGCCGTCCAATGTCCGCCGTTCGACGGAAGAGGTTACTCTTCTCCTATGCCCCGGATTGGTGAGTTCTACTGCAATATCCATCTACTGCAAGAGCTAACAAGGTTGCAGGATTCTAACCATATTGCTCGCGTACGACCTTTCCCGCTAACTTCGAACATTGTTGGTCAGACGTGCTGAAATGAACGCATAATAGGGCAGCGTTCTTCGCGTTGGACAAAGTGCATGGGTACAGGAGGGTGTTTTCGTTGGAGGATACCTCGTATGTTTACCCTCACTCCTTGCTCTTCCAACCTCGTTCTCAGTATTGCTGTAGGTTACGACACCCGTACGTCCTTTCGCCGTCCCAGGCAGACAACCCTTACCTGATTTGAATGAACAGGTTCGCAGAAAAAGAACGCGTACCCGTAAGTTCCCCCCTCTCTTGAGTCTCTGCTCCCCGTCCGTTCTTACCTGTCACAAATTCAATGCAAAGGACGTTGCGCTCTACATGATATGCTTCGTCGCGCCTCTCGTCATTCAACCACTCATCAATCTGCTGACTATTCGCTCCTGGTGGGATCTACATAACGGTATACCCACTCCCCCTCGCTTCTCTCTCCACTGACACGTGCCTCGTCTTGATAGGTACACTTGGTCGTACGTGTCTCTTTATACTGATCCCTACCCCGCTGACCGACGCCTCGCAGTGATTCTTGGTTTGGCGTTGACGGGCGCAGTGACACAGTTCACCAAGATCACAGTGGGACGACCACGACCAGGCACGTCCCTCTCTTACTTTCCTTGTCCTTTCCCTGTGTTGCTTCACGCTTTCCCACCTCGCCGCTCCATGCATTTATCCCTTTCCTTATGCGTCTCGCTTTCCTTCGATCCATTTTTTACGCGCTCTCTTAACTCCCTTCCCCATGCTTCTTCCTTCTCTTCCTTCCTCAGATGTGCTCTCCCCTCCCTTTTCTGTTCTCGCTTCCCCTTCGTCTCGCCTGCTCTTCGTCCCCTCCTCTCCCTTCTTTCACCTCCCTCCCCGTCTCGCACCCTCTTCCCTTCTCTCGCAATCCCTTCTCTCTTTCCCCTCCCCTAACCTTGCTTCCCCTCCTTACTTCCATTCTTGCCTTTCCTTCTCCATCTACAACAACTAAACACATTCAAACCCACAGACATAATCGCCCGCTGTCTCCCACCCCAAAATGCCACAGACCCCATCTTCGGCTTATCAACCGACGCCATATGCACAAACACCGACGTGGCCATTATGCGTGATGGGTTTCGGAGTTTCCCTTCTGGACATTCGAGTCGTGCGTTGTCCCTTTTTCCCTCCCACTCTTGGTAGAACGCTAACGCAACCCATAACAGTATCGTTCGCAGGTCTAGGGTTCCTTTCGTTCTATTTAGCAGGGAAACTACATCTTTTTGATAAGAGGGGACACGCCGTACGTTCCCTTTTCCCTTTTATGTTTTCGGAAATTTTGATTCCTACAGGGAAAAGCATGGTTATCGTTAACCCCATTCGCAGGCGCTGCGCTGGTGGCTATTTCGCGGACTATGGATTATCGACGTACGTTCTCTTCTTTCTCTCTTCTCTCTTCACGTGCTTCCTATCCTTCCTCCCTTCTTACCTCGCCCTTCCTTTCTTTTCCTCCCTGCCAACCCAACTAACCCCACCGTCATCCACAGACCACTGGCACGACGTCCTAGTAGGCTCAATCCTCGGCACCGTCCTCGCCTACTTCTCCTACAGACAATACTACCCCTCCCTATCCTCCGAACTCTCCCATCGCCCATATTCACCTAGGATCAAGGATGAGCTGGATGCCGTCCTGCCGTTCCATAGCGAGTCGGCGCCTGTCACGTCTGATTCGAATTCGGCTCATCGAAGACAAGAGTCAGCGACTCAGCAGCCGCTGACTGCGACTGCGCAGGAGGAGGATTATGAGCTTGAAGGGACGGCGCCTAGGCCTGGTGGGCCTGGACATTTATATGATGTGTGGAGTGAGGGACGGAAGGATGAGGTGTGATGCCCTCCGCTCTCTACCTAGGCTTTGGGTCTCGGTGGTGGTGGAATTGGGTTGGCGGGGTTGTTTTTACGACTTACTTAGTACTTACTGGATGGATGGATGTTTTTTCGCGACTTTATGTTTGTTATATGGACATTACTTAGTTTAACAATCGAGGAGTGGAATTATGATTTTAGGTGTTCGTTATCGTATGATTTATTTATGTTCTGGACAAAAAGGTGAACGAACATCATCACAAAAAAAAAGACGGTCCAGGTCTACTCATCTCTCTGTCTGGGAGTCGAACCCAGCTTTCGCGCGGACAGGCGCCCAGTGAGCAATGACAGGCGCGTGTACTAACCGATATACTAACAGAGATTGATTAGGATTGCCATTTGAAGAGATTCAACACGGATTGGATTGTGCATACGGTACACGGGTTGCTGGTTAATTTTACTACTGTACGGCCGTTTTCGTGATTTCTGTTTGTTAAAGCCAACGGTCGAGGAGTCGAGGGATGTTGTTTATACGTTAAGGTGTGTTGATTTATTCTGTCCAAACGGTGAGCACGCAGTGTATTGAAAAAAAAAAAACAAGGGACGCCGGCGGGCATTTGTATAATGTGTGGACTCTGGAGTGAGGGATGGAAGGATGAGGATGTGATGCTGAGCATCTTGATTTTGAGCTGGAAGTGGTGGTGGAATTGGGGTTGGTTGTGGGGATAATTTTACTACAGTACGGCTGGTGTCCTGTTTTTTAACGAGGGTTAGTGCAATTTGAGGCCTGAGGAGTTGAGGGATGTTGCGTTCAAGGTTTTGCGTTCAACTAACCTTAAGACAACACAACAAAACTAATATTATTGAATCCTGTAGTTGAAGAGTAGCTGATTTTTTTTTTCTTAATGAAGGGCTCAGTCCCAGACTTTATGGTCATTTTTCAGCCAAGAAATCAGCTGAGTGCAGTGAACGTTGAGTTTTAGGAATTCTGGTTCAAGCGCTGGTCACATGCACGTGACGCATGGCAGATAACTTTTTGGGGTGGCAGATAATGTCGGCCTCAATTTCTCTTTTTTGGCACAACATAAGTATTGTCAAATGCTTTTATAGAAAGTGTGTAATGTACTTATTACTATCTACAGGTCAATTTTGGTTGATGTAGGTGCAATATCCGTTGAGAAACACCTCATTCACAAAATTTCGGACTTTCAAGTTGCCGGGCAGATAACTGGCAGATAATTACCCAGCACAATGATCGGTAAGTCTTATGCAGTGTGAAGGTGTGCGTTATAATACGATTTATTTACGTTTTGTTGAAAAACGTGAACATGGGTATTTTTTTGAAAAAATGTTATCCATCAACTTTTTTTCATCTCTCTGTCTGGGAGTCGAACCCAGCTTTCACGCGGACATCGCCAATCTCGGTTGATATCTCTATGACAGGCGCGTGTACTAACCGATATACTAACAAAGAATGATTAGACCTATCATTTAAAGAGATTCGACACGGATTGGATTGTGTATAGTGGTCGATTTAGCTTGAAATACTTACTTAGAGAGATACATCTAGATTAAACCGTCCTTCTTTTTTCTTACGAAGCGCAATAGGAACGAGCCAAATCCCAGCTTCTGTGAAATTTTTTTCAAATGTAGTATCAAGCCATCCTAAAATTCTCTAAGAGAATCAAGATGCATCAGGGAGGGTATTTTATCACAGTAACGATCCAACTAATGGAGAGCAAAAATATATGCTACATATTTAACTTCAAGATCTTCCAAAAATCAGAATAGCAAACCACGACCTCCCAAATTTCGGATCTGCTGGTTATCCAATCTGATATTATAAGCGACAAAAACGAGTGAAGAAGTCTTTGACTCTCTGTACGGGAATTGAACCCAGCTTTCGCGCAGTGTTAATCTGGAAAGCTCGACATCACTGACAGCGCGTGTACTGACCGACATACCAACAGAGATTGGTTAGACCTCGATTATATCCTGACTTGGAGTCTTGAGTACTTGAGCGACACCATGACTCTCAGCTAATTGTAGGAGTGGCGTTGAAGCGCCGAGTCAACGGTTTTATCTAAGAAAAGTATAAGAAAATATGCGCCGAGTGCATACCAAAGAAATAATAATAATAATGTGTGGAGCATGAATTTTTGGCCGGAAATTTGACACGTATGGGCCATCTGCCGCGAACAGTAGGGCTTGCTAACGGCGGGTAAGTAAGCGAACTATCGATATGCTTTGTTTGCGCCAGTTTGTTGCGCATGCGTCACAGTCAGGCGCATCTTCAACTCTCGCGACTCTCTGTGGTTGCTCTGTGGTTTCGTTTTCACTGCCTCGCAGAATCCAATGAAACAAAGGGCGTTGGCGTCAAAGTTACTTCCTGGGAGTCCAATCGACCATACCTGGGATTTGAGGGACACTAAGCATCTCTTTGAACAATCTATGAAGCGACTTTGGCAAGTTCCGCAATTCGCCTAAGTACTGGAGTGTACCTCCGCACTTGGGATGGTCTTGCGTTATTCGTGGACTCTATTCAGGTTCCACGAATCACACGAACAACGGTTGTACTTTGGCTGGCATACCAATCTCATATCTGCTGTTCTGCAAAAAAAAAAAGTGAGGTCAGTCATCAAATTGCAACACCCGTCCTTTTTTTAATATCGCATTATAGAAATTAAACAGGTCCCCAATATGTTGTTCCGGCTTGAGCACGTCATTCCATCCTCCCTATTGACCTCTTGCAAGCACCACATGCATTATTTATCCCAGAGATGAGGGTAGCGTTTTATTCAGGAGCAATGCAAGCATTGGGTCAGTCTGAAAACCAACTGGGCATATTGCACTCTCTTGCCGTTCCATGATTTTAGAAGGGTTCATCGAAAGCGCAGTCCCTTCGTCCTCTCCGTTTCCCCTACTTCCTTGGTACCATACCCCGGAATGTCGAATCAGTTTACCGCAAATCCATTTTTGATGCCGCTCCCCAACGAATCTACGCACTCCTGCCGACTGGAAATGAACCGAAGATGTAATATTTTCTCTCTTTTACACAGGCCATAGTGTCCTTCAGTTTGGGGCGTTTGTCTGTTCAGATGAGCCTCATTAGGCATGACTCGAGGCCAGATTTCATCGGTACTCACTGCCATCAACGACTATAATTGGACTATCTTGGTGTCGAGCTCCGGAAGTGCTCCGGATTGTCGCCAATGCGCCATTGTTCGACATAACGAGACGGCGACAAAGGAAAGCGCGGTCAGGTGACGACGTCCGAGGCCACATCTGACAACGCGTGGGGGGTGCTATAAAATGGTGTCGTCCTGCCGAGGTCTTCCTTCCATAAACTGCACCGAACACAGTCTTCTCTGACTTGACATACGCGACCTCTGCTCAATTTACGCAACTTTTACAATCTTCCTCACAAACTCTTGTTTCTGCAACCTATCTTCGCTATCAACGCTTCATCCATGTCTTCTGTCGTCAACACCAACATGCTCACTGTCTATTACGAGGTATGTGCTTATATCTCCCAGTTTTTGTATTGGTGCTCAATGGCTTCATCTCAAACGAAGGATATTGCCGTGGTCACCTCTGATATCCACGTGCCACTCGAAGGCGAATTCTTCGGCAGACCCACGCGCCAAAACAATCAATGCTTTGGCGCAATTGGAACAGGAAGGCCCTCCGTCTCGCCCACCGACTTCCCGCACCAGGGCTTCGAAGTCGTCCACAAGGCTGAGATCGACGTGGAGGTGCTTCAGGAGAAGCTCAATACCACCATCTTGTCACACATGTCTTCACCTCGTAAGGTCTCGACCGCGCCAGAGGACAATGTTTGCTCCAGCGACGAAGCCTTCGACGAGAATCAGCCTCCCGCTCTGTCCTTTAGGGACGCATTCGATAGCGACTCCTCTTCTGACATCGTCCCCCCCATCGTCCCCCCATCAGCGTCCCGCGCCAACCAACAGCCCCTCAGTGCCCTCTTTGACGTGTGGATTGCCACTCGTCAGCTCTTACAGGAAAGCAACCACACAAACTCTCCACCTTCCTCATCAGTTCGCCTCGCCATCCTCGAACCCAAACCAAGGCTCGCATGGCACACCACTTACGAGCAACTATTGATCTCCGCATCCGAAGAAGCTTTGGAAAATTGCAGCACCACCATCAAGACGGATATGCCAAGGGGTTTGGCGAGGATACGCGCCAAAGCACCTCACCATATCGATCTATGGCGAGCCAACAAGCCCGATGAGCCGCCGGATACGATGATGGTTGCTGCGAGGGGATGCAATGAGAGAGCTTGCTTCCCGTGCACACCGTTGATGAAGAACGTCCCTTTGCCAGAGACGACGCCCGGCAATGGTCATTCGTTTGGCTATCAAGCACCAACGGTGCCCATAACGCCTCGTCGTCAAGTGCTGTTGGATATGTTAAACTATCGTCCAACAAGAGTGTACTTCTAGTCAGAGTGTTTTCTTACATTGTAACAGTGTCCCTGTGGGCTGTACAATTTGCAGAGTTGGTCTTCTTGAACTGTGTATCGCTCTTGGGCCGTACTCGCAATCATGAGCCTTGTCACTGTGAATAAGCGCGACCACGATGTTAGAGCTGGACGCCTGTTGCTGCGGCACACATGCAACGATGTGGGAGTAAGAAAGAGACGAGCAATCGATGGAAACTGGAATTTCGAATTATAAGGTCCCAATTCGGCCATCTGCGGAGGCACACTTAGTCTGTCGGCTCTCCGTACATATGTTATTCAAGAAGCATTGAGAAGGCTTCAGAAGGTCCATCAAGATAAATGTGTTTTTCCTTGCAGGCAGGTGAAAAGATCCATAACTCGTGATCGGTAAGCCAGTTGTGATGCATCCGAGTCTGTTGACTCTTCGACAGTCAATCTCAGTCTGAAATCAATGGCATTCAATCAAACACGTTTGAGAACAAGTTACATCTAGACAAGGGCCCCACAGGCCGCTCGACCACCAGTTGAATGGTGAAAGAGACGTTCAAATATCTAGAAATCAAGTCGGGGTACGTTGAGACCCTAGACCCTTCATACGTTCCACTCTCAACACCTTTACCAAATCCTAGTCTCAAGGAGCAAATCACTGCTCCCCTCCAAGCCAATGCAAGCCTTCAAGAAACCCTCAAGCGCATTGCGCTGCCTGTTAAGACTGTTGACGACCTCAGTGCCTGTGAATGCAAAATGGATTCAGGAAATCTTTCAACGCGGAGGGAAGATGGAAAGCTTACCAGGCTTGACGAGAGGAGCCTTCAACATGTAAGAGAGGAGGGAGAGGATAGAGTAGAGAGGCGCAAAGTCCTTCTGCTCGGCAGCGTTGCGGGTGACTTTGCGGTACTGAACTCGGGTGAGAAGTTCGGTGAGGATGGTCAAATCCAGGATGAGTGGCGTGGCGAGGAGGGAGTCCTGAGAAAAGAAAAAGAGATATCAGGTTCAAGAGAAAACGGGTAAAACTTGGATACAAACCTCGCACTCATTGAAGATGTTGATAGTCGAGCGACCACCACAGAAGATCTCGGAGTAGTACTCGTCAATGGCGCGCTTGGAATCCCCCACAGCAGGAACATATTTGATCACGACAATGTGGTCGGGATGCTCGCCCTTGCCAATAGGGACACCTTTGGGTCCGACCTCAGGGGCCTTATACAAAAGGCGGTTAGCATCGACCATATCGTCGACGACGCTGCTCTTGCTGATCTCCTTGCTCCTGAACTGCCTTTCAGCAGACAAGTTGTGGCCATCATTGTTGCCGAGATGGTTGTAGGACGCAATAGAAAGAGGTTTGATGCCAGCGTTGACGAGGAACTCAGCAAGAACGGACTTAAGCTTGGTCTGACCAGACTTGAGATCATCACCACCAATGAAGGAGTGATGACGCTCAGCGAGCTCAATAGCTCCTGGAACAAAGGTGTTCTGGGGAGCACCATTGACAAAGGGCTCGCCTTCCAAGATGGCTGCAACGGCGAAGAGAGTGGAGGGGGACACCTCTGAGTGAGAAGTCTTGATGGAAGCGAGGAGGTTGTCCGCAGTGTCGTTGACACCGGGGATGATGTCACTGTAACGCTCCGTGTTGGCGGTCCAGAAGACGACAACTCGATCGAGCTCATTGTCCTTCTTAAATTTCCTGATATCCGCACGGATGTGCTCAAGGTGCACGGCCTTGTCAGTACCCGGAATCACGTTGTCAGCGCGAGCCTCCTGGTTCGCGGCAATGAAGTCGGGGTAGTAGATGGAAGGGAGGGGTTTGCCGAGCAGTGCCATATGGGGTGCGACTTGGCGCTGTAGGTCATAGTCAAGAACCTGCGCACGTTCCATGGCCTTGTCCATGGGAACTCTAGAGATATCCCAACCTCCGACAACGAGGTCATTGGGATGGACCATGGGAAGAACGTCAGAGACGGGGACATGGACCTCCTTACCGGAGACGGGCTCAGTGCCAATGCGAACCGTGGAAGCACGGAGGAGCGAACCAATGTAGTTTGGCTGCTGAACGCCCGCTTTGGTGTGCCAGACGATATTGTGGCGGTTGGCGAGGATGGTCGCGCAGAGGGTGGTCCCATTGTTACCACCAACACCGATCATCATCAGTCTAAGGAAACATCAATCAGCGGTTAAAGCCTATTAGTAATAAAAAAAATGGCGGTGCTTACCCAGTCTTTCCCGGAGTCCGCTTGGTTTGGAATTCATATTCCTGGACGGTCGGGGTGATGCTGAACTGACCATTCGTAACATCGACCTCAGCACCTCGATTGAAGAACTTGGCGGTGATGTGCTCGGCGGTGTAGAGGGTGTTCTCCGACCGAACGGTGATGGCCTGAGGGCGACGGGCCGCACTTGGGTGAACTGGCAAGACGGACTCGAGCTCAGACTCAGGGGTGTTGTAACCCGAGGTGTTTTTGCAGAGGTTGGGTGCCATGATGAGCTATATATATGAAGTTCCGACGACGTGAAGGGGGAAATTAGAAACTGATAAGGAACCCGGAGGTCGTGTGTTTAATGCCTCTGTGAGAGTTGTGGGAGCTGCAGAGCTGGTTCGAGTACATGCAAAGGATGCAGGTGACTCCTGAGCGTTGGGTTGTACAAACCTGAGAGACGGAGACGAGAGACGAGGTGGCCCAAGGGGCGAAGAGAGAGTAATGACGAGGAAGGTTCAGAGAGCCCGAGAGCGACAGTAACGAGAGCAAGAGGTCGAGTTCACCCTTAAATAACTTTTTTTTCGAAGTCCGTCCCGGGCCGGTATTTATCCGCGGGCAGAGTTCTCCCAGTTTGCTGCCAACATTCGTGCCCCAGAAGTTGGAACACCGTCTTCGACCTGTCAACATTCCTGACATTTGAAGCCTTGAGGACCCATTCATTTGCACAGTAAGTCAGTCCCTTGCATGATAAATACCCTGTTTCTGCACATCGTGTTGAAAAAGGTACACCTCCAATCGAACGATTTCTGGGAAGCGACTCGGGGTAATTTCGTCAAAGCGCCTTGAGGCTGGCCGCTGGCGAATACTAAAGGTCTCTGACTCTCTGTGATACCGATATCAAGATCGGGTGATGCTTGGGGATTTCGCCACATGCACTGACTGATGGTGTCAAGCAGATTTACGAATCAAATTGAAATCCGGAGGAGAGTGCACGAGGACTGAGGACAAGGAGAGTATGACAGAGAGTCACGAGAAAGACCACTTGTGTCTCTTCCGTCGCCACCACCAGTCAGCTTGCCGCAGTTCCTGAAAGTTTATCTGAGCTTACGATCGAACATCCCTATCCCTTCGCGGTCTATCTTCATCAAGCCGGTTGACACGGAGCTTTCACTTGATGACCATTACCGGGCGGTCAGTCAAACGGCCAGGGTGTAAAATAGCATTCGCCACTGTTCAACTGTGGTCGTGTCACGACCTCGTGTGGTGCCAAGAGCACCCTCGAACAATCACCTCCTCCCACTGGATATATGCTGGTGACCCTGGCTTAGTTCAAGTGAGTAAAGTGACATCGTCAAGTTGCGGTGGACGAAACTGACATAAATTCTAGATGTATATACAAGCATGTGGATCCATCTAGATGCGTGCGTTAGCTGCTGAATTGATAACATGATGGTCAGCAATATGAGCGTCGATGGAAGAAATGAAAGCAGATATTTAGAGCGGGATGCGGCAAGCTTGTGTACGTAAAACCTGTTGCTAGTAAGCAAATCCCGGTAGTTTGATCTTCTTCGTAGCTGACCGTCTTGCAGTATTGGGCCTAATGACCCGGAAACATATACGCCTTTTCCCTGGTCACCAGGAGTCGAGATCAAATATCAACGATAAGAAAATGTGGTATAAGCCTGAGAGAGGTTGCCCTGCCATGTAGGGCTTAGATTCCAGTGGGATAGATAGACTGAGCGCCATATTTATGGCTGGCGCTTCCACGGATACAAAGCCTGAATATTTCCGTGTGTCCTCTGAAATGGATTGCGAACTGCGCCACGTTGGCTTAACAACTTGCATCGGAACCACCACCCATCCTCTACAGCCTCAAACGCTATCCTAAAGTACACGTCCCTGCTATGGATGTTTTCCGATAAACGTAAGTCCGGAGTCCAAATCCCACTTGAAATCTTGACTCCTTGAACGCTGTAGGGCCTTCCCGACTCTCCGCGGGGTCGATCAATATTTGGAATGATCCAGTTCTTTTTTTCAAAAACGCCGGTTATCAGCTATACACAATTCCTTCAGATCGTGCTTCAGCCGTTCCCAGGTCACCCAGACACATGCACGTTTCCTGATGCTGGATGCGGAAGCCTCAGCTGAAAATCTCTCGGGTAGCAGTCATGGCAAATTTGGGTGCGCGACGTCAAGTCCCAGCACCCCTAAGTCGCCAGAATCAAATATGATGTACGTCCCGTTTTCGCCTTTGCAACTCGTCCGGTGTCACCATTTCTCTCAATCAACGCCCAGACTGGCCAGTCCATCATCAAACACTCAGCATGAATCCCCACTCTGCATCCAAATTGACGATGGGCTGTCAGCTTCTGTCGGATTGAGTTTTATATAGGACATCCCGATGCACCCGGCCTTCTTGAACTATTGCTGGACGTATGCATCACTCAACGACCTCTACTTTCGGATCACATCCGAGTCTAAGCGCACTGGAAACTTCGCGAAGCCTGTGCCCCATTATCCCCAATGACGTCCTTGAATGACGGCTTCTATCACATCTTCCGAGAAAATAATTCTAAGGTTCGAGTGACTCGCCTTGGTGTCAAGTAGGAGATCCCCAGCCTGTGCAGGACCTGTCATTTGTCAGTGGGGATTCTCGTCGGCTTACTGCATCAAAGGCTTTGAGGACCGTGAAGGTGGCATCTCGCTTTGCAACTCGAGGAGTACTAATAACTCACCCATATTACACTGCGGGTGCTGGGCTCTAGCATTTGATATATGTTCCACGGCGTTGTGGCCTTCAGCCAACCTTCAGCGGCTTTTGAATATCCTTCTGGCAGATGTAAGAGGAAACTTGCCGGAATAAAACCAGGCAGTGACTCGTGAGTCTGTACCGTCGTCGAAACTAGTGCTACCGAGTCGGAAGCATCGTTACTTTGTCGGTTGAATCCTACCTAGCCACGTTCTCCGGTTTGAGTATCCGATTAAAAATTCTAGGGTGCTTAACGGTGACCAGACAAGCACTGGACCGCTATGGGGCCGTTTTCGGGAAGCCAATAGAAAATTCTACATCACAAAGATTTCTACATTATCGCGCGTTTATCAGTCTATGACCGCGTATACATACGACAAGGACGGGACCGAGATCCTCTCAAACACCTCTTCAAACGTCAGTGATGCCCTCCTCGCTCCACCAGAAAAAGCATGGATTTATTGATCTATTCTGTGTATCCTCTCAAACACCTCCTTCGGCGCGACCATACCAACGTCGTATCGACGCGGTCTCCATTCCACTCCAACCCCACACACCCCAATTCCGAGTCTCTAAAGTTGAAATCTATTTTTATCCCATCCTGAAGATGGTACTCTAATATACATACGCGTCGATAGTTTGATACAGAATTGGTTTAATAACAATGTGAGCGGGTGGAATGATTCCGAGTCATATAGTGGTATCATGCACTGTAAGAAAAAAATTGTTAACGTTCAAACCGAGGTCAAAGAAAGAAACAGAAAAACGCACAAGTCTGGAACCGGCACCAAAAAATCCAACACGCGTATCTCCCCGCGCGTAGCCACCACCAACCTCCCCGAAGCAGGACAAAAATCATACAACACCCTATCCTGCAACCCATACGTATACAACGACTTCGTAACAGCCGAGCATCCCTCCCCCTGGCCCCCTTCACTCCCCACGTCACTTCCTTCCTCACTAGCCTCGTCACTCCACACATCATCATAATCCTCCTGCTCCTCCTCCTCCTCCCCCTCCATCCTCATCAAGCTAGTCAAAACTTCCCCACTCAGCGCCCACGACTGACTCAACTGCCCATGACAAATCGTCATAGGCGGTAACACAACCCTCGCATTAAACGGCGCCCTCCTCCCCGCACTTGACCCATTAGCATTCGAATACGCCTTCTCCATATCCATGGCAAACCTAAAAGGCTCTTTCGCGTCGGAGCCCGACAGACCCAGATGTTCCATCTCGAGTTTGTATAATGACATGGCGAGGTTCCGGCCTACGGGCGTTGCGAGGCCTAGGTAGATGTGGTTTAGGGAGGGAGGCCACCAGCCTGCGGGTGCGGCTAGAAGGGGAGGTGGGCGGCGCGGGTTTGGGTTGTTGAAGGGGTGGGTTATTTCCGTGGGCGGTTGGGTTTGGATGAGGGTTGCGGTGACGTTGGGGCATGGGGATGGTAAAGGGCAAGCCGATGAGCAGGGCAAGATGCAAGGTGAGGTGCAGGGGGAGGGACACGGGGTGGTTGGGGTAAGGAGGACGGATATCGCGGTGTGTCGTAGGATGAGGAGGTGGTCTCCGAATATGATTGTCTGTAAATGTAGCATTAAGGTTGGGATGAATTGAAGAGGGAGGAAAATACATACGTCGTATGCTGGATCTTGGCCTTCCAATTTCCACGTTACGGCGATGTTGGAAGTGAGATTCCACAGGTACATGTGCATCTCTTCATCCAGCAAGACCACGCGATCTCCAGAAATCGCATGTAAATGAAGTGGTGCTTTCAAGCGCAGCCTTCTAATGAATTGAAATTGTGGCTTTGGCGCTGCGGGGTGAATCTCAGATATCGAGATGGTCATTGATCTAACAAAGTCTTGAGCATCTGCCGCACCACCACGTAATCAAAAAATAAATAAATTACATACCCATTCGCCACAATGACGCGTAGCCCACTGCATTCCGGCGCAGGCACTACGCCCAAAATCGACAACTTACTCCCATCTTCAGAAGCATGCACCGCAATCGGCATCGTCGTCGTCATCTTCCGAGGTCCCTCCGTATTCAGACCTAAATCCCACAACGACAGTCCACCATGTTCCGTCAATAGGAACCTCCCCCCAGGGACAAGGACGATCTCCGAACAATCGTCTTCATCCTCATCCACGAGCGCCCCTCCATAGGGATCAAACACACGCGTGCGCGCGGGGGAGAGGGTGTTGGCGGGCGAAGAGTCCATGAGGGCGGAGAAGCGCCATGGGGAGAGTGCGGCTGATTCGAGGTGTCGTGCTGACATGGAGTCGATGGGGAAGGTGGGTGCGAAGAGACGATGTGTGTGGCATGTGCGATGGAGGGCGGATCGCCAGACGGTGCGGGAGTGGGATGCGGTGTAGAGCGCTCTGCATGTCTGTTGGGGGATGAGATGTGAGATCGGTGGATGTAGATAGAGATAAGAGAGGAAAACGTACTTTTCGAAGAGAGATGATATCGATTGGGTCGATTGAGGTTTGGATGAGGTAGGTGAGGAGGTCGGATGGGAGGTCTTGTAAGAACATTTTTTCTGTTCCTTTCCTTGTCAAGTCGATAGCGGTATTTGAGAGCAACAAACAGCAAAGATTACTGCATTATATACTCCAAGAGATGACAGCCTCAGAATGACAAGGACCCTTCATGTTTTGATGACGGTGATTGCTTGCTGCGTGGTGTAATTGGGACAACGGTAATGTACGGCGTCAACACCGTCACCTCGAGTTCCTAGGAATGTCAGTATCCCTCCCAGTCGTTCCAGATGTGATTAACTGGGATGGCAAGATCCCATTCCCCTTCTAACTCCGCCGCACAGCAGCCGCTGCGGGACAGTACCGCCTCGATACGGATAGAGATAGAGTGGGCTCTGGGTGGAGCACTACACCTAATATGGAGATGAAGGAAAAAAAAAGAAAAACATGGAAAGATCAGCACACCAAAAAAAAAAAAAATCTCTGGAAGGATCAGGATTCGACAAGTCAACGCACCGTGCTGCCTCCGCTCGCTGAGCCTATCCAATTCCAACTTCAAGTTCCTGCAGGCTTGCTTGCTCCATTCAATAATAATCACGAGTTGCGTGGTCTCGCTTCCTTGCCTTCAGCAGCGCGTCCATAAACGGATATATTTGAGCTTTGAGAGCGTGTCGAAGAGCAGAGGGCGCGCCTTCGAATGCTTGGGCTCCCTTCCGAGTGGAAGCAAAAAACGTATCCCATGCCGATTTTTCTTGGCTCGCGTTTTCGAATTTGTCCTGCTTGGCGGATAGTGAACTGAAATCTGAATTGTCGACGCAATCAGTGTCCATCAATATAGTAGTCAAAGACAAGGCGAGGGGGGAATTTTGGGGGAATTGAAAATTCAACTGCTTGTGACTTGGCAACTCGAAATTCAAACGATTTCGTCATACGTCGCGTCGAGTCACCAAAACATTCAAAGACTGGCGGCGATTGGCGGCCTGTAGTAGACAACAACAACACTCAGTGCAGTTGAATTGCGTGAAGATGTGACGTGTAGAACGATATATCTGATAACACCCGGTGCATGGCAAACGCGTTGTACTACATGCAAAGTAACGTTAACGTTAACTTTGATATCGATGACATCGATGTAGATGTAGATGTACATTGTATACTACTAGTAGATTGTCAGAGGATGGAACGTTATTCAACGAACAGCCATTGCATGTTGCAAAAACGTTGTCGCGGGTACGGATATGAAAAAAGGGCCTGCAGGGTGCTTCAAGTTGAATTCGCGGAAGTAGTACTTGCGAAGAATTGAATTGAATTGAAATCGTCCATGTATGGATGACGATATCGATACCTACAAGCCACGCCGCACGCGAGTCAAGTATCAAATGATGATGATTGTAGATAGATAGAGATAGATAAAAACCATAAGTAACACTAAACCCAAAAGGATCCTGTAGAAAAAATTAAGTTGAAGACCCATCGAAAGTCTGCGATGTAGGGTGCGTAAGTAATCCTTGAAGTACAGCCATCGTAAGTATGAAGGATGTGAAGCTTGAAACTTCAAGAGTGATAGTGCAAAGTGAAATAAAGAAAGAGCGTGACGAAGGTCGTGAGTTGCGAATGACAGTGCAAAAGAGTGGCCCAGGAAAAAGAGTCCGATAAGAATCGTGGTGCGCGTGAGGGATTGGGCGAGGGGGTACGGAGGAGGAGTGAGGGAGGGAAGGAGGGGTGGGGTGCATGAGGTGGTGAATATAATGTACAAGCTTGAAGTACACCGAACCAAATGTCCAAACGCGAAAACGCGCTACCGATGTCCATAATGCCGCCGTTGCTGTTGCTGGTGATGACCATCCACCGTACTCACCGACTCATTCCCATCCTCATGAGTATACGCCGGCGGCGGCGGCACCAGATCCACACTGCCCACATCAAACTCCCCCCTCCCCACATACCCCTTCCTCGCCATAGCTTTCACTTCCATCTTTTTCTTCGACACGTTCGTCCGTGAACTCCAAGGTAAGAAGGAAGTGGAGGAAGAAGGGGAGGGTATATCCGCCCGAGAACTCCAAGGTAGATATGACGTTGATGAGGAAGGGGAAGGTAGGACGTCGATATCTGATACGCCGGAAGGCGTGAATGGTGTTCTGGAGTCTGTGAAATGCCATGCGCCGTCTGGGCGTCGAACGGCGATACGCATGTCGGAGCCTGGTGTGTGTTCTGTTGGATGGGTGGGGGTTGGTTAGTAAGAGTCAAGAGTCAAGAGAGGGGCCGGAGGAGAAGGGAAATAAAGAGGGAAAGAAGGAAGAAAGGAAGAGAGGGTAGAAATGAAAGACGAAGGGAGATGAACAAAGAAGAAAGGCAACGCACGAAACCTCGGAACCACCCCCCCAGGACGCGTACTCTCCGAAGCAAACGGCGATATCTTCGAAGCGATATGACTCCCATCCGCCGGAGAACCATGATACGGCCCATAGCTGCCTCCATCCGCGTCCGCCGAGTTTGCCAGCTGACGGCGCTTAAGCCGTAGTGTTAGGTAGATAATGTACCCTATTAGAAGGAAGGCTGCGATGGAGAGGATGGTTATGATGATTAGGGTTCTTGAGTCACTTTTTGGTGAGGCGTCGTATGGTTTGGAAGAGGCGGATGAGGAGGCGGAGGCGGAGGTGGTGGAGGAGGGGGACATGGGTGCCAGTTCTACTTGGACATTCATAATTAGCAAAGGCACAAAAGCACAAAGACGACTAAGGAGGGTACGCACCAAATTGAAAGAATGTGAGAGCGTATGATCCACTAAGTAGCTTGAACGAAATGAGCGGCGTTCAAGGACTTCGAGTTGGTTGGTTGTGGTCGTAGTGGTCAACCGTCACGGTTGAAAGAGATTGACCGATTCAGAAAGTAATTCTTTCAGACCCTGCATGACAGGGTCCACATGAAAAGGTAAATCAAAATAACGGCATTGTAGACTCACCTTGTCCCTCGTGGATGAAGCTGAAGAGAAAGGAGCTTGTCGTCGAACGTGCCACCGTGACGATGGACGTGGAACAAATTTCAAACGAGGGCAAGTTGATCGTACGCTCTTGTCCTCCTTTTGTATTCAACTCCGTTACGCGCACGACTACTGAACATACACACCGCCTGTAGGTGGGTCCACGAATTCAAGATTATATTTACTGACTTTATTCGACTTTATGATAAGTAGGATTTGACCATCTAAGGAAGACCAAAGATCGGAGGAACATTCATACTACGACTCGGACCACCCCAACGTGAGCTAAAAATCGCAGGTGTTGACGTCAAGGCACGGAATCACCCGCCTCAGGCTACTCCACCGACACCTTCATCATCCCTTCGACCCATATCCACCCACTTCCTGACTAGCGCTAACCGTCCGCGTCAGGTCCGATAGGTTTGCAGTCTTCCCTGCCGCGGTTCAAGTGACGAGTGACGAGGACCAATCCTGCGGGACCTCGATCCACCATCGAGTGACATATGGCAAACGCTTCCTCAAGGGGGAGTCTATCGATTTTCTCTCGATATGAGATGCCATTTGTTTTGATTGATCGACAGAGATGGCGAGGCCCGCATTCGACGTCCGTTCTTGACCTCCTCGAGGTTCATGAAGGCTGCGCCTCTTTTACACCGCGTTTCCTCAACTACTTCTGAGTCCCAGTAACGAGGAGTGGTCTATTCCACTCTTCGTGGTCGAGCTCCTCTTTCGCTTTGCATCATAATGGTGACTATCTTTGTCTGAACATGCCAGTAAAATTGGCGGGCTAGATTGGGAGACGGCGACTAAGCGCATTGGACCTAATACTTTTCGACCTGTTGCCGACCTTTTTGGAACAGGCTTCCGTTGTGTCGGAGATACAGGATGGAACGGATATGGCGAATTTGGTCGAGAGAAACGTCGAGTCCTGCTATTTGGCCTCCCATATGTTGACTGGGTCCACTTTGGGTGGTGTGTTACTTGTTTGGGAGGACGAACAGGAGGCTGGAGACGATAGATTCATTTGGGTTGCATGGCTTCTCAGCGACATAACGCGTCTGCCTTTGTCCGAAATCACCACATCTAAGTACAGCGCACCTGCCCCTTCGCATCATGCCCAACCAACCTGATCGATGTAAAAGGAACATGCTGTAGTATACTATGAATAGTTGCTTTCAACACCTATAGATCCGGCGCATACAGTATGCGCGAATTATCACATTACAAGAATCCTCTAATCCAATACCCTCACATTACAAAACGATCTAATCTAATACCCAGAAACCAACCTCAAGACTCGAAACCCATCTCCAACCCAACTCAAACCCCAATCCTAAACAACTCCTCACTCGCAATCCTCAACCTCTCAAGCTTCTTCCCCAACTCCGCCCTCCTATGCGCAACCCCCGAACTCTCCTGAGCAAGCTCCTTCGAGATACGCATCCCATCCTGCGAATTCACGCCCAAGCTCGTGTACAGCGTGCTCAACAACCCACGCTCAACACCACGCACGAGCTCATGGTCAATCGCCAGTGGAACGTTGTCCACGAACCGTTTGTATGCCACTAAATGTATATGAAAGGAAGGAGTAATGAACAACCAGGGAGAAGGGAAAGAAGGAATAACGGATAAACGAACCCTGGAAATAAGCCCTAACATCCGCCATAATCACCAACGCAGGCTCCATCTTATCAGGCGGCAAGAGCTTGGGTATATCCTCCGGCTTCACACCCACCACCCCAAGCTCCGCCAACCCCGCCAAAACCTTCGCCATCCCTGTTTGCGCCAGTGACGGAAATTGTGGTGGTGGGATTCCGAAGGGCTGAGCACCACCAGTCTCGGCTGGTGCTGCTGCTGGCGCTGCGAAGCTGAACCCGTTTCCGGGCGTTGATGAGAAAGAAAACGAGTTCGGTTTCGAGGTGGAGGAAGGAGAAGAAGTGTTGTTGTATGCCTGAATAGCCTTCATCAACGCGGACTGTTCGTCCCTCTCCCTAGCTCCTTTGTAGTACGATAAAAACTTGGCCTTGTAATCCGCCAAATAATGGTTGTTAAGCGAAAAGGGCTTGTCTTCGAGTTGGAGGAGCCAGTCGACTTTATCTTCTGTGCGCTGGAGGCATTCGTTTATGTGTTTTTGGATGATTGCTCTGGTAAGATAAGGATAGTTAGTTTGGTTTCAACGAAAGCTCAAGGCAAGGGAACTGACTTGATGCGCTGCTCCAACGTTCCCTGCCCAAACTCTCCAAAATGCGCCTTGACAAGCTTCTTACAATGTTCCATAATCGTCGCATGTATAGTCTTGCACAAAATAATAGCAGGCTCGCGCCATTCCTTGATAATACTGTTGATAAACGAAGATTGCACGACAAAGGGGTAGTTGCCCGGTAACTCTCTCGTGCGTGCTCTATAACAAAGACGAATAAGCAAAGTAGGGAAAGAAAAGAGAAAAGGGAAACGAACCGATGCGCACGCTCATAAACCTCATCAATATAAATA
The DNA here is from genome assembly GCA_018417955.1 of Laccaria trichodermophora. Lineage (NCBI taxonomy): Eukaryota > Fungi > Basidiomycota > Agaricomycetes > Agaricales > Hydnangiaceae > Laccaria > Laccaria trichodermophora. The sequence continues at coordinate 722,730 of JACTVC010000022.1, forward strand.
ACATCATCCCCAACCACATCCCCATGCTTCCTCTTCCTTCCTTCCCCATCCCCTTCCGTTGTCTGTACCATCTGCTCCCCATCATCCTCTTCCTCTTCCTCTTCACCATCCCCCTCCCCCTCCTCAAAACTCAAAAAAGCAGCAGGCTTCAACCCCCTCGTCCCCTTGAACTTCCTCTCAAAAGGTCTAAACCGCGGCGCAGTCCCCCTAACAGCCCTCCTAAACCTCTCCTGCGCAGGTCTAATAGCCTGCAACAACCCATCCTCATCCGGTACACCTTCCACATGCCTCGACACGTCCGTCATAAATTCATGAAGGAGCGAAAGGATCTCGTTCCGTGGATCCGAGGAGGGCGCTTTGGGTAGGAGGGAGAGCGAGGATTGGGCTTTGTGAATGGATTTTTCGAGCTCGTCTTGGATCTTTGGGAGTCTACCAGTCTTTGTTCAGCTTCAAGAAAAAAAGGAAAAGAAGAAGGGGAAAGAAGAAGACAAACAAACCTCTTCGCAATCAAATCACTCAAAAGCGAACTCAACCTCTCCACCAAATTCCCCGTCCTCAAATATCGTTGATAAACACTATCAAGCCCACACCAAGGCTCCGTCATACTGAAAAATTCATCTTCCCTCTTCCGTGCGTCGCTCCAGGTGATGTGTTGTTTGAGGTCGTTGGAAGAAGGTTGTTTGACGCAGTACCAGTTGTTTTCGAGGGTTTCTTTTTCGTTACGGATGAAGGGGAGCCAGTTGGATTCTTCGCCTAGTGGGATGCGGTCGGGTTTGGTTAGGACGCCGATGGTACGACGGCCTTCTGGGTCGTGTTGCTTTGCGAGCCTGTGGGCACCTTGGTTCTCAAAGTCGGCTTGTGGAAAACGTCAGTCTGGGGACGGAAAGAAAGAAAGAAAGGGGAACGGACTTTCACAAGCAACTGTTAAGAGAATGATACAGCTTGGTTTCTTGATGTACGACGTGACAAGGTTCTCCACGAGAGAAATATCATTCGCGTGTCCGTGGGTGCTACTCACACTCGCAATTAACCCTATTCAAATCATAAGTTACCTATAACAAAAGAAAAAACGAGAAAAAACTCACCAGGTAAATCGCAAAACGACAAATCCGCAACATCCGGCCCACTAATCTGCAACGAAACACAATTCATTGAAAAGCTCAACTCCTCCTCTCCCTCCTCATTGTCCTCCCCCTCCAACAAAAAAGCCTTGCGCGACTTCTTAGGATTCAATATTGCACGCTGGGCACGCCTTATCCGGCCCTCCACTTCCGCTTTATCATATATCGTAGAACCGAAAACTTCATTACGCGCTTGACCGAGTGGTTGGCCTTTGTTGTCGGTTATGAAGCGGAGGGAGACGGTGCATTGCCAGGGTGTTGAGGAGCGAGAGAGTCGGCATTCGGTTGGGCAGCTACGGGCGAGTTGTGGTTAGCTAAAGGAAGAAGGGAAAAAAGGAACGTACCGAGTGCAAGTGCCAGCTGCGCGTGGGAGGGTTATACCCGAGATGGACTCGATTAGAGAGGATTTCCCAGCGCTTTGGGAACCTATGACGGCGATTTGGGGAAGGTCGATGTCGACTTGGACTCTGTCATGACATGAGTTAGTGAACCACTGAAAGGACAAAGAGAAAGAGGCGTACCCGGTACTATGCAACCTATTAACTAAATCCAACATCTGTCGTCTACCTTGGGACAACTGCGCATTCGACAGACCAACGCTATCGTTTTGAGCAGAGGTGCCGCCATTCACGGCTGGTTTGTTCGGCGTGCTGCCAGTCGCGGTTGGCTTGATCGCTGACGCGCCGTTCTGCTGAGAAGGCGTTGCTGCTGCCCCATTCACGTTGGTAGGTCGCGTCTGCGGTGGCACTGCCTGTCCAGACACTCGTGCCGGCAGACTTTTGATAGATCGCGCAGCAACGGGTGTGGATTGTGCCACTGGCGCGCTTTTCTTGGCGACTGCAGCGGGTTGAGGGACGTCCTCTATGTCGGAAGAACTCGCGTCGGATTCTTGCATTCTTGAGGAATCGGCATTGCAGTCGTCGGTGTCGGAAGCGCTCGCGTTGTTTTCGGGCATTCTTGAAGTGGGAGTTGAAAGATGAAAGTGAGTTCTACCTAGGGACGTTCTTTTTATGGTTTGAGAACGGCGGATGTTTTTGTGTGTGATTCAAATAATACCTTTGTAAGAGGCGTGTTGGTTGAAACAATGAGAGGTGACAGGAGAGGTTAGTCAAAGGCGGATGAAACAAAGAGCGAGAAAAATGGAGAGCTCGCCAGCAGAACTTATATTGGATCGGTGAATTGAATGGACACCGTTTGCCGCTTGATTCGGACTGACATTAGGGTTTACTTACAGCATACATAGTTACAAGGAGAAATCCTGTTATACACCGGTTCAATGCCTTCAAATTCATTATCGAGGAAGGTGTCGACAGCCTAGAAAACGGGTTCCCCGCCCTTCGGTATCAACGACAGCAAAGAAAGCATTCTTTGCAAGTCTTCAACTTCGCGCAATGATTGGGAGCGTTCCCACAGCTCGTCGGCATGCTCGCAGATAAGAAGGCCTCTACATTCGCTGATCAATGCCTCTCGCGTCTGTGGATTGAGATACGCAACAACTCGATCCTCTTCCTCTTGCAGGCGCTCTTCCACTTTTTTTAGGTAATCTGATAGACGGTTGGCTCCCAAGAACAATTCAGATTCTCGTTCGTAGAATCTCTGAGTCGCATCGAGGAAGGGCACTTCAAATTGCTCTTTGTAGACGTCGAGGCACGGCTTGTTGAGGTTGCTGTTGTCTAGACCAAGTGAAATAAAGGAGTCGAGGACCTTTTTCACCAGGCCTTGGTCGATGGTGGCTCCGTTTCTCTCCGCCTCAATAAGTTTAAGGAGAGCTCTCGTTAAATTCGTCTTCTTATTATGTTGCAAAGGGAGGAATACATTGTCTTTCCATTGAACCAAAGCAAGCTTAGAGGATCACCAGGTCATCGAGTTGGAAAAATTGTCATTCGAAGTAATGCTCACAGTAAACACCGGATACACTCCCTTTTGTCCCTTGCACCTCGCCGGATTCACATAGTCACGATTCACATAGGAGAAAACCCGACCGACACAGCTCGCGCCGTCGACATACCGGTCCCATTCCTCGGCGTAATACCGCAAAAGAGCCTTGTCATGTAGCTTATCTGCTTTCTGTACAAGTCATACCGAGTCAGTAAATGGGGCTTCGTGAAGAGTAAAACACTAACGTCCAAAATGCACCACGAGTGGCATGTAAAGTAACGGACTAGCAGTAGATATGCAGCAACTATCTTCTTCTGAACGTCCAGGCGTCTCAGGCTCTCTACGAGTCGGTCAGCACATGCATCTCAAGTACAATCTAAGTAGCGACTAACTGGCCCAGTCAGGCCTCCCTGTAAATCATTCAGCGCATGGATATCAAGAACACAAGAAGCTACCCACCTTTGTTGCCTTCATTCCCGTCGGATTCTGGTGGACCCCTATCGTTCTTGAGACCACCGGACGTCGTTGTATAGTTATACAACGTGGTACACAACGATGAATACTATCACATCACAGTGAACAGCTGATCTTTACCCGTGGTGAGTAGATTACCCTGTGGGGAGAGATATCGGCTCGTCCTTTCGTCATAATTTGATCTACACCTTCTTCGAGGAAATCCAGCATTGTGGCTGAGTCCGCTGTTCGTTGAGGCATATGGCGGTCATTGGCGGTGGCCATGATGGTGGTGTATGGAACAATCTGTTATCAGATCACGCAAACGAGGCTGAGCGCTTGATGTGTTCTAGAGAATCCAGTGGTGCGAATTAAAGTCACCAGGTGACCAACTGCCAGAATGATCGATCATAAAGCCTATACGAACCAGCGTCTGATGAGAAGCAATATGGGGATTCATTGCGTAGACATACCTAGACGTGAAAAAGCATTAATTGCACAGTTGTACGATGGCAACATTGGCAGGTATGCGTATGTTCCTCCAGACATAGGAAAATGGTACAGCAAAGAAAACATTAGAATAAGCAGGTCATTGAGATGAATATATCGCTCAAGGGATGGGAGGAAAGCTCACACTGTACACTGGATACACGCCCATTTGTCCATCCTGCCTCTCCCGTTTCACCCAGTGACGATTTAAGTAGCTTCGTCCAGCTGCGAATCCATTTTCTCCAGGTAGAGGGGCTTCGTTAGAGGTGAAAGACTGACTCCCCGGAGGCCCTCTGATGAGTGGATTACCCCTCAATAGAAACCATCGGCGGTCCTGCCAGTCGTCATCGTGTGATCAATACCTTCTTCAAGAAAAGCTCGCAGTGGCGAAGTCTGGTGAGGCTGGAGGCCGAAAGGATAGTTGGCAGCGGCCATGACGTGGTCGTCTTATAATCGCAAACCAGGTCAGCTAACCCGGGCTGTGCCTGTGAGCCTATTGTCGAAGGACATTATGGTCGAGGTGCGCGATGGCGGCAACCAAGGTCTCGCAGCAGAGGTGTGTATTTACATAAGAAGCTGGAGAAGGTACAAATCAGTTGGAAGTTACTTCATAGTCATTACTGCACTGACTGGTTTGTGTGTAATGGTGTCGAGGTTGATCAAAAAGAGTGGCTTTCACCGTGGTAAAAAAAAAACGCAACTTCTACACGCACGTCCCGTGGGCGTACGGAGTCTGCTCACTGTCAAGCCCACATCTCCACAGCCGCTCATGCAAGAAAAATGGTCATTGACTGTCTCGTCCTCGGCGCCGATGGTATGGCATTTACATGCCGAAGTGTTCCCGGGTCTTAAACGAGTTTTGAACCTCTCATTGGAGTCCCAATCTCTCACAACTCACAATCTGACAATTTGATCGAAAAACTGGCACCATCGCGTCTGGAACCTTCAATTGTACAAGAATTTGTTTTGGCAGTTTGAGTAAAATCCAGCGCTCACTCTTACCGCCAACGTCCTTTTTGTTACCATAGCTAAGACTACGCACTAGACTCAATGTTTTTGGTGAGTCATTCGTGTGGTCTTCTTCGAGGCTCAGCTCAATCGTAAGCCGAGACCAACAGATGATGGTACGTCATACTGTGTTTTCAATTATTCGCAGCCCATCTGACCCTGTGTGCAGACATAGGCGTCCTCTGCCGCATCCTTCATGTGCATCTTCCTGTCTCCAAATAGCCCAAATAAAGATTAGCTGTTGCACCCACCCATCCTTCAAGCCCAGTGAAAACCTGCTCTGGGGGGGTCTGGAAATATCCATGAGAAGCCGGCTTAAGCTGGACCCCCAGAAATCGCCGGCTGAAGCCAGTTTTTGTCCGCTTTCCAGAAAATATCTGGCTCACGCTGGAGGGTTAGAAGATGGTTCGCTTTAGGTTTTGGTCAAATCTCCGGCTGCTTCTGGCCTTGACTGGGATATTCTGGGGTGGACCGTTGTGGGCTGGAAAAATCTATAATTATATTCTACCCTATTGTACACAATATGATCTGGTCCCTTCTGGCCTATATCTGGCGATATCCGCATCCTACCGACCATGCCCACATCCCCAATCCACCCACACTCTCAATCCTTCGTCAGTAGCCACATATCCCAGCTCCCCCATCCTACGTTGCAAGCCGTCGTCTCCTAGCAGCTGGTGGGAAAACACGGCCGTCAGGCCCTCTTTGTGCTAGCTCTCGCATAAGATTAGATTAGAGCGAAGGGAAACACGTCTGAACACACCTGATTGGGTGACAATCGTATGAACGACATGTAGAATTGAACTTGGCCTTTCAAACCCGAGGTCGTGGCGCGGCGCTCATCCCGACTCGAGCTAGCTAGAGAAAAGATGGTGATTCGCGTAGTGGAAATGCGTAAGAATGGGGATGGCGAATCCACGCACTGCTCATATATTCAATGTCGTGCTGCCCAGGTGGTGGTGCAAAAGCCACTGGAGCATCCCAAGCACTGTCAGCAAAGAAGGAGGCACGTAAGGCGCATACATTCACTCACCATCGCGTCAACCAAGCGCCACTCTCAGCCATAAGAATATCCCGGGTTGGACGCTACACAAACGGAAATGCCGTCGCATAAAGCATGGGAAGAGGATGGAGACGTCGTGGCATATGGGGAGGAGATGGTGGTGGGGGAAGGAAGAGAGTGGCGACGAATTCAGAGAACGCAATGGATTCTTTGTTGCTTAGGTAAAGCTTTCCCAACGCAGAGCATGAAGGAAGCGCTCAGTGGGATAAACCTGCCGCTTGGACATTTGCTTAGAGGAAAGACTGGAGAAGGATGACTTAGAGAAATTTTGTAATTGACTTGACTCGGAACATCCAGATATCTACGGAAGTGCCCAGAAAGAATAGTTGCGTCGAAGTCAAATCGAAGTTGCCTCGGACCAACTTCGGACTATCCCGGACGACGACGGCTGACGCCAGCAAGTTGGCCGTTTTCTCCAGATTCCTCCAGAGCAGGTTTTCACTGGGCTTCAAGGCCAATGTGCGATGTGGTCTGCCACTCTGGACCAGTCTGGATCCTTTCAATATGCTGAGCTCTTAACTCCGTTCCCTTGTACCTGTGCGTCAATTCCCCTCGATGCGACCTCTCCTTCAAAAGATCAGCTGTTGCACCCATCCTTCCAGACCAATGTGCGATGTGGTCTGCCGCTCCGGACCAGTCTCAATCCTTTCAATCGGCCTATACTTATGCTGGGCTCTGACTTGGCTCTGACTAACTCCGTTCCCTCGTACAGACATGACCTCTGCGCCAATTCCCTTCGACGCGGCCTCTCCTCCAGAAGATCAGCTGTTGCACCTGCCCATCCCTCCAGACCAATGTGCGATGTGGTCTGCCACTCTGGACCAGTCTGGATCCTTTCAATGCGACTTAAATGCTGAGCTCTGACCAACTTTGTTCCCTCGTACAAACATGACTTCTGCGCCAATTCCCCTCGATGCGATCACTTCTTCAGAACAAATGCCGATGACGACCCCCATGTCAGTAGGCCCTCACGTGACAAATGTACAAGATACAGCGGGTCCCTCACAAACTGAGCACAAGGCCAGCCGTTTAAGAGGGGGTTGTACTATGGACTCTGAAACCTGGGATGAGATGGGCTGCTGCGAGAAATTCCTGTGGTGCCAGTTCTGCTCGCCATTCTATTTGATATACTATATTTTGTATGCGATTTTTCTTTTTCACTGAGCTTAGTTTCTAATCGGGTGGCTTGGTGATCTAGCGCCGGCGCCTGCAAAAGCCACGATGAGACAAGGGCCTCAAGGCGAGCCAAAGAGGAGGAGGAACGACAGCGAAGGCATGCAGGGCACTGTGAACCGTGGACACGCTAGCACTGTGGGTGATGGAGATTAGTGTTGCGTGTAAAACTCCGCCTGGTGTATAAAATAAGTGGAATACGTTACGCCTGTTTCAGTTTGTAGCCATTTTGCAGCTTCGTCATCGTCGTGGCGTACTTACTGCGCAAGCAGTTCGGCGACGAGCAGCCAATAAAAGATCACAAAAACTCTGGTCCTATACTTGAATTCCAATGTTGACACCTTCTCTTGGTCCACTCTACAAAATAACTTATTCAATTATGTGAAACGAAGTCTGAACGAAGTTGAACTTGTCGAGAACATGATCGGTGTCCATTCAATTCACCGATCCAATAGCTGGCGAGCCCTTACCAAGCCCTTACACAGCTCTCCATTTTCTCGCTCTGTTCCATCCGCCTTTGACTAGCCTCTCTTGCCACCTCTCATTCTTTTAATCAACACGCATCCCACAAAGGTATCCTCACACTCAAAAACATCCGCCTTTCTCAACTGATAAAAGAACGCTCCTAACAATTTTGAACTTCAGCCTCTCATTGCTCTCAATCTCTCTCAACTCACAATTTGACAAACTGGAACTCGGGTTATGGAAAAATTGGCACCCCCATCGAGCTTGGAACCCTCATTTGTACAAGGGTTTCGCTCTGTTAGCCGATACGTCAGTATTCAATTGAAGGAGGAAGTCCGAAGGCTGGCGACGATATATATTCAAGTTGACCACATGCGACCTCTCAACTTACGTCTTCCTCCACCCGCATAGCTTCTTTAACCGGTGTACTTATCCTACCTGCTTCGGAGTCAACAATCACATTTGCAGGCGTCTGCTCGTTTCTAGTCTCAAACTTCCTTGACGTCTTGCCTTTTGATTGCCTGATATCTCCATTCCTCCTGTTATGCACTTTGATCACCTCTCTATGAATAATTTCCAACCGGATCTGGATTTACTAGTGAGCGCCAGGATCTCCGGCAGCGACGGTTTTGTCACAGGAGGGAAGAAGCGGAGGAAGCCGAAATAACCACCAACGATCGCTTTTGAACCGAGTATCTGGCGTCAATGCAGCTACGACCGAGACTTGGATGAATGAAGTCAAAGGCCGGCCGTATGTCATACGAAGGTTCCGGGGGTGTTGTTTTTTCTCTGTATCACTTCCAATGACAGATGGCGCATAGGCTCACATAGGATAGAGCCGACCTCCCTCTTTCTGCCCTTGACTTCTCTGAGGCGCTCTCTTTCTACCGTCAACCAGTCGTCGCCACCAGTTGTACCCGAAACCTCAGGTCTCCCATTTTGCACGCCGACGGGTAATTCGATTAAATGTATGGCATCGTACCTTCAATACAGGTGAATAGGGTGGTAGAAAGTAAGAGGAGGCAATGAAATGAGTGGTGCTAAACTCTCAAGGTCCTCTTGATGTTTGATATTCACAGATGCACAACCAGACGATGGACTCGGAGGCGACTATCATGCTATCATGCAGGTGGTGGGCCTTTTTTTCCCTGTAATTTGACTTCTCAAGCCCAGCTAGATCCGACTCAATATCTACAAGCCATGCTTGTATTTGCTCTGATACTTAACGAGTCTCCGTGGTGAGTCCCCAGCTGATACTCGCACCTCGAGGTTGTTCCTTGCCTTCCCCACCCAATGAGTGACGATGCATTGACGATCATCGCGGCACAAGCTTGATTTCTTCCTCTCCTCTACTTCTGCATCCAGGAACATTTTGCTTATCATTGCTCTCCATATGTAAATTAGACCCGCCATAATCAGGGCCACCTCAAGGCCCAAACGATGCATAAGTGGCTCATGACGCGTAATTCCTGTGCTCGTCATCGTATGGTTGCGGTGCAGATCTGGTTCAGACTGGTCTCGTGCCGTGGGGTAGAAGACTAAGATAGGTCATGGGAGTTGGTATCAATAGGCTCAAGCCTTCTAAGGTGGTATTTTTTGACGGGATCGCCCGTTATCTGATAAGATATAGATAGAGTTGATGATGTCAGTGCCGTAAGGTGACAGTTCTTCCTGTCCGATTCGGTGGCAGTTTGAGTAAAATTTAGCGCTCACTCTTACCGCCAACGTCCACGATGGTATTCACTGACTTTTGTTTCCAGCTTATATCACAACGCAATGTCTTCGAGTTACTGGGCGAGAACGCACCAATTTCACGTCGGGTCTTGTGACCGACGGAACTGGACGCGTGTGGCATGCGGTACATCGTCATGCCCCCGATCCCTTAGTTTCACCGCCATTTCCCTGCACACACCGGCTGCCTCTTCGTCGAGCTCGCATGACCTTTCTTAGCTTAAGGCAACCCACCTTCGAAGAATCTGAAGAGCTATAAATCGATATCAGCTGGGGAAACAATGCCGCTCCTAACTTACCACAGCGCCTTGCCGCTGGATCTCTGGGATATAGTCCAATCTTTGATCGACGCGATGTGTGGATTATTGTGGTATCTTACCGCCTTTCTGGCCTCCAGCATTTATCTCCCCAATGGGGGCGTCGTCACCCCTGCACATGCGCAGTACCTTTTAGGATTGGGTGGGCCCTTTCATCTTATTACCATCCTTTAGCGAAAGGCTAATCGCAAGGTGTATTCCCCCAGGAATCGGGGACATAACAGGGTGAATCACCCTTACTCGTAGGGGAAGCGGGGCATGACACTGACTTTTGTTGTCTCACTTGAAGGCCGGTGGTGGAGACGAACATGATGGTACTTCATTTTGTTTTCGACAAGAGCTACGCGTTAACTAAGTGTTCTGCAGGGTTATGCCTCGCTAGCCCAGACAGATACCGGTCTTCACATGAGAGAGCGTAGCCGCGCTTTCATCGTTGCCGACGCGGCAACGCCAAACAATAGAATTGTTTTTATTAATGCTGGTACGTCCTCGAGTATTTTCTGCAGTGTATGAGGGGCCACGACAGCTACCCAAGCCGAAGAGCCGCTAAACTAACACTGGTACTTTTCTAGACATCGCGATGGGTGACAGTGGGGTGCGCCGCTCCATTGTCTCACAACTCTCATCTCAATACCCAGGCCTATACACGGACGCCAACATCGCCTTCGTTGGCACGCACCAGCACGCTGGTGTCGGTGGATACCTTGAGAACCTTCTTCCCCAAGTCACCTCCTTAGGCTACGTAAAACAAACAGCAGACGCCATCATTGCGGGCACCGTTCTCGCAGTGCAAAGGGCCCATGCGAGCTTGGCTCCGGGAAAGTTGAGCCTGGGCAATACGACAATAATAAATGCTAACATTAACCGCTCGCCGACCGCCTACCTTGCGAACTCTGCGGAGGAAAGGGCGAGGTACCAGTACGATCAAGATAAGGAGATGACACTTTTACGATTTGATGACACCAATGGCAAGGCGAGGGGGTTTCTGAGTTTCTTTGCTGTTCATGGTACGAGCTTATATGAGGCGCGTATCTGTCTTTTCCAGTCTGACTTCCAAGCGAGGCCGACGCTGATATTGGACGATTAGAATAATACACTGGTCAGCGCGGACAACAAGGGCATGGCTGCATATTTGTACGAAGGTCCGTACCATTCCTTCTTTCGGTCTGACGTCATGCTAAATTAGGATTCCAACAGCCGAGGTAGAACCATACTCAATGCCAGGGAACACAACCTTTGTAGCCGGGTTTACGCAAGGTAAACACTCAATTTTAGTCTGATCTCTCTTCTACCTCCTGAATGTGCATCCCGCTAGCCAACGTCGGTGATACATCTCCCAACACGTTCGTCCGTTTTTCACAAATTGGCATCATTCGCATTAACCCCCTTTATCACTATCGCAGCCTCGGCGCGTTCTGTGAAAGCCCTGGAAAGCCGTACGACGGACTCCCTTGTGATTCAGACCATTCAACTTGCGGGGGGAAAGCTCAAGATTGCCATGGGCGGTGCGTCCTTTTTTTTTTGTGCTGGCCAGGTACGCTAACGCGTCGATCCCGCAGAGGGCCAGGTTTCAGAATCTCTGATTTTGAGTCAAGTAGGATCATCGGCGATCTTCAATTCCGTGGTGCCCAAACGATAATGAACGGCCCCCTGGCTCCAGTAACGGGCGCTGTCAAGAGCGCTCACACCTATCTGGCCATGTATGTTTTGGGCTCAGGAACATCGTGATCTGTCTTTTGCGTTCTAACACAGCTTTATTTGGCAAGGGCGAATCATCAGTTTACACTTCCGAATGGCACCACCGTTTCTACATGCCCAGCTGCGTTGGGTGAGTTGCGTTTGCTTTTTCTTTCTTCGTTCGTTGCCAGAGGGGAGCTAAACATCTATCTCTAGGCTTTGGATTCGCTGGGGGCACAACGTAAGTCGGGCACCAGGGCCTCCCGCGCTTTACTCAATGTTGTTGAGAAAGGGACGGCCCAGGCGCATTCGACTTCATCCAAGGCACCAACTCCTCCCAACCTCGGTGCGTGGAGAAGAGGGTACCTGTCATCTTACGCGCTAATCTTGTTCATCTGACAGGAATCCGTTTTGGGAGATCGTAAAAGGTTGATTGTTCCGTTTTCTACACCGAATCAACGAAAAAACTGACAGATCTCTGCCTTCTCCTTATCACATTGCCCCTTAAGGTGTCGTGACCCCTTTCCCTTCCGCCGAACAAAGGGCGTGTCAGAATCCTAAGCCGATCTTATTGAATACGGTTGGTACCCCCGCTGGCTGCTCTACCCCCGTTCCTGCGCGTTTGATAGACGCTGATGATCACGATGTCTATGATTGACTTGTAGGGGTTCGCACATCAACCGTACGAATGGTCGGCGAACAGTGTCAATATACAGATGCTTCGCGTTGGAAACTTCGGTGCGTAGAAAGTTCATCGTAACTAGTAATGCGAGGATGTTGCGCGCTGATAATTTATCATTGGATCAGTGATGCTTGTTATACCGGGTAGGTGTAGCTCAAGTCTTATATCGTCGCTTGATCATACCTAATTGAGCACTATGATCGTTGTGGGGTTCATTTTGTATAGGCGAATTGACGACCATGGCGGGAAGAAGGATACGGTATGTTTATTTATCAGCTGCTTCTCGACTTGCATCCTTCATGATGATTATGTGTATTTGCCCTACACCCGTGGATTTTTTCATTTGCCGGCTTATCACCTCTTTTCCATAGACTTCTTCTCCAACTATCTACTTTTGTGACATTACCTCACCTGACCTACTGTTCTACTCAGGGAAGCTCTGCGCGCCAAACTGATCTCCTCAGGCGTCCTCGGCTCGGATGCTTATGTCGTCGTTGCGGGTCCCGCCAATGTTTATGCCCACTACATCACTACGCGCGAAGAGTACAGTGTCCAAAGATATGAGGGCGCTAGTACGGTTTTTGGCCAATGTGAGCACCGCTTCATTTTGATTCTTTCTTTGTTTCACTTGGCACCTCGTCCTTGCCATCATGTCCCTTGACCGGCTCTTGGTGGATTCCTTCTCTTTACCCAGAATTCCTTATCCTGCGCAGCAAATGAGCTAATCCCGTGTGATCTGGCCCTCCCGTCTGCTTTATGTCATAGTCACCCTGGACGCCTACATCGACAAGTACTCCAGCCTTGTACCCTTTCTCGCAGATAATGCAAAGGATACTCCAGCATCTGATCCGGCCCCATCCGAGCAACTCTCCAAGGCTATCTCACTCCAGGTATTATCTATTCGCACGTTCGATATTCCGGATCCGAAAGATCATCTTCCTTCTGATCTAGACTGGTGTCGTTTTTGATGCTGCCCCCATTGGCAAGAAATTTGGCGCGACTTTATCCGACGTGAATACCGCGGCTCCATATCATGCAGGAAATACTGTATCGGCCGAGTTCGTCGGCGCCAATCCCCGGGTAGAAACAAGGCTTTCGCAATCATAACTAGATTCATGAGCTAACGATCGTCTTTCGCAGAATAATCTCCGATTGGAGAGTACTTTCCTCACAGTTGATCAGATGGTTTCGGGTCAGTGGAAGGCAGTGAGATCAGACTCCCACCCATCGACGATCTATCAGTGGAAAAGAACCAGCACCGTGAGTTGTTCATCTGTGGGTGGCTTTTTGACTTTGCTCTGATGCTTATCAGGTTCTTGGGACCAGCACCGTCACTATATCATGGTAAGCAATTTATCTTTATTCACTCCTCTCTTACTTGATTCCTCCGGTACAGGACGATTGAAAATGGAACGCCGCGTGAGGAATCTTCTATTCGTTTGGTATTGTCTTCTATTAACGCGATATTCAAGCTGGCATCTATCGCCTCAGTTACTTCGGAGACTATAAACCTCTGATTGGCGCCGTCTCTGCGTTTACGGGAACTTCCTCATCGTTCACCATTTCCTAATATGACATCTTACGATTGTATGTTGACGACCTCACTCTGTGTTTTCTTGTAACTGTAATTGTCTATCGCCGATCTCTAATTGTATAACAACCCTAGCTGCTGGGCTTCAAATTTTGTACGGATCGAGAAAGATTGCCTGTGTGTGTCCGCCTCGAGGTTCCCATGCGGCTTGATTCCTGAGGCGTTAAGGAGTGCTGTTATGGTCAAGCTTGCGTCTCTTCGACCCTCACTCCATTCAGCATTCAAACATGTTTGGTCATTTCGCAAGACAGCTCACCACCGCAGCGACTGATGCAGATGCCAAGAAAGTCATGTCTCCCACTCTGCGCGCGGACGTGTACAGCGCTGTTGACCAAGCCAAATCCTGGGTCGCTGGTGGACAAGGCGGTGGCCAGGCTGGAGACGGCGTTTCGTACGGACCCATTCTAGCGATCATCCAGAAGCATTTCCCGGCAACCAAAATAGGACTAGAGTCGGTTGGGAATGTGGAGAGCGAAGTCGCTATTATCGTGGGGGGAGTGACAAATATGATTCTGGAGTTCAGTAAATGGGAGGGGATGGCCGGCGGGATGGCGATACGCACCTGGGTAGACGCGCTTGTCGATGCCCATGCCAAGGCCGTGGTAAGCGCTCGCTCAGTCGGCGCGGCGAGGAAGGACATGGTTGCGAAAGGGATCACAAAGGGTCTTAACCAGAACACCGACATAACGCTCATGACGAAGGAATTTACATCGAAGATCCAGATTATTTCCTGTTTGAAAAGTGGTGAGGGATCATTTTCTTCTCTTCGCCCCGTTTTTCGGGCCGCATCTGGTCCACTGTATTTTTTTCCCTTCTGAACCTTATGCCAATGTGACTTCGCATTGACTTGATACCTTTTGCAGTTAGCTCGCGAATTTATGGCGCTGGAACCGATGAGGCTAGGCAGGGGGAAGCTGTGTGGAGTTCTAAATTTATCTGAGACGTTCCAACGGGTTCACATGCTGAATACATTGATTTCTGTCCAAAAGACAGGAAGGTGGAGCTTAGAGGCTCTTGAGAAATTACAACTAACAGGATGGATAAACGGGTATGTGGATCCGAAAAGTAAATGATTGAATGTGCGTGATGTGTTAATTATCTAGATAGGGTGTAAGTTAGGACTGCCGGCCACGAGGTAATAGAGAGAAAGGGCACGCACGCAATGAAATAGCTAGAAAAACAAGAAAGCAAGGACACGAGTAGTGAGAGTTGGGTTGACATAGTCCTATGAATACACAGGCTACTTTTACATCATTTTCACTGAGGGGAAAAGAAAATCAGCGGAGTCGTTTTAAATTGAGCCACAAACAACTCACGTAGTTGAATACATCGCCCGAGAACGTGGTTGAAGCAGGGGAAATGGGCGAGATTACGGAGTCGTCACTCCCAAAATCGGAGTGTCCTTGGTCATATTGGATGGGGCTGGGGTGATAGGTCGATGTCTGAGCTGAGCTGGAGCCCGAACTCCACCCTCCCTCGACGTAAGCGTCCGACAAATAGTATCCATGGGTTTTTGAGTCGAAAGCGGGCATATCAGTGAATCCGTCCGAGTCCATAGCGAGGAGGGAATCTAGAGAAAATTCCAGAGTCGGATCTTTTTGCGAAGCCGGTTGAACGACGGCGGCGGAGGGGGTAGAAATATAAGGACAGGATGCGTAGGTAAATTTGAACATGGCAAAAAATAAGGTACAGGGCGGGGACGATGCCGACGAGTCTTGGACAACACGTTGCACGATTGTATATTGAGTGGGGTCTTAGAAGGATAAGTCAGTAATATCCTCACCAATGGATGGAGGCAAGACAATTTACCTGGACTTTGAACCAGGCTACGCCAGAATCCTGGAACTAACGTAGTGCTGTACAGGCAACTCGACGAGTTGTCGAAGTCGAAATCACCTGGTGGTGGGCCCAAGGGCTTGAGCGAGGTAACCTCTGAGTAGACGACATCCTCTCCAGAGTAGACGGTGAAGAAAGAGCGTGCAGAGGTAGTAGACTTGGAAAGAAGCGTAATAGTCGAGTCGATATCCTGTAAGTGGCGAGGGAACGGAGATGCGCGGGAGATCTGGAAGCCGCGCTCCTTCCACAGGTGTTCCTCTTCATTGTGTGACGATGAAGGTCCAGCTGAAGGATGTGGGATAAGATCGATGAAGACAATTGAATTTGGGAGTTCTGTTGAACGGCTCTCGACCCCACGATAAAGTAGGCTTTGCAATGTCGCATGGGCGTCGGTCGGCGTGGTAGGCGAGCTCGGAGGAGAGGTGTCGCTTCCTGACTCGGAACCATGGCGGAGAGATGGGAGACCCCTAAAATTTGAGGGACCAGCAACATCCTGTAATTCTGGGGAAAGTGACAAGGAGGCTGGGCGGGCCAGAGGTCTATTGGGCGTTAGAAGCTTGAGCACTATTGGACAAGTTGATTTAGCTCGGACGTCATTCAGACGTACGGTAGCGTTGGGGGACCTACATCGTTTTCCCCCACACGTATCCCTAAGCTGTTGCAAACGGCTGCCAACTTGCTTGGCGGTACGCCGTTTTCCCGTCTTTTCGTATATCCAGTCCGAGATGAAGCGATTCCGCATCGGAAACCGCCCCAGCAGTCGAGTTTCTCTTGAGTCATCTGGCTCATAGTTTTCCAGACCTATTTTGTTGATTTAATTTGATTGAGCACGATGATGAAGACAGTGGCGAGCGCGCATCAGGGACGCACCTTCAATCAAAGCGCTCTCAAGCTCTGGCGGCCATACGATTTCCCCTCCCCTAGCTGTCTTCCAGCTCTTCCTGCCCTTGATGATTGATTGAAAGACATCATCGGTACGTCGGTTGGGGAGGGTGGGTGTGTCTGCAGGAGCTTCGGTGAGGGATGAGGATGGCTTCACGGAGGGAATGGAGGTGGTGGACACGCGAGGGTTGGACCTGGAAGACCGTGTTGCAGCCATGAATGAAAGTCTTGAGTGCTCCGAGGAAGAAAACGAAGATAAGAGGCCTGAGTTCCGTGTTGTTTATATTCTCAACCTGAAATGGCGGATGCGAAAGATCCCCGCGATTTATCGTCATAAGTACATAAAGCCATTATTCGGCAGAACGGCGGATTATCACATCAGGGTTCGAAGAGATCCTGCCAGCCTATAGTGGGTTTAGTCCAAAGAAGGCAAGGTTAACTATAAGGCCCCCCGAGATCTTGGAAAGTACTTACCCTCGGTCGATCGAAGATTCATCCGTAGAACGTGGCTGTCACCGCCAACCTCCTTACCCGCACATTGCCTGGGACTGCCATCATACCCAACATATTTTTCCTTGATGCTAGTGCGTCCGAGTCATCCCGCCGACTCGACCTTCAGGCTTCAGTCCCTCAAGACACTTCCTAATACTTGGCCGGGAATTTCGTGTGTCTTGCCAAATAATTCCGAACCCTCCGATGCGGCGTTTGACTTTTCTTCAATCAATCTTGACTATGTTATTTTCAGAAGTCGCGCACAACTCGCATCGATCTCGATTGCATTTATCGCACCGCCACCCGGTATTGATCGCGCGCCGTATTCGCGAATGGGGAAGGTGACCCCTTGTAATCTGCTTCCACGCTCATCAAATTGACGAAAGTTACCGAAAGTGTTTGTGTCACGTTCTGTCGTGGCCATACAGCTGGGTCCAAATTTCCGGCGCCTCTGCGATTCGACATCATTAGCACGAACAAGGTGAGGAAGCTCGCGAAGAGGAGTTCGAAGATAGACCTCTCTTTTCCCTCCCATTGGAAAAGCATGGTTAAATTAATGTCGGCAGCGATATGAAATACTAAACAGGCGTATTGTAATGATCAGCAAAGGCTCAAGATATGCAGTGTTCGGAACGGGTACCAACCATCCCGGTGATACCATGTCGGCTCTCCTATGTGTTTGTCGGCTTCAGGCTGTTCGAGGCAGTAAACATGAGTTTTCCTGAGACGAGAAGAAACGGAGGAGGTACTTGAGCGAGTGAGAGCTACTGATGTTCAAAGCCAAGTATGGGAGCTGAAACAACAAGAAGGACACCTATCCTTGATTCTACACGTTGAGTGTTCGCACATGGCTGACGTTATCGGGTTACAAGCGTTCAACCCTTGTAAGTTAAGAATGGGGCGCAACTCTGGGAGAAAACAGGCATGCGTACCGGTATTCGGATCGCGTCCATGGCCAAAATGTGTATACAAACACGCAGAAAGCGGTCGTATGATCCTTAACCTTCACTAGAGAGTGTGACGCGTTGCAATTTAGCGACTTCACTTTCCTCGCGTCGACTTCACCTACTCGCGGATAATATTTCAGCCAGTCAATTAAGCGGGAGGACCTCGCTCGACGCGTGAGGAAAGATGACGGCTAGTGAGAGAGCCCCGATCGCAGCGTCGGTTTGAACCGCAGAAGCCAGTGAAGAAGCCGCCCAGAAGCCTCGCTTAGCTGTTGGTTCCCAAAGTTGTCAATCATATAAGGGAAAGATTCCTATTGGCCTTGGTAATCTTCTCCTCCATCCAGAAATAACCTGTAAGAAGGTAAGGAGTGGCACAAAAAGTCAGTAACGAGCCGTATTATTGCAGGCCCATCCACATTGGTCTCGGATGCCAACACAAATTGTTCCGTTGATCGGGGAATTTGAGTATGCCCTCGCGTCCGCACTCCCTCCCAAGAGTGAAGTCGACGACTACAGTATAAAGGACGGTGTCAGCGCGGGGTTATTTTTGAACTGCATTCCGTGGCACCACAAAGTGAGGGAAGACAGTGCTTTTTCGCATTCTGCCCGAAGAAGGAGGGTCGAGAGAGCCCAAGGGTCAGCAGCAAGGTATTACGAAGGATGTCGTGTGAGAAATGTTGAAGTCATATTCCACGCCAGGGTGTCGTTTCGCTTGGTGAGCTCCAAGGCATGCCGATTCAATCGCCCGTAAAAGTCCCAAGAACAAGTAAAAAGAGGTTCTTCACCGACCCCAACACCCAGTCCAAAAACGGTCTCAGCTAAGGGCGTCCTGCTAGTAATCCAGTAAGTATGTGCGCCGATCCTCTTCGCTTGATCAAATCAGGTAATTTGTCCAGCGTATTGTCCTTCGTCACCGATATTCATTGCAATTGCCAGTCATTGTCTGTCATTGTTCCACGCTGCCGGCCAAGTTGGGTTTGATCAGGGTGAAAAGAGAAGTCGAATTAAAGGTGCGTGGGAACAATGGTAAGGTCACATCAAAATGTCCCAGCCGACTGAACTTACTCTCTGAAGCGAATAATCAGTTTCTTTTGAGTGGTTCGTCTTTCTTCTCCCTCGAACATTGTCCTACTCTCTCATACGATTTTTCAGTCTTCTATGCTGGAAGACTTTTACACGGACGCGTCTTGTTCTATAAACGTGTTCTCGACCCTAACGGCACCTTTCCCCTGGCACTCATTAGAAAAGGAGACTGCCTTCGGACATATCTTGAGGAAACGGAAACGGAACCGGGTTTATTTGGCGGTCTCTTTCAAACGTTCACCGGTGTTCAGCCAACTTCAAAAGCTCAAAGTGGCAAGCACGCTAACTGGCTTTTTTCGTAAGCGTTTATGAAAAAATTCTGTTGGTGAAGTTCGGCTCAGAGAAATACAAAGGATTTCATCGTTTACGGTTGCTTACAGCTGTTCAGCCCAGGTTCAACCGACTCCTGGCCGACTCGGAGTCGGGAATGCAGTGGTGTGCGGCGCGGATCAGGACCAGGAACCCCTGAACTTTGAAGGCGCTCTGTGGACAAAAGTTCCACAACAAAATAAATCGCCCTTGAACCTTAGTGGCTGGCATTGCGCGCGCCGACCAAAATCCGCTCAACTCGCCTCCCGCTCTTCCAAAGCCCGTCGTTCATTGACATTTGCAGGTGCCTCGGAGCCCTTGCAGGTGAGTTATTTTCGTGATATCGCCTTTATTATTCATAAGAAACATATTCTGAATTTCTGCCAGCCCAACCAGGCACCCCTATGATCTATCAAGTGCCATGCGCAGCACCTGTCACACAACACCAGGTGAACACCGAGCTCCCGAATTACCGCCCTCCTGACCCTCCGAAGCAACGCTCTCTCCCACCCCCACGCTCATCCTCCTCGCTCAGGGTGCTTTTGCCTCCAGCTAGCTTGACGCGTCCAAGTAGGTCCAAGTCCACAGGATCAAAGAGGATCAAGTGTTAATCAAGTCGATAGCCCTGAAAAAGGGGCCCGCTGCATTTCTTGTCACCTGGGTCCATTTCTCTTTTTCGAGACAAAAGAACCCTTCATCTACATGACATATCCATCACCCGATTTCCGAGTCGAGGTCGTCATTTGGTCGTCATTACGTAGGTATTACGTTAGGATGATAAAGTCTTCTAGAGAAGAATAGGAAAATAGAATATCGTACCGACTAGTGGATCATATAGTAAGAGTATCAAGTTATAAAACGAGAGTAGGTAAAGTAGAAATGTAGGTGGGTGTAGTATAATAACGTAGGGTGTATTCATTAGCGTCCATCCAGCCATTCCAATGATAGATCGAACGCTGCAACGTCTAGTTGTCAAGATGAGAACCGCTAAGGGAAAGGAGCGGCCGCGGGGTCATTGGCGGGACCAGCACCAGCATTGCCTATATTCAAAGCACAACCCGCAGGGATCTCAGCACCTTCCGCTGCCCAGGCATCCGGATAATTACAACCAGGAATCGGGGCAGGCGAACCCATCTTGTCGTCCTCGTTGAACCACCCATCGCCAGATGGAATCACCTTCCCGTCAGATCCAGTAAACGTAGGCGGGCTCAGCTTGATGATTGGACCAGTCATGGCATATTGTGGCAGGTCAGCACTCGGGCCTCCATCGGCAACCTTCGCGATGGGCCACGTATACCTGGGAGCATCTTGCGGCGCACCAGCTCCGACACCTCCGACCATCCATGGCTGGTAATTACCGTCGAAAGGCTGCTGAGGCGCGGCACCGAGAGCTGCACATGTTCCGTCCGCCGTTCGTGGGTCAGTTGGCATGAAACCTTCACGAAGTCCCTGCTGATAAGACCACAAGGGAGATTCGCTAATGCCTCGCTCAGACTTTCCAATCTGTAATGCGAAGATAAGCCTCGATCAAGAGGGAAAAAGCGTCAGAAGAACCTTCCACGTCCAGAAGAAATTATCCCCAAGCGCATCCATACTGGCCTGTGCGAAATGCATGATCCCAGCCTTGGTCGCCGCGTCCCATTTGGAAGCATCCATCCAATCTTCGCAGTTGCCGCCATATGTAACGGTGTCCTTCTCAGCGACGCCATTCAGAAACAGACCACAATCGTTGAATCCGTTGCTCCATTCACCAGCGATGGTGATGCCATAGTTCCTGCGGCTACAAAGCACATCAGCATACGAAATAGATTGTGTAGTTTTTTTGAACCAACCTGTTGCTGAAGTCAGTCGCCCAGCGCTCACACGCCGCGCGAGGCCACATCCCACCTGCGTCAGCACCAGTACCAGTAGCAATGGGATCCAGCGCGGGTCCACCATTGAATGCGAAGTAAGGATGACTGTCTAGGACCACCCGATCCGCGCCACGCATAAAGTCTGGCCAGGGAGCGAGTGACAAAAAGCCGTCGTGGAACGCCATGTACGGCCCATTTCCAGCGCCGTAACCACTGACCGATCGTATTACTCTGTGAACCTCGATATAACTAGGAACATGAAAAGGGAGTGTGAGTATATGCGCCCAAAAAGTGAAGAGAAAACGCACAAGGATCGCATTTCATTTTCTCCGATGGTTCGTGGAATAGCCTCGTTCATGACGCCGAACATGACGACGACGTTCCGCCATTCCGGCTGAGAGATGAACTGCGTGATGACTCGAATATAGTTCAACGTCCGCTGAGCATTTGCCATACCCATCACACCGTGAAGGAAATTGATCTGACCCTTCCTCCCGGAGTGGTTGAAGCCTATAAAAAGATTGTGAGCGAGGAAATATAATGCTGGAAGTATGTTTACCGTTTTGTGATCCAGGGATAGTATGCAAATCGAGATAAACACGAATTCCATACTTCCTACACCAGCCAAAGAGGCGGACAATGTATCTAGCCAAACGGTTATTTCGCATATCAGTTGAGACAGGTTACCAACGTACTTCCAGCTCTTTTGGGCGAGGAACGGTTCACCAGGCCAAGTTTCGATGGCCCAGAACGCAATAGGGACCCTGACCCAGTTTAGACCTGCACCAGCGATCTCAGCAATATCTGCCTCCGTCTAGAGCCGCATTAGCTTGAAAATATGAAGGTAAAATAAATAAGACTGACCATGAAAGTCGCATAATGGTGCTCGATCTGGTCGAGTCCTCCATTGGCGGTGTCAGCCGCCATGAGCGTGCACAAACTCCATTCATCAACCGCACCAGGGTATTTCTGATAAAGAGCCGGAGAGATGAAAGGTTCCAGCACAAACCAGCCACCTAAATTAACACTAAACACATGTTCAGAAAGAAAGTCAATGAGCCAGCTACAAATGGCAGACTTCACACGTACCCACGGATGCGGTCCTTTCCAAAAGTCCAAGTTTGATTGAGCGGGGGAGTCCACGAGTTTGCCTGAGCGTTGTTGTTGAATGGCGCATCGCGATCCGAAACCCCTTATAGATAAATTATCAGCAACGCGCAAGATGGAGGATGTAGGACAGGGATTAAATCAACGTGGGTTTGGGTATCAAAAACTCACAGGAGCCACCAAATTTGTTGTTGTACGTGAAGGTAGTGCCATCTTCAGCCTTGATCGTCGATCCGTCACCACCAGTGATGTCAACAGCGGCAGTCGGCTTACTCCCACTTGCGGTCTTGGTTTGCGTTCCCGTCGAGGAGGCGTTGTCTTGACTCTGATGTCCTTGGTTTTTCTTCTTGGACACAGAAACAGGAATGGCGATGACGAGAATGAGGAGCACGATCGCAGCAAAGATGATAAAAAGACAACGATAATGACGCCTTCGTCTTTTGGTCATAGCCGACTCAGTGTTGGTGGCGGTGGGATCTGAATAGGCCTCCTTGTTGGGTACTGGGTTCGGTAAGGCGGATGTAGCATACTGATCTTGTTGGGCGGGTCCACCTTCCATGTCGGTCGTCGTGAGCGGTTCGCGAGGAGTCTCTTGAATGAACGGCGCGTTGGTCGCCATGATCAACGGTGGCGAGGAAAGGGCGGGAGGCGGGGAGGGGTCTAGGAGAAAGATGGCAGTCGCAGAAAGAAAGAAATAGTTGACCCCGCCGTCGTTTTTCTAATTTAAATAAATAGAAGACTAGTATGCCAGCCACCGTACGCCGAACCGAGTCCGGCATCGGCCGTTGGTCTCAGTCGACACCAACGAAGTCGTCAGCCGGCACACAGCCGGATGGAGGGATCCTCGCCGAAGATCTGCGAGAAGGGCCTTGACACTGCACGTAATAGAACCCCACTTTATGTTTTGCTGAAGCCTTAGTCCAGAGTGCTGAGCAGCGGCATTTCTCCTCAAAATTGATGTGGACAAGACGAAGGAAAGGCTCCAAGACTTTACTCAAGATCGACTGGGGTCTGCCAACCAAGGACGGGAGTCACTGACATCTAAGTAAAACGAGACCAACAAAAGAACAGGCTATAGACCAACAATTCTCGAGGGCGAATGGCCAGACAAAGTGGAAGCGGAGGAGCCATGGGAGGAGGAAAGAAAGATGTGGGAAGAGCGCCAAGCAACGGGTGCGCTAGCGTACACAACCATCACCAACCTAAAATCTTCAAGTTCCGCATCATTTGTCTTTCAAAATCTGCTCCCCAGGACCAAGAATACAATTTTAATAAAAAGCATGCCACACGCCAGATGGGAATAACTTGCTCGGCACGCTTAGACAATAGACAAAGAAATATCCAGAAGTAGCGGAGAATCTGAAAACACACCAAAAATAATTCATGGATCGTCCTTCAACGGAGATATAAAGTCACCTTTTCAGTTTCGGGCGCGAAATTCAGAGTTTGAGAGCGTCATTAAGGGTCAATAAAATGAGGATATGGTGAGGTATGTTGAACTGGGGCTAATTTTACGTCCAAGCCTAGCCTAAGGCTCGGCAGCTGAATCGGGGCTGACGTCCGTCGGCGGTGTTGGATTTAATTGGCGAGAATTGGGCGCGAAGACGACATTGGAACGATAAGATGGAGAATGGAACCCAAGATTTAATCTCATGTCGCGGGAGGCAGCATGAAACTGAAACCAAGGGTTCTGATTGGGAGTTCGCACATCGAGCGGTAAGGCCGAGTTGAAAACCGTGCGAGAGAGCAACTGGGTCCAATGCAGATGACGCCTCAAGCTTTCTATGGACAAATTGCCCGATCTCGCGGATTGCCAGCGGACGCTTTGGATATGAAGCAGCGTAGAGATCGTGGGTGACGCGCGGAGGCTGTATTTGTTTCGTAAACGCGTGGAGGTGATGTTTGATGAAGGTAGGCCGCAAATCATGTCTTATTTTGCGCTCTGCTACGCGTACCAGAATCTTGTCACAGGAGAAACCCTCGGAAATAGATTGGCTCCATATAGAGATTGCCTCTCTCTTTGGTAAGAAGGCTCCAGCTGTTTTACTGAAACCAAAACGCGGATGTAGACGTCCTGAAAAATGGACGGAGGATGTTCAATCACCGTTGTTCAAAACAAGAGATCATGAACCTGGAGGTTGCTTCTAAGTTCGGATCCGCTTATAGGCCGACACGATAAACGAAATTGCATACGAAGAGAGTCGCCAAGGTCGGAGGATAAACTCGAATTCAATGTCTGTCAAGGATGAGGCGAAGCAAAGTATGAACCGGCAGGGAACAAACAAAAGCCGTAGTATTTGGCATAGGCCATAGGCGCAAACAACCGGCTAACCGGGAAGCAGATTCCGAGCCGGACTCATTCCCGAACATCGAGGACGGAAAACAGTTAGCTTCAACGTGCCAAAGACGGAAGTCGTCGGTGCTATTAATCGCCGTTTACAACCAACAGGACGTTACAGGTCTGATGGTCATGGAAGTATATGTATATCTCTACAACTTGAAGTAAATTTCAACGATGATCGCACGTTTCAAACAAATTGGAGCACCTTATCACTTTGGAGCTATAGATAGCTCTAATGTGTTCATTGAATCTACGGCGGCCTAAACCCATTAAATTAGGCTGAACCAGAAAAAAAAAAATTTTGAAAGAAACCGACCTTGGCTAAAATGATGAAATGTGGTCTTCTTCCTTCCTCGTTTGCTATCTCAGTAAACACCTTCTTCCATAACGCCCATCGCGCAGGGTCATAACCATCCACGCCAACCCATCTTGCACCACCTAAGCCAGGCGTACCGCGTGTGTTCGTGTCCCAGGTAGGATCTCCATTTCGCCCATAGATGTCCTTGCAATGATACATCTTGTCGCCAGCAATGGCGACCCATATAGACGCAGTTTCGATTAAGAGGTCCCGAGGCCCAACATCCAAATGGCTTTCTTCAGACTTAGGATCACGTTCGAGACCTGAACGCATGGCCCATAAAGCAAATAAAGCGTAATCGACTGCAATATTTTCGTCGATCCGGAGAGACGCGAAAAAACGATTCAAATACAGCCACTTGCATCTCCCCTCATAGAACGCTAATCCATCCAGGTCTGACGGTTCTGGCACATCTCCCGAAAGTATCCTTTGACCCAATTCGGAATTTGGGTCTTGATCACCAGACATTTTGATACCTGCCAAGAAAGGTGTGATTAGATACATAGAGGATGTTTGGGTGCGTTCTCACCATCTAATCGTTCTCTAGAGACTGCTCCTAGAAGTGGAAGTTGCGCGAATGTGAGCTCAGAGCCCCACAAGAGATAAGTAGGTTCATCTAACAATGTGAAGAGCTTCAGAAACTCTCGCAGACGTGCATGAATTTCGGCATCTTCTTCAGCTGTATCAAGAATGCCTTCCCAAAGAAACCAAAAAAAATCCTCCACGCCTTCAGTAGGCTCATCGCCTGTATCAACATCTTTGAAATCTCGAGGTAGAGAAATGATCAATTGTGCCACATTTTCGAGAGGAACAGTGGTATCGCGCAGAACTGCAATGACTTCTTCAGCCCGAGAGGTAGGATTGAATGATTTGCCTGTTGCCATAACACAATGCTGGTAGAGGGTATTCGAAGCTCGCTTGGAGTACAAGGTGATTGGTGGAAGACGATAGCGAGGTTCTCATCGGAGTCGGCGTCCAAGCAGTACATGTTTGGCATCATTCGTGATTCCAAATAGTCACCTGCAGATCTTATCTTTCACCTCGCCTTTTCAATATGAGAAATGTGGTGGAATTGTGGAGGGTGGAGGGTGGGAGGAATGTATGCAAAATCGTGACACCTGATGAGAATTGAGATGCTAGCGAATAAGATATTGACAGTGGCCCGGTGAACACCTCGTGTCCGGCGTCAGCGTCAGTTTTTACCTGCTGCCGAGTCTTTAATCTATGCGAGCCCCAAACAAACTTGAGATCACCTCCGGCAAACACAACAGGACAAGCAAGAGTGTCCCCCAGAGTTGAACTCGAAGACGAGGCGCGTGACCTAACCGATCTTTACCAACCAGAAGCGTTCATTAAAGTAAATGCTTACGATTTAAGGTATGATTTGACTTGCAAACGCAGGGCCGAGATGATCAGGCAGATGTCTTTCATGAAAGTCCCGGTTACGTGGAGAGTTCAGAGCAGGGGTTTAGAGGTAGTCAATATCGCGGGCCGGGCCCGGGGGTCCTAACCTAGTACTTAGTATCTGAGGTTTCACCTCTATCCGTTTTTGTTTTCATCTGAAATCTGGAGATTCAAGAAGCCTAGTGGACAGACTTGTCTTCCAGGGTTTCGATTCGACGATGACTGACATTGACTGACGTGTTCGGCCAACATTTCATTGACAACCCTGGATGTTGAAGATAAGAGCAGACTCCCAGAATCGTAGAGCACTATACTCGACGCGGATATCGTCAAAGCCTCCACTTACACTCGCCTCCGCGAGTGAAGCTTTCTGGAATCAGTCAGCCAAGTTGCCGGGTGGCGGACGTTGACAGAAATTGACAGATGTCTGGATACTTTGTCATACTAAGCAAACACAGCCGGAGAATTCTAAATAACTCACCATCCAACCACCATCTTCAAGTACACTCGTGACTCAAACACAATCCGAAGTATAAAATAGGGTAGATTGTTTTCGAATTTGGCCATGCCAGAGCTTCGCAGAGCATTCGTGATTTGAAAACCCAACTTCCCATGCTAGAAAACTTGGAGGGACTAGTTGAACCGTCGACGGGGCAAAAGCTCTCTGATCGAAGGAGAGTATCGGTCGTTCAAGCGTAAACCTGGAAATGGTCTCGACTCCACGCTCGAGTCGTGGACTTGTTGGGGCTTTCCTGCAATTTTGCGATGGTGGTGGTTTCGAGGAGCGTGAGCACAGCCACAGCTGTGGCGGAGGTTGCCCTCGGCTTCGCCATCAACGACGTCGACAAAACTTATAGCACTTGAATCCTCTGCGCGGAATTCTGGCAGGCAGGAGAAGGCCTTTGCGGAACGGTTATCATGCCTGCGGCGTTCTAAAATCAACTTGGCTGGGCCGGGTACGGAGTCTTCCACTCTCTTACTCTGATGTATTCCGCCTTTCTGATTCATAATCTTTAGGCTCGATCCTACAGCCTTGTGCGTATATCTATGCTCCTGTTCAGGGTGTCAAGTTCAGCATCTATCCTTGTACTTGGTCTCTAATGTTAGCAGGATGGAAACCATTCAATCCCAGGAGACTGAGAGACCACCCCAGGCAAAATGAGCAAGTCGGTGGCAGTGGGCGTTAAGACGTCCGACCAAGTGTGCCCGTACGCCAGCTGGTGCTCGTGGTGCCACTCGGTCTCGACGAAGACTTTATCGTTTAGCTAGGTCAAAGCTCTTTGAACCTACGTGATCCCATATTGGACGCTCATGGAGTTCTCGCCAAGAACCATGTTACTGGTGGCCTATCCAGGACGGGCACAGGAGAGCCAATTCTCAAGCAACACCCCGTGAACCTGAGAGAGGGAAGGCAGGACGCTTCTCATTGCAGGACCTCAGATGTTCTTAACATCCTTCCTCATCAGTGGCCATTCGAAGGCTTTATGGTCAGTGATGTCGCTGCGATACATTCTCCCAGGCTGGCGTTCATGCCCTCACTTGGGTCGTGTAATCGTGGAATGAGCACGTTGTGATTAACGTTTTCGATGGCCAAACCAGGTCTCATCAGGTTCATCAAAGTCCTTCCGTACAGTCAGCCCCAGATTCCTGTCGGCCAGTTACCCCACCCTCGATGCAAGCCTGGAACGTTAGACCGCGGACCCCTCTGGCTCTTAGGATCTCGGTGTGTAATAACAATCCTGTCCTGGTCAGTCCATAGCGGACGTGCTTCTGAGGACGCTCTACAGCTTGCTCGGTGGTTCTCCAGCTTTGCGTCAACCTTGTGCCCTGAAACAAGTCATTGGCATCAGAAAAGTCGACCCCTCCTTCCAGCTCATTCCCGAGATTGCATTGGAAATGCGGTGATTGGGTTTTGAGAGGTGTAAAACGTGCCTGCCGGATATTTGAACCATCACTGATACCCTCACACAGAGTTCTTGGTGCTGCTGTGGCCCGTGATGAAGGGAAAGCAACGCCGTGAGAGCTCCATCCTGGTGGGGCTATCGACGTCGAGATGAAGTTGGTTATGTAGAGAAGGTCAATGTCGTTCCTTACTCAATTACTCAATTTCACAGTCGTCATCTTTGGGATGCCACTCTCTTTTGAATACGTCGTCGGCCAGGAAGGAGTGAGACTCAAAATCACCGCATCATCATTTTTGCGAAACTGGTATAGGAACTCGCCAATAAGAATACAGGCACCTACGCTACGATGATGAAAAGATCGGACAGGCAGATGTTCAAACACAGTTGCAGAATCAAGCACAAAAGGGTGAGATGCAAAAGGGAAGGAAAATGGAACGTACGAAGAAGCATAGCAACAACTGTAAAAAGACGTTAGTCTGGTTAGACTCAAGGGTAACTGGACAACATACCCTGATAGTAAACTAATACTCCACAGCATCATCATCGTCAGCTTGCATAGAAGTAGAATCCTCCTTCTTCTCCTGCTCGGCCTGCTTGCTGACACCCTCATCGTCCACGTCCATATCAGCTTCACGCGTTGTTGGGAGTGCGGAAGGCGCCTCCAAAGGAGTAGGAGCAGAGACCGCTCCCTCCAGCTGAGGCTCTGTGTCCATCACTGCGTCCTCCTTATCCGCCGCGCGCTCGGTTTTTCTGCGAGCCTCTTCTTCTGCGACGCGCTGGCGGAGCTGGGCGATCTCATCGATACCAGTCGTGCGTTCTTCCCGGAAGAGGTCCCATTCTTTTTCTGCTGCCTCTCGGACCTGTGGGGCGGTTAAGTTTAGAAGGTTAAAATGACACATGAACGACAGAACAAACCTCAGCCTTTCTTTGGGCTATGAATGCTTCTTGAGAGGGCAATAGAATGGCAGGGAGGTAGTAGAGGGGAGGCGGATGAGTCCTTGGCACAGGGGCTAATGGATTTTCGGAAGGGGTTGGGGTCGAATCCGTGGAGGGTATGTCATCTGATGTGGATAAAAAGTTTGAGAGAAGCGGTAGACGTTTCCGACGGAGTTTGTACTATTGAGGGCGTGAGACCGAGCTTCAAGGAGGCAATGCAAAAGCACGTACAATAGAGTCTTTCAGCTGCAGCTCTTCTTCCCGCCTGTTCGCAGTTGTCTTGTCCTTCTTCGCCTCCTCTGCTCGTCTGACGGAGTCAGTTTCTTTTCGTAGCTTAGCTTGTAGTCTTTGTTCAATTAGTTGTCGTTTTTTGGCCTAAAGCAAAGCTTTATTTTGAGCAATCTGTTGTGCGGTTGACGTGGTCATACTCACCGCTTCACTGGCGTTCCTCTCCTTATCCTCGATCTTGGCCTTGTTAAGGGTACCAACTAAGATACCAAACATGCTTTTACCGCGTTTGCGTTCTCGATTGCCTTCTGCGGCATTCAGATCCAGTCGTGGTCGCTTCTTGTTCCCCGCAGCCATGGCAGCTGGCTCCGTCGGAACCTTCGGTGTCTCGTCAAGTTCTGCTTGACGTCCATTTTGTGCTGCTCTGGTGCATATTTCGTCAATATAGGACGCTTTAAGAATGAAGACAGAACATACTCGTCCGTCGACATAATTGCTGATGAGTGTTGGTGGCAGGATGCGTGAGAATTTGGGTGTCACTTTGAGTAACCGACGTCCCATATCTTGTTCCCAAACCACTCCCGATACCCATGTCAGGCTCCTCTGGACGACCGGCAGCGTCGAAGGTACTCTCAAAATCTCAGGAAAAGGTTCAAAAGCGCACACCAAAACAGCCGTTACCTGTTTCTGAGCGCTTGAAACGCTTGTTCACATCACTTTGTGCACAAATCGACGGAGGTCATTTCAACAATGCTGTCAAGACATGCGACAAGAGTGCGTTCAATTCATCTAATTTGCTGCGAATTCTAATCGATTTGTTTAGTTTTGAAATTGGAACCGGGAGACGCCGATGCGTTACAGACAAAGTTGTTTTTGTTGCTACAGACTGAGCAATATGACGCATCTCTTGCTCTTATTGAAGCAAACGACGACAAGGTCTCTCACGAATTTGAACGAGCGTACTCACTTTATCGTAAACAACGCGAGCCGGAAGCACAGGAGGTTCTCAATGCAATTAAAGCAGAGAAGGGTGACGATGATCGGGGTGCACTCCATCTCGAAGCTCAATTGGTGTGTTTCACAGTTTCACTTCCGAGCTGAAAGCTCACTCTGGAAAAGAACTATCGTGTAGGATCTTACCATGTAGCTCTTGATTTGTATAATCAACTGCTAGACACCGCTGAACCTGTGAGCATTGAGCATGCCATTCTAGTATTCACCCCGCGCTAATTTAGTCGTTTAATAGGGATCTGAAGAGCAATCCGATATCCTTACAAATCTTCAAGCATCTCAGCAACACGTGGACTTCATTGACAAAGGGTTTCTTCACGCTTTGGATAGTCTGCCGACGTCAATATCGTCCACCATTGAATCCGCTCCGCCACCCACGCAATCCACTTCCTCTGCTGCGGCCCTCGCCAGTACAGTTGCTGATGCTCAACCAGCAGCGAAACCCCTGGTTAAGAAGGTCCGAATGTCGCGTGTACCCGCTGGTGTCGTTCCAGGTGTCACACCTCCGCCCGATTTAGAAAGGTGGTTGAAGAAGAGCGAGCGATCAACATTTGGTCAAGGGAGGAGACGGAAGGGTGCTGGGGGCGGTGGGGGTGCAACACAAGGCAGCGCAGCTGTGGAGACGGCAGGTGCAAGCGCAGTGGGCCAGCCTTCAAAGTCCGGCGGGGGAAAAGGAAAGAAGAGGAAGTAAATCAACAGGTGTTGGATGTGGTAAGCTTCATTTACGGGGTTTCCCCATCTTCATGTATCGTCATTCGCTCATCCGTGGAACATCCAGTAGCTAATGGGATAGACTGATCAGATAACGAACTCATGTATCACAACTCAGATTTATCGTTGTTTTATCGGGATGCCAACGTTACAGGCGGTTCTTGTCAGTCCTCGTGCTAATAGGCACCTTTCCTTCTGTAACAGTTCGAATGAGCACACAAGGAGCTTTCGGATGACAATCTCCTGCGTCGCCAACTTTGAAGATATCTGAACTCTCCATCTCTACTCCATCCAGGCCGGCGTCTGCCCCAAAATTTTATCAAGAAACAAGCTCGATGAGCTGGCAAATCATAAGCGTTAATTTTCTAAAATTAGCAACCGTGACGGCCTCATGTTTACCTCCAGGTACCGGATGCATCCAAATACATCACCCGTTGTTCTTGGCGTCAACTTGTCACAATGCTGACCGGTGGTTGGACAGAACCTACTGCTCTCTTTTGGCTCTTCTTTGTTCATCGCCACCATAAGAGACACATGACCACGCGATTGAAGGCAGACATTAATGACGCGAGTGATACACGAGGAAGTTTAACATGAGTGTTGTTAGACAAAGATGATGACTGCATTGCGTGTGCGGCATCCATCCAATGTATTGTGTAATGATTGACTATTTCCTTGCATAGGCAGCGAGGATGGTGGGTTCTTCTCACATCTCCTCTACGTATGCCACAATTTATCCGTTGCAACTTACAGGCATCTGGAACGCGTTTGCCGCCAGTCGATATTGATGATGAAACGTGTACAAATCTAAGGGTTGCAACAAACCTGCTCGGCAGCCTCCCAGCCTCCCTGCGCAAAGTCTGCACCCTGTTGCCACCTCATTAAACATTTGTCAACCCCAGAATCCCTTAAAAGCCAGCAGGGTTCCTGCCCACCACCACATTCCCCACCTCCTTTCCTCTTCGTTGACGAACGACCCCGCCATGTTGTTGTCAAAAGTTCTTGGTGTCATCGTCATCGCGAGAAACGGTGACCGGTTCAACTACTACCAGGACCCCTTCACGTATGCAGCCTCCAACACGGAGACCACTGCCCTCGGCGAGGTCAGTCATCCTTGCCTACTGTCATGTGAACGATGTATTCATTGGATGGACGCCACTTAGGTTGAGTCCCACAACCTTGGATCCCTTCTTCGTGCCACGTACTTGGACAGCCGCTCACCCTCTTACATCGAGGGTGTTCGCTCCGACCTTGTCGACAACAGCGAAGTCAAGGTTCGCGTGAAGGCTGGTGTTGAGGGCACTGTCGTCTTCGACTCCGCTATCGCCCTCCTCCAAGGCTTGTTCCCTCCCAACCCCAACAACAAGATCGTCCTTGCCAACGAGACGACTGTCGTTGCTCCTCTCGGTGGCTACCAATACGTTCCCGGTACGTCTTAGACATTCTTTTGACTTTTCTTATTGAGATTCCTTCACACAGTTGAAACCGTCGAACCTGGCAATGATCGTTCTTTGGAAAGTTGGACTAACTGCCCCGTATGTTGCATCGTCTAGACTGCGTCGTTTTTCTTACCAACTCATTCCAGAACTTCGACAAACACATTCAAGACTTC
This sequence comes from Laccaria trichodermophora, assembly GCA_018417955.1. Classification (NCBI taxonomy): domain Eukaryota; kingdom Fungi; phylum Basidiomycota; class Agaricomycetes; order Agaricales; family Hydnangiaceae; genus Laccaria; species Laccaria trichodermophora. The sequence continues at coordinate 755,392 of JACTVC010000022.1, forward strand.
TACAAGTCTGCTGACTTCAAGAAGAAATCGGAGGAGGCTCAGCCGTTCTTCAAGGGCGTCAAGGACTACGTCTTCGGTCGCCCAGCTAACCTGGAAAACATCGTGCGTTACTTTTTTGTCTCCCTGCTAACTGGCAACTGAATTCGAAGGAATGTTTATAGTGGAATGTACGGAACCTCTGCTTTCTTGTTCAAACCATTGACTCACAATCATGCTCGCCCAGATTTACGATTACATCAACTCTGAGCTGACCCACAACAAGACCTATGCCCACCGTCTTCCTCCCACTTTCATTGAGCAAGCTCGTCACTGGGCCAACTACCACGAGCACGGCGTCTTCTCCGACAAGGACATTCACGGCATTGGCAACAGTACGCATTCTCTGTTCTCCATCTTGAGCTTTTCAATGATCATCATCGCTTTTAGTCGCTGGTCGCACTCTCCTCCATACAATCCTCACTTCTTTGGAGCGCATCGCATTCAACGGCGACCCTCTGCAATTCATGCTCGTCGAGACAACCTACCAGCCATTCATCTCCCTGTTCCAACAAACCGGTATTCTTGACGAACATCCTGAACTCAAGGGCTTCCGTGAGTGACGTTAGGCATATTGCTTAGTTTCATTCCTAACGCAAGGAACGCACCTACTCTTTCTTTCCAACAGCCAACTACGCCTCTGCTCTTGCCATTGAGCTCCGTCGTGGCTCTCCCCCTGACGTCCGTGACTTTGTCCGCTTCAAGTTCAAGAACGGCACCTCCAACTTCCAGGATCTCCATGTCTTTGGCCACCACGCTGACATTCCCGTCACCGAGTTCATCTACCGCGCTGAGGTAACCGGACTGCCTTCTTGTGTATCGTCTCTAACGTCGTTTCTAGAACGCCGCCATCACCAGCAACAGGCAATGGAAGGAAGCTTGTGGCCTCGGCTCTGGCCCTTATGATATCTTGGGCCGTGTTTACGAATCCCAAGGTGGTTTCACCGGCGCATACGTCTTCGTCGGTTTGCTCGGTCTATTCTTCCTCCACAAGCTTGTCAAGCGTGTCCGTGCTCGTCGCGAGTCTCGTCTCCGACTGGAAGGTGATGAGGTGAGTCAGGTGGTTCCAATCAACGACTACGGCGCCATTTTGCGTCCTCGGCCCCAGCGCCCCGTTGATCCCCTCAGCATTGATGACGGTATGGGCGAGCGCCTTGTGCTTTCAGCCTACTACCCAGATGCCCCCAGGTGGATCTTCTAAGCTGAACAGGGTGCCGTAGTTGTTGGAATAATGCCCTTTGCCGATCTGGATTGGCTATATATTGCTTACACGCTGGGTCTTTTCCAGAGGCTCTCCGTTCCCGTAGGGGATAAGACAAGACTGGTTTAACCGCTCGACACGCAGAGGTGCCCTCTCGGGGCACTCCGTCTCTTGCCTTGCTTTCTTGATTGCTCGCACTATTATTCATTTCATTGATTACATGTAGTACAATCATCGCTGGCTCCATTGCACTTTCAACCAGTATTTAAGTTAGCTTCTAAGTCTTGTACTTCAACGTAAAAATGCATCCCTTAGTGATGTTGAACCATAAACCCCGTCCTTATCGAAGTCCTCTCAAACTTGAGCCATTTACAGAAATCTGCCCATGGTCAGGAACTCATTATCCTTCAGCACTTCAGTTGCATTCCGAACTCCAACTTCAGTAGCGATGTGTGAGGGCAGTGGCGATGTGGATGGTACTGGTTCACAGTCTGACCTGAGTAGCAACGAGTTGGATAGTATTTCTTAGCTTTAGCATACATTCTGGAGGCCTGATAGTTCCACCGCGACGTCTCTCTTTGACCCTCTCAAAACCCTCACCCCTAACGATAGCAACATGCCAAGCCATCGGAATGCACAAGCTCAAGTAACCTCGTCACCACTCCGCTAGTTCAAGTCCATGTATAACCCTCGCAACCTTAAGGTAAGCTCCAGGGAAGGCTGAGCCAGAAAACGCGATTTTGGGTGAGGGAGTGGCAGGGATGTGGGACCGGGTTCTGGCGCACGATCCAGGCCATTTTGAAGGTAAGGGTCCGCATCTTGTTTGAAGGATAAAACACGACGTCGAAGGCTACGAGCTGCTTAAGAAGATAGTAGTCACTTAGACACAGATTCACAAAGAGAAGGCGAAGGGGAAACATACAGCTTCGCTCATGCGTCAGCGGCCCCGCTTCTTTATTGATTCGCTTGAGAAAGGAGGCTGTCCCCGTCTGAGTGGAAAGCCCTTGAACCACGGAAAGCCCGTGAGTTTGGTGACATGGAACCGTTGCTAAAGCGATGTCAGAGGTTTTGAAAAGAAGGCATAGAGGGACTTACAGATAATTGGCCTCTCAAGCCCATCTCTGTGGCCTTTCGGTGCGAGTAGAGATTTGTGTTCTCGGGAAACTGGATCCTTCCCGGCCAAACTTTCGCCGTCGACACGTTGAATCCGATGTTGAACTAATGATATACCTTCTGGTACTTCACGCCAGCCACGTCGTTCTTCGAGCAGTTTTCACCACTCTAGTGTATTGCTATTTCCTAATTTCGACATGGGGATGTACAAGGGCCTTGTTGTAGTCTTCCTGAGAACTGTCTTTCCTGTAATCAGTAGTGACCATGACGAACCGAGGACGACGCTCGTGTTCGAAAAGATTATTAGGCGTACCTGTGCCCTCAAAGCGCGAAAACCCTTCATTGAAATGGTAAGGAAGCCGACTGTTTCCCATCGCTAGCTTTGTTGGAGCCCTACTCGGCTTGTCTAGGTCCTAAGAAATGGAGAGCAACTGAACAGTCTGAACTCGAGGTCACTTCCAAGGCTGACAGCCTGAAGCCGACAAAATACATTCATGGTTTGACTTGGATTGCTCAAGCGCGGACATCGATTGAAACTGAAAACAGAGCTGAATTCAATTCACATTTCGAAAGTAATGACAGGACTTACGTGTTCGGTACCCTTTTCCACTTCATGTAACTCTCATGTTGGCTTTTACGGCAAAAATCCCCTTTTTCTTTCCACCCCGACGCAGAGCCTAACAGGCCTTTATCTTGCTTGGTTCTTGAACAAGTTCAACGTGAATCCTTGTTGGTGAATGACTTGTTTGGGCAGGTCGTCAAAGTACAACCAAGTTAGGGAGAACGAAAGCCGCTATCAGCCGCTAACCGACACCACTCCCAACTTAACCATTTCTGACGGATCAGTTGGGGGCGGGCTGTGCACTGAACCACCGTCCGCATGGTCGTCAAGATGGTCGTGATGTATCTTTGATTTCCAATTGTGCGTTGCCTTCTACTTACCTTCTCGGTGCGTCTTGATTCAGCACAGTCCTCTCTTTAGACCCACATTCATCTCTACTCTTCAATCTTAATAACGATGTCATCGACTGGCGATTGTTGTGGTTGTTGTTTTCTATGTTGTTCATGTTTCTGTGAGTAGAGTCTGCTTTGTGTGCTTAGAGAGAACGTGCTGACGACTACCTATTCATTAGCTATCTGTGGGCACAGTGGTCTCCTAAGATTGTGTTTTTTCAGTACGTTTGCAGGCCCTCAAGGCGGATTCTAAGTCTGCTTAGCACCGTGATAGTTCCCTGCTGCTGCCGCAAGGATGCGAGTAACGAGGAAGGGTCAGAGGGCGATGCGTATTCAGGGGACAGGCAGATGTACGAGGATCGTCACCGAGAGGCGGCTCTCTTCCAAAGCCAGCCGATAGCGGCAAACGACATGAAAACGAGCACGGACCTCAGTTCGAATCCAAATGCGACTGGGAATATTCGGGACAAATCTTTAATCAGATGTGAGTGACTGTGGCTATTTTTACAGCAGCTTCTTGACTGTCGTTGCTCACACCAGGACAATACCATATATTCCGTCAGTACAGAACTGAATTCGATTACGACGGGGTGGCCAGACCTTAAAAATACCCTAAAACGACACCTTTGTGAAATACCATACTCCTAGTGTAGAAATCCTCCATCATGCGTGATACTGAGTTTTGGACGGAAAGGACGCGTACACCAGAATCTAACTGCACGATGACGGTCAGATGCTGACTCCATTGTCTGGTTTCTGATGAAACCTCGAGTCGTAAATGTCATTCGGTTGTTCGATACGAAAACGAAGGTTGTGTTGCGAAACAATATCCAGAAATTCATTCGCTGCTCTCAGCAACCTATTCCTTAGCTGCTCATCAACAGCTTTCCGGTAATGGAGGGTGGCAGATTTTAGCCGAGCAGGACCTTCGTAATTCGATCCCCGAATCGACAGCAAGGGAAAAAAACTTTCCGGGAAGGCACTTGGGTTGGCGCTGGTATCAACAACCTTGATGGTTCGTAATTTTGGTAGAATGGGCTCAGTAGCGTTCACTACCCATGTAAGTATCTGATCTGGGGCATTTGTGTAAATGGAGAGATGCTTCACGCCTGAGGCCTCCCGCAATATATCCTCAAAGTCCACACTGGATATGGAGGAGTAGTTCAGCGTTAATTTGCGGAGTGATGGCGAGCGACGGAGAAATTCCACGAAGGGCTCATGATCCCAGGGTGGCTCCACCGTTAGCGTGTTTTTGAGTCGGAGTTCCAGCCTTGATAAGGATGGAAGTGACAACGCACTGAACATTCCTCCGAGGCCAACTGGCGCGGGAAAAATCGACTGTTCCAAAGTTATCTGGAGACAAGTTAACTGTGAAAGGGTGGTATCAGGAAGGACAGGCCAGCTTGCAAAGGATGAGTTGCAACGAATAATGCATTCCTTGAGATTGGACATTAATCTCATTGCGAGAAAGCAACTCTCGAATGAAGCAGTACTCTCTCCACCTTGATGAACTTCGAAGAACGTTAGGCTCAGAAATGGTAAATTCCAGAACTTAATGACAGCAGCCCCAGCGTGGTCCAAGGCGAGAGATGATAATTTCGGAGCGAATTTGAAGAGGTTTATAGCCATTCGGACTGGCCACGATCCTCGAACAGTGTTGATTGAGAGGCTGCGCAGCTGAGATAAATTGTTTCTTATCGGGAGGAATGCCTGCCACGCGAAATCGTAGGGGAGGAGCATAAAGAAAGCATCCACCCATCGGTTTGATTGCTCAACAAGTGAATCGAAAGCAGGCCTCTCCCAGTGAACTGAAGGATATGGTCCCTGAACATTCTTCGCCTCGATAAATGCCACTGTCAGCGGAAGAGTACATGATCGTTCAATCCACATATCGACTAGGTTTGCATGAGAGGGTTTCGGAAAGGACCATACCAGCCGTATTGAAGTCCACAGGGCGGGAGTGGAAATTGCGATAACCCGCCACCAGCCGCATACATGGGTGAGGAGCAGGGGGCCGGACTTTGGGTCAAAAGTATCGCGGATGGTAGGGGCAAGGGTCCGCTTCAACCCTTTCGAGCAATGCATGAAAATTTCGGCCCATAGCTCAGGAGGAAGCCGCCTGCAGGGGGCGACTAAGGCGAGGTGCTCGGTTGTGTAAGCTTGAAGTGCATCACGGGTCTGGTTCAGACTGCTCAGGTGAGCTTCTGTTTCGCTGATCTCCTGATCGAGGAGCGATAGGTTCGTTTGCGCGGTCGAGAGCGATTCTTGTACCGCTTGGATTTGATCAGGTGAGGGAATGGCATTGGAAGCTAAGATTTCGGGCACGGGGGAAGGAGGGATCCAATCTGTCTCTGTCGAGGCCAATGTGCATTGGTAACACATGACTCTTTCCATTGAAATTGTGCTGTACTCGAAACTCTTGCTCGAAAACTACGGGGAGAGGACTCTTCAGAAGGAGGCTTTGTGAGGGTTCCTGATACAAAATTCCTAAAGCGGAAACTGTGGGCAACACTTTTCAAGTCGAATAAACGGGATTCCAACTTACTGGTAATCTGTGGTAGACGATGTGGTAGGTTGGTGGCAGGCTGGCGACATGGCAGGTGAGATGTTGGAGGCTGTGCCCCAACAAATGTTTGCACCGTGCACAAGCTCCGAACCAGACTCCCTTCTAGGACCTCCTTAAGTTCAGGATCGGGCGGCACGTCATTCTAGTCAACTTCTATGGCAATGAGGTTGGGGTTTTGAAGATCAAGAACTCGCTCTGAAAATGCGGGTGCCGAAGGATAACGAGGATGATGCCATAAAACGAATGCACACGAGGTAGTCACGACGAGGTCAGAAAATGCTGGAGCACGGAGGGCATCCTAAGCCACATCGGCTCTTCCTGTGGGCACCAGCACCATTTGCTTCTCGGACGACTGCGCTCTCACTGAACTTCGTGGTAAGAAGATCGATTGGAGAACCTCCTAGGGCAATGTAATCGGATGTAGGTACGTTTCGATCTAAGTATATACGGATTCCGTATAGCCTGACCTATTTTGCAGGCACCAATATTGCGGAGAGCGGCGAGTTCATCTTGAAAAAATGTATCCCGATCATATGGGGCCATTTTCCTCAAGTACCAAAGTAACTGCCTCTCGTTACTCCAGGGCATCATCAAGGCTGACGAGCTGCGACGCCTGACAATACTCGAAGCGAGCGGCCCGGGCTGGCAGTCACACAGTCTCTCCTTACAAGGAAGAACGGCACCAGCGCTGACGTGACTATCGGTTGTCCTGACATGATGCCCTTCCTAAAAGCAAAAGACTTCCATAGAGTTGGCGTACAATTGCGATTATGGCGCCTACTCTGCTTCGTGCAGTTCTGGTTTGGCTATGATTGAAATGTAGGAAAAGTGTCGTTCTGCTTCTCACTGGTGGATCAGGCCACTGGCAGGTTACCGATTGAACGCACGTCAACATACAATTCCCCACGACCTGCCTGGACGAACCCATGCCCATGTTTGTAACATCCTCCAGTCAACGTCGCGGCAATGGGCTCTTTTCACCCCCTCTTCTTGTCTCTGCGTATAAGTCAGGATGTCCGCCTCTAGACCCCCGGGCGGAGCGCCTTTATCTTCTCCGACGCTCAGTTTGACAGGGCAGAATCAAGTAATTATCCTGCGGCAGGGCAACAAATGATAACGCCGTTGAAAGGGCATACCGATTCGATGCTGGAGGTAGTTGAAAGGGGTGGCTATGTTAGGTTCTCGTTAGCGTTTGTGAAGGCCCCATGGACGAGAGAAATGCTGGGAGTGTCATGGAGATGGACGGCGAAAGCGCTGCGCATCGGAGTGACGCGTTCAACTTGGTCAACGTGGGGAAGGTACTACGTAACTTGAAGAGCTTCGACGGCCTTTTGTCCATTGGAACTTCATGTCTACCGTCAAATCAGTCTACTTGACAGTAGGGGATGCTGTGATATCCATCGGTGTTTTCTGAATGGTGTTGATCTTAACTTGAAATATCGAATTTAACAAACAACGTTCAAAATATGAGATGGGCTCTTGTTCCCTAAGTATGGACTTGTCATCAAACAGCATCCATCCCCTTCAATTCAACCTCAAATACCGACCGGATCAATTCATGTGCCTTCCGAACTTCTTTAACCTCCGTGATGCAACAGGTTGTTCTGACGGGATCCCCGTAATCGCAAGATGTCTGATGGTTCCCGCCACGCCCACATTGCGCCGGTGGAGTTATTTGCTTTTGAACAAAAAACAACTTTGCAATTGTCTCCCAGTCAAGGACGTCGATTTCCTGGAGGCTGAGGTTCTGCACTCCTACGAGTCCTTCATACCCACTCAGCAACCAGCTTTGCACCCTTTCTTGTTTTGCGAGGACGACCTTTTCCAATGAAGTCATTTGCATCGAGTCTAAACGTGCGATTGCGTAACGACGGATCTTCAAAGTTGGTATGATGATTTGGAAGCCACGCCAAATAAAAATTGGAGTTGACGAACATCATTGAAATCCCACATAGTGGCCAGATGAAGAGCTGCAATTAACCCATCTCGAGGAACGTCAGGATCCCCTAGTCCTCTTTCCAGCCAAGTCATTTTTGTGCCACAAGTCGGCAAAGTTCAACTTTCAACACTCACATGGGATACATTAAATGTAAGAGACTCCGGAAATCGCCTTTCTTTATTCCCTCTAGGATAATGGGCGTTTCGTCACTTTGACCTTCTTTTTCTTTTTCAAGAACCGACGGTAGGGTAAACATCGTGGCAAATACACCGGATCCAGTTTCAAATCCACGACGTGGAACTTTAAACAGTGTACCCTCAACCTATCATAGTAATGAGTATGAGACCCAGAGGTTAACATCTCAGCAATCCTACCCGGAAGACAACAAACTCTTGATAGAACGTGCCATCGCGTTGCAACCCCATGTCCTTACCTTCAGCCACTGGTTCATGCGACTTGGTCTCTTGATCGGCGGCCATCGGCTTAATCTTGGTCAAGGCGAATTGTGAGGTCGTCTCTCGTGCGTAGTGGGGGTGAGAGTGAATCTCTTGAGCGCTTGAGCCACGATCCCAGTTGCGTTATGTAATCCTAGTGGGCGTTTTTCTCGAAGAACACTGGGAAAGTAAAAGCATGCATCCACTGGAAGTCGATCCCAAACTTCTGCGGTGTCGGTGGTTGCGTGCTAGTTGCATACACTCCGAAGCTCGCCTTGTTAAGGTCAAAGTAAGCGGCGGCGCAACTACGGAGCAACAGATTTCGGCATAGTTCAGTGTATTCAGCAGCTAGTTTCGCGATACGAAGCAGCAAAAACCAATAAATTACTTACCAGTGACGCCGCAATGGTGAATTCAAGGTATTCCACCGCTCTTGTCGGTGGTGGAGACGGTAGAAATCAATCAATATGTCTTGGACCTGAGGCTGGAGTACTTCCAAATGAAGAAAATGTGGTTTTATGACAGATAGAAAAAAGGAACTCGGAGAGTCGGAGTTCTTTTGATTGCAAATATATCATCCTACATATTAGTTGAATTTCCGATGAAGAGGACTTGGGCGTTGTAACATGACAGCTTACTTGCGCTTCATTAGCTGACCGGAAGTGTGCATCAACCAAACTCATCTCGCTAATAAATCGTGATAGTATAACTTGAGGTTGCAAGGGAAAATTCACAGTGATTTTGAAGCAGGATGGTTTGGCGTCGACTCGGAGGTCATTAAGCAAAGGAATAAAAATAATCGCCCACGAGATCAAAGAATTAGGTAAGCATTAAATAGCTTAGCACCAGCTTTGAGCCTGGAAGGTTCCTCCAGGCAGATCCTCCTCCAACATGATATCCAGGTTTGCGAAATCGCTATTTGCAGTTATATTCGTCATGGTAAGTTGTCCATAACACTTTACCGCACCCTCAATGATAAATATCAACAGTCCTTGCTGGCTTTTCTAGCGCTCATGCACCCACCTTCGCGATCGTACATCGACCCATGGACGGACCAGATTTTTGGGGAAGGGGGGATGGAAAAGATGCTACATCCAAGCCTCTCTTCGAAACCTTCAATTGGCACTGTCAAGGGAGGGGTCATTATGGCGAAATTGGGGAACGAGACCGCGAAGTATGTGCACATGGTTTTTTTGTTATTGGGTTCGGGCTCTGATTGTTGAATCAATTCTAACAGAGCTGCGTTGGGGCGCGCTACGTGGAAACTCATGTGAGTGCATTTGCGCCCAGCCGTTGGAACGACGACGTACTGACACCTACGAGTTAGGCATACCATGACACTACGATTTCCCGAGGTCATTTCCTTAGGCCCACGATGTTTTTTTGTGTTGACGTGTTCATGCCCAGCATCCAACTTTGGATGAGCGAGAAGCTCTCAGCTCATATTTCTATCTAACTTCAAGGCTATACCCATGCGGAGAATGTGCATCGGAATTCCAGGAACTGCTGAAGAAATACCCGCCACAAGTACGATGTCACCATTCTCTCTCGTTCTCACTCATATCTAATGATGACTCCGTGACGGTAGACTTCCTCCCGACTAGCAGCCTCATCATGGTATGACCTCTCATTCATCAAAGTACCTGGACTCGTTGATCGCCTCTTCCTAGGCTGTGCGCCGTCCACAACGAAGTCAACGCCCGTTTGAAGAAGCCCGAGTTTGATTGTGCCCACCTTGATGACGAGTACGACTGTGGCTGCGGCGACGCGCCAGTGAAGAAGAAAGTAGCTTCAACAAGCGACTTGGAGCGGGATCCTTCAAAGGATGATATCACAGGAGTGGATATGATTCGGGGTGGAAGATAGCTTGCTTCTGAGAGGGTTTGATTTGCTTTGTAGGTCTTTGAATTGCACTCCGTTAGACGACCGGTTTTTGATATGTTTGTACAGATTCAGGTGTAATATATGTGTACATGATAAGCCTTCGCATTGCCTCCGTTGGAGCGCAAGATGTTGAGCGTATGCTCTATACACCGTCTCCGGACCTTCGTTCCCTTGCAGAGAATTCACGCCCATATCCACCATGAACTTTCGAGACAAGATTGGGTTCCATCACCAGCATGTCTACCTGCAGATAGTCAGAACAGTACTCTCCCGATCTCTTCAACGATCGGAAATCGTTTCCTGGCTGCTGAGTGCTCATTTGATATGGAGGAGACACGACAAGAGAGCAAACTGGAGGAGAGTATATTATATGTACAAGATATATACAAGTGAGCGGGGTATGTATGTAGGTTGACTAGTAATACAGTATGATGAAGTGCGGTGTGATGAGTGGGGTTAAATAGATAGCTAGCAAGGAACGGCAGAATGAATAACTTAATCAACAACAACGAGCTCCTCAAAGCTCTTTTTCAACAACGCCTTCTTCATCACATTCACCGGAGTGAACTGGTCCTCTTCCTCCTTCTCCTCCACAACCATCTCGCTATCCCCTTTCTCCGTAACCTTCTCCCACTCCTCAACTTCCTCAGTCTCCCCCATGAACACCTTCAACAACGCCGGCGAAAACCCATTCATCATCGCCACCCCCTTCCTACCACTGTCCACCTCAAATGTCTTTCCCCCAGAGGCATACAAATCCCAATATACAATCTGCGGCACCTCATACCCCTTCTCCTTATACGCCTTCTCAATAACGTCGTAATTCGTCGCCCAGGAACCAGAATCCGAACACGTGTTCTCCGCAGCGTCGAACTGCATATCGGAGAAGATGAAAAGGCGCTTAATCATGTCCTCCGGCTTCACCTTGTTCTTCACAGCGAGGGGGAGGAGGAGCTTAAGGAAGACGGCGTTCAGGTCTGTGTTCATCTCCCACTGCGAACGTTCCATTTCGTTGACGACGTCATAGAGCGACTTTGTAAGGTCCAACTGAACGAACTTTGGATGGGCGGAGAAGGTGATGAACCCGCCGTTGAAGGGAGGTTTGGAGAGGGAAGCGAGGACGAGGGAGAGGGAGATGGCGGGGAGGATTGGCTCAACGTCTCGTTTGTTAAATTTGGAGGATATCGAGCCCATGGATCCAGAGACGTCGCAGATGGCGATGGAGTTCTCGATGGATCCAGAGTCCTGCAAGTTTTTGATCAAGGTCTTCCACTGAGCCTCAACAACTCGGAGTTTGGTTTCAGCCAGGCTCTTCCTGAATTCTGCCAACTGCGGGTATTTTCCATCAGACTGAACTGAACACGAGTAAGCCTCAGCGACGAGTTCGTGAGGAAGTAGGGTCGCGCCGCTGATAGTCTTCTTCCCGCTCTCCACTGAGATGAGGTACTTCTGGAAGCCGTCAGGATCATGCTTGAAGAAGTGCTCCGTGTTGTTCTTCATGCAGAGAGAAGGAACCCGATTGTAACGAATTTCAGTCCAGCGGTTGGCGGACATGAGAGGCTCGGGGCAGGAGGAAGCTTGACGGAGTGGCTTGAGAATCCAGCGCTGGAGGAACGAGCGCAAGATGACTGCCTCCGCCTTGGGTTCCAACGGCATCTGAAGAGCGGATGGGAAGCCGCCGTCGGGAGTTTTATTATGGTGGAGGAGAAGAGAAATGGCAGTAGAGATATTGGTGACGCGATCATGGGAGCCTCGTGGAGTTGGTGCCCATTTCCCTGCGAGTGAGATTTTCTTGAAGTAGGGAATTCGGTCCACGTCCGGTGCAAGACCGCTGATCTCGTCAAGGATACGCATGTCCTCTCCCAAGCGCTCAGCGAAGAGGCGGGAGACGGCGATATACAGCGCGCGGTACTTCGGTTGCGCAAGTTTCTCTACGAGATGTTCATAACGTTGTGCCCTCACGACATCCCTCTTCTGCTTTGCTTCAGCTTTCTTCTGCTCATTGAAGAGTCTGGCCGCTTCGATGTGAGCAGCGACGACGTCCGGAGAATGCTTGACTCTCTTCCCGCCGATGAGATGAGGTGCTGTGGCTTGCGTGCGAGGGGAGTGCAGGAAGGTAGAGTGAGAGCTGCCAAACTGGTCGACAGTGGCAAGCGCAAGGATATTGAGGAGATCTTTCCAATAGCCGTGCGACTTTGCTGCCTTCTCCCTCCCGTTCTTTGGAGGAGTGGTGCAGACTGGCTTGACAAGAAGGGGGAGGTTGAGGATGGCAGTTCGAGGGTGGTGATCGAAGAGCCAACCGTATGCCCTACGGAACGAGAATAAGTCCAAAGTTTTAGAAAATATGAAAAAGAGGAGGCTTACCTATAGAATACCTCCTTCTCGCCCTTGCCGTCGTGGATGCTCCTCAAGCACCAGATGATCCTCAAAGCAAGAGCTGGATCTTCCTTCCAAGCATTGTCGAGGTGTTTCTTGATCTCGGAAGCATTCGAATACCGTGTGAGACTCTGAAATGCGTCCAGGGTAGGAGAGCCAGTGGAGCTGTACGTCGGGGCCAAATTCTCAGTGAACGTCTGATGAACCGTCGACTTGAGGGCTTCCATCATCGTGTTCAGAACGGTTCGATGGTCCACTTCCACGAACACATCATCCTTTTTGGCCGGGATGAGGACATCCAGGAAGTTCTCGTCATAAAGCTCTGGGATATTGGGGAGAGTAACGATCTGAGCAGAAGATGCAGCAGCTGGGAGTGATACCATTGTCGACTTGAGGCGATTGGTTAAGATTGGCGTAAAACCTATGAGGTTTTTATACGCCAGCCTCATGAGAGACATTTCGTCAGTCGGAGTCGTGAAACGTAATTGAAAGGATCCAAATGACTCCTCAGGACACTTTCTGAGTCACACGGCACCGCCGACCACGGCGTTGCCCAAGCGTTGCCAAGAGCGTCAGGGTCCAATGAGTTCTCAGAGCTGCGAGCGATGAGGAGAAGAGGAGAGAAAAGGGATTGAAGAGGGAGGTTTGGACTCCGATAGACTCGGTTTAAATTTCCACATCAAGTCACAACCAAGTCACGACACACTCTTTCTTCATCCTACAGGACCGCGAACGGTTGGACTTGATACGAATACACTACTGGTCTCATGATACAGATTTTACTCCGAGTCCGACGAGTCTGATGATTCCATGTCTGAGTCTCCGTCTCCGCGATCCCTCCATTTTTCCTCCTCTTCCTTTCGAATAAACCATATCTCTTGCCCAAATACTTTTTCCACAAGGCCTTCTGTTGGCGTAAGCCGCCCCACGATATTATCTGGATATCGATGCCCACAGCTCGTGCAGTAGCCTGTGGAACGGTTTTTCTCGCAATATTCCGGCATCTTAGACTGATATTGAACAGCAAAGAGCTTTGCAACCGTCTCCCAGTCGAGCAGTTTGACTCTTTCAAAGGTGAGGGGGTTTTCTCTGACGAGCGCGAAGTACCCGGTCAGTAACCAGGTGGAGATTCGTTCCTTTTTTGCAATTAGGATCTTCTCGACGGCGTCCAAAGGTGTCTTTTCCATCATTTCGATTACGGATTTACGAACCTGACACACCATCAGGATAATTAGCGCGTGGGTACTCATGCATATAAGTTCCAGCAAGAACTATCACCTTGACCAGCTCCCACATCGTCGATAGATGGAGAACGGCAACGCGGTCTGCATGCGTTAAGTTTGGAAGATTTGGTCCCCTCAAAACCAGGATTAATTCAATGCAGGTGGAATGTGAGGACGAGGCTCACATAGGGTACATCATCTCCAACAAGCTTTGAAAATCCCTCTTTTTAACGCCTTGCAGTACTATAGGAGAATCGTCGTCTTGACCCTCGGGGTTGTGCTTCCCAAGAGGAAGTGAAAACATGGATGCGAATATGACGGACTCCAACTCGAAACCACGGCGAGGTACGCGAAAGAGAGTGTCCTCAACCTGTCGCTAACTATTAGTCTGTTCAACGTGATAGAAGAAAGATGTCTTACACGGAATACGACGGTTTCGAGGTAATAAATGTCATGCCGTTCAACCCTTTCGAGCACGAGGCTTTTTCTTGTGAGGTCTGAAGCCATGCGAATGCGTGTTGGCATTGACGATGGTAAAATTTTGGTGAGTGGTTTTGCTTGTTGTACCCCTTTCAGTGACTCCTTTCATTGTGGGAGACGGAAGGCAGAAAAAGGCCCCTTAATTTGTCATTTGCGCCTGGTCGTCGTTTCTGGACGAAAAGCATCATAAGTACAGCCGGCGGCTCAACCAAGATTTCTAATTTTCTATGAGCGTCAGCGATTAGACAAGCGATCATCAAGCTCAGAAAATTCAAACTTTAGAACACGACGCAATGAGATGAGCTCCGAGATTTGGCCAGAGATGTCTTTAACCCTTCCTCACCCGTTTTCCTCCCCATATTCAAAGTACATTAAACACGCAATTTAGAACACTATGCCTCTCTAGAGGTCAAGTGTGCGTTAAGTGTCTTTCGCGAGAAAAATCTCCAACAACTAAATTTAGTGATGGCTTCTCGCCCTCGCTATGGCTAAGAATATAACTACAGCAGCTAGGACATAGTAGAACAATGAGAAGTCGCGACAGGCGCGTCATGGCGCTGACCACTTTTGCGATCAAAATGTTGGGGGTCACATTCCTCTTCGGCCGCGGGCCCTCGCACGCCCGCCCCGCCCCGACCGCATTCCGCCATCCCCTGGGCTCCAAATATCATCCTGTGGTACTTGTGGCGTATATTCTTTCTCTTCGCAGATGGCCTGATCTGTAACTGGCAGCGGCCGTGCCTTCCACCCCTTCGCATACTCCTCCTCTCGGATGTGGTGCAACTCGTTTATAAATTCTTCTTCTACCATCACTTCTGCTCCTCGCCCTTGATTCGCGAAAGGTGAACCTCAGCCGGTACATTCGGGGCATGGGACAGTAATTTGACCCCGGACTATAAGCCTATGCTGGATAGCAAGCAATCTTGCAATCGTCTCCCAGTCAAGCTTTTTGACTTTGTCCATGGTGAGGATCTCTGGGCCCTCGACGAGCGTTTTATACCCAGCTAATAACCATGCGGAGACCCGCTCCTTCTTTGCTAGGATGACCTTCTCAACAGCGTCCATCTGACCGCCCATGATTTCAATCACATAAACACGAATCTGAAGATGGATTAGTTATGATATAGCACAAGTCGTCAATTCTAGCAAAACGGACCTTTGCGAACTCCCACATGGTCGATAAATGCAGAACGCCGACCAGGTCTTCATGGGCTAATACCGGAAGATTTGGCCCCCTTGGTAAAGGATAATTACTCCTAGGACGCAGGTGTTTGAATGGCGGATACTTACATTGGATACATCAGCTCCAGAAAGCTTTGGAAATCCTTTTTTTGAATGCCCTGCAACACTATAGGGGAATTGTCGTCTTGGCCCTCTGGGTTGTGGTTCCCTGTAGGCAAGGAGAACATCGAAGCAAATACTGGAGACTCCAATTCGAATCCACGGCGAGGAACGCGAAACAGGGTATCCTCAACCTACGTGATGATCGATTTGTTATCTCGAAAGCGCGCTGGAAGAAGATGCCTTACGCGAAAGACGATATTTTCGAGATAATAAACGTTGTGGCGTTCAATCGAACTATCGGGGAGGGCGGGTGGAACGGGCTCCCCATCTGAAGTCATATTATATATCCGTAAGCCAAGATGGCGAAAGGAAGAGTGCGATGGTTTCTTTCACAAGAGCAGCTCAAGACACTCAAAAGCCGCAAGGAGTCCGCGTGGAGGTCTTTATTGTCCTCCACTGATTCCTGCCGGAATCCGGCGGAATCCGGCGGAATCCGCGGAATTCCTGTAATTCCGGAGGAATCAAATTTGGCAGAGGGCCCTGCCAAATTGATCAAACCATTCCGGCGGAATTTTGATGGAATTCAAATTCCGCCGGAATGGTTCCAGGAATCACCCGGAAGGAATGATCCCGGAATGACACGGAACGGAATTCCTGACGCCCAAATCGAGTGTCGGCGTTTGCCGACGCTTGATTTGGGCGTCATCACAACAAACAACTCTCTCTCTCAACCACCACCATCGTCCACGACGCCAACCCACCTCGCGACACCGCCACGTCACCAACGGCCACCACGACGCACACAACGACGACGTCCGTCGTCGTTTCACCACGGCCACGACATGGGAAACGACACACCAACGCCACGTCACCAGTCCCAGTCAACGAGCGCGGCAACACGTTGCCACGTCGCTGATAGCGACGTGGCAACGAGACGACGAACGACGCAGGTCGTCGTTCGTCGTCCTAGGTGAGCACCCCGTCGTCCCACCCAGCTTGCTAACACCAGGCACACGACGAGGGACAACCACGTCAACGCACGACCCCCACGACCACGCCCACGGACGACGACACGCCTCACCACAACGGAGGGCCACGCCAACAAACGACACGCCCACGACAACACCACCACCACGTCAATGGACGACGACCGCGTCAACGGACGCCCACGTCAACGGACGACGACGACGTCAACGGACGACGACGACATCAACGGACAACGAGCACGTCAGTGGACGACACAACCACGCCCACAGACGACGACACGCCCCGCCACGTCAACGGAGGGCCACGCCGACGGACGACACGCCCACGACGACACGCACCACCACGTCAACGGATGACGACGACCTCCCACTTCCGTGTCCCTCTCTCTTCCTCTCCCTACTCGGTTTTCCCTCCCCCCTTTCCCTTTCCCTCCACCCTTCCTGTCCCTCCCCATTTCTATGTACCCCCTTCCTTTTCCCTCCCCCTTTCCCTTCCTGTCCCTTCCCTTCCTGTCCCTCCCCATTTCCTTGCCCCTTCCCATTTCATTGTCCCTCCACTTCCTTTTCCCTTGCCCTACCCTGTCCATCACCATTTCTTTATACCCCTTTCCCTGTCCCTCCCCATTTCCTTGTCCCTTTCAATATATACTGTATGTAGTAATGTAGATTTTATGTCATCAATAAAGTACATGCAAATTTAATCTATTAAGATCTATTACTTGACTAGAGTGTGACCAAAGTGTGAATTTTATAAGAACTTTTGAGTATTGAGGAGTTGATGTAGTGCAGATTAAGTCTTAGCTCAGTGTTTTGGTTATAGCAACTCTGAACAGCTCTGATCAGAGCATGTGGGGGAGGGTAAAGTACAAACATATGTTTAAAATAGAAGAGCCGAATATACAAATAATGAGATTTTCTGTCTATTCCAGTCGGATTCCTGCGGATTCCGGTCAGATTCCTCCGGAATTCCTGGAATCTGTCCGGAATTCCTGGATTCCTACTGGAATTCCTGGATTCCTACTGGAATTCCTGGATTCCTACTGGAATTCCTGGATTCCTACTGGAATTCCTGGATTCCTACTGGAATTCCTGGATTCCTACTGGAATTCCTGGATTCCTACTGGAATTCCTGGATTCCTACTGGAATTCCTGGATTCCTACTGGAATTCCTGGATTCCTACTGGAATTCCTGGATTCCTACTGGAATTCCTGGATTCCTACTGGAATTCCTGGATTCCGGCCGGAATCCGCGGAATCCGGTAGGAATCAGTGGAGGAATGGAAAGTATTGTCCGCGTGGCTTGACAAATCAGAGTTTGATGAGGTTGCACTGAGCCCACAACTGGATGAATCGTGACTCCCGAGTCAGAGTGGGCGTCAAATCGTTTCAGATCTTGAGGTCTCTTAAACATATTTGAGTAGAATTTGTGTGCTTCTTCCAATTACCCTTCGGTAAACTCACTTACCGCAATTGATGTAGTTCACGAGTGCCATTGGCAGTTCTTTTCTGGGTCTTCATGCGTCAAGTTCGGAAGATCTGATTTTCTTGAATCCAGGATCAATTCGATGCAGGTGGAAGGAATTTTGAGAAGAGGCTCACATGGGGTACATCATCTCCAACAAGCTTGAAAATCCCTCTTTTTAACGCCTTGCAGTATTATAGGAGAATCGTCGTCCTGACCTAGAGGTGGTGCTTCCCAGGAGGAAGTGAAAACATTGATGCGAATATGACGGACTCCAACTTGAAACCACGGCGAGGTAAGTACGCGAAAGAGGGTGTCCTCAACCTGCCGTTAACCATTAGTCGCCAACGTGATAGAAGAAACACGGAATACGACGGTTTCGAGGTAATAAATGTCGTGCCGTTCAACCCTTTCGAGCACGAGGCTTTTTCTTGTGAGGTTTGAAACCATACGGATGTGTCTTGGCATTGACGATGGTGAAAGCAGGGGGCATGATATATTGGTTAGTGGTTGACTCCTTTTATACAAGATGGGATACCCCTGATTTCGTCATTTATGTATGACCTGCCCTCCAGGTTTCTCTGGTTGTCGCTGGTGGACAAAAATCGTCATACAACTGGCGCCTCAACCAAAGTTACCAACTATGAGCGTCAGTGATCAGATACTTGGCCATCAAGCTCAGAAAATTTGAACTCATTTAGAACACGACGCAATTATGTAGGTGAGCTCAAATTCAGCCTACTCACTTGCGGACTACAAAATTTATCTACCCTCCCATTCCGCCTCCCATGCCTGTATACCAAGTAATTCTGACTCGAATGTCTCTTTCACTGATCTCTCCGCATTGGAACTCCTGATGATATTCAGTTTAAGTTCATCAATATTGAAGTAATGACCCCTGGGGCAATAATGCCCAGTAGTTCCTGCATTTTCAATCTGTTTTCTCCAAAGCTCTGGCCGTTGTTGCTGAACCAAAAGCAGTCGTGCAATGGTCTCCCAATCAAGTGTTCCAATTTCTTTCAGGGTCAACGGTTTGTCGTTACTGACAAGTTCTGCAGATGCGGAAAGTAACCATTGAGACACCTTTGCTTCCCTTGCAAGTTGTATTTTTTGGATGGCATCCATGGGCTTCTCAGTCAGCTTCGCAATTACAACTTTTCGGACCTGTTTGTTCTTCAGTAAATGATAACGAAATCTCCAAAATTTTTCACCTCTTTAAACTCCCACATTGTCGACAAATGCAATAAAGCTAGCAGCTCATGTTGTGAGGGATCTGGACGCTTGGGGACCCTTTTATCCGGGTTTTTATCTCTCGCATTTTCAGACGGTTCCTATACTTACAAATTCGGATAAATTGCATGTAGAAGATTTCGAAAATCTCTTTGGCGAATACCCTCCAGCTTGATTGGAAATTTCTCATCCTTGCCCTCTACAGCAGCAGCCTCTCCCGGAGGAAGCAAGAACATACCAGCAAACACTTTAGAATCAACCTCAAATCGAATACGGGGCACCTTGAAAAGAGTGTCCTCGACCTGTATATCACAATCGATTGCTGTTAGTCACTTGTAAACTTGTGGACATAAAGGTAACACTCACCAAAAAAACAACATGGTCCAAAAAAAAAGTATCATCTCTTTGCAATGTATCGCCAGTTTGAATGATTTCGTTCATGGACATCTCCACTGCAAGTAATGTCTTTAAGTTGGTTTGTGGCAGGGTTTGGTGTGAGTCAGACTTTGCTCAAGGGAGTTTCGGCCCACCGACCCGCCTGTTGCACCTTCAAAGCTTCAACGTTTCAACTCCCAAAGAACGAATTTGTATGCAAGTACCTCGCAGACTAGATGGGGACCTTGATATATCCTAGTTTATTGAGTCAATTATTTTTTATATACAAGAATTTCTGATAGATCTTATAGCATATTTGACCATAAAATATATACTCAGGTGAATCCATGTCATGATTGTTCAATGTAAAACCTAGGGCTTCATGCACTTACCATAATTTTGTGATCGTCATGCACTCCATGCTGTGCAATGTGTAAACACGGCCAACTACTTGTATATTAGGTCATCATCTACATTTTGGAGTCGGTTAGCAGTACAAAGGGGAGCAAGCTCCCCAATCAAGACGAGCGACATTCAAATTTTATCGATCTCGTGGGCTTCGCCTCATTCTCATTCGGAATACTAAAAGTGCAAAAGCTGCTACATCTTCAATGATTTCAATTGCAACTCCCCTTGCTGGTAGTGGTCTCGCCTCACTGGTCTCTTCTCTGTAGGGCACCCCAGGCATGACAGTTCGAACTGGCAAATTGCCTTTAAGGCCCCTTCTTTGGATGTGTGAAATAGGCCTTCGAGGGGAATTAGAAGTGCGATCCATCACTCAAATCCAAATTCAGGAGTGGATCGCAGTAGATCTTGGTAGGATCAATAGCCGCAGCGCACCGTTGTCAGTGTCTATAATTTCTACTTGCACTGTCTCAGACGGTGTCTGAGCAGTTAAAGGCTTTTGACAGCCTTTTTTGCCACTGTCCAGTCCTTACAAAATATATTGCAATTGACACATGTAGTACCATAGTAGTAATTTAGCGAAAATAATTTGCGCATCGCCTCCTGACCCACTGTCCTCAGATGCATCCCTGACCCACTCACATTGGCTGGTAGGAGGATGAGTAGGCGCGTTGGTGATACTCAGAGTCACACCCTCGGCCAATGGAAGGGGTGATTTTCAGCGCAAGGAGGGGGAATGGCGCCAGGACCTATCCTGCTTAAATTGGCTGGTAAGGTGGTTAGAACGGGGGACAGAGCCATGATGCTGCATGTACATACACTTGGGGCGGTGGGTGCATGTGGGTGCATGGACGAGCCGAATGCTTGGGATGGTCGACGTCTGACTATATCAATGTTGTTGTGGAGGTCCTGGATACAGTGGTGCATGTGTTGTTGTTGGAGGATGCGTACGTCTGTGATTGCGTTGCTGGATAGGGAGTATACGCCAGCCCGGGCTCTTGAGTATCAACAGGTGGATGCGCGAAAGGGCAATTGTCCACGTCTGGTCATATCAACGCCGGAAATCTCTTGAGCGGTTAAATTCTGGTCATCCACTTTCTCAGCGTGACCCTCTGCTATTTGAGGATGACCAACCCAAGCTGTTCCCGTTGGGTAGGGGTGAGGATATGCTGCATACGGAGGGTAGGTAAATGGAGGCATAGATTGCAGTGGAGATTGGTTATAGATGCGGATGGAGCATGGTTGTACTTTATTGAGGGTTCAGATGTAGGTGGTGCTTGATCGTGATTTGATAGTGCGGGTGCGAGGGGTGCCTGGTTGTAACTGGAGGGTGGTGCAGACACAGGTGGTGCTTTAGCTATCAAGCAACTTGTTGTTGTCCATGTCATCTGAGGGCCAATCAGTCAGGACAGTGGGGCTGGATAGAACAGGATTGAATTACGTCGATGAGCTTCTTACTCCGAGCATCGCTGGCGTTGAGCTCGTATATCCCTCGAGTTTCGCGCAGCAATGGGCACTGGTCATCTTCCAATTGCAGGAAATCCAGTGATGAGAACAGCCCGAAACACGTTCATACCATTCTTTCCCGGCTTTTTGAAACTGGACCCCCCGGAACGTTGTAATCCAGGTTCGGCATCACTGTCAGCCAAGCGCGCCTTGCTGGGCTGGTTCGCGCTTCAGCGAGTATCAGAAACAGAAACAGATGGATTCCGTATGTCACAAATCACTCACAGTGGACGCTTCTTTGTTTTCCTATGGTTTACCATCAGGCATATTTCTGATCATGGCTCAGAACGGACATGTCATTTCGACTTCATCCCCTTCCCGTAAACCTAACGTTGATATCTGCTGAATATGATCAGTAAGGGCCCTTGTAAGAGAGAATTTAGCATAGACGAACGGGATTGGAGGCTGGTTCCCAGGTGGAAGCAATGGAGATCTGACTTAATGCTGGATCCTCCGAATAGGAATCGAGCTCCTGATCAACTTGTGCTTTGAGCCTGGGGTGCCGTTCGAGAACATGGGTATGATGGTCGGTATCTGAGATAGCCAGCTTCGCGTGGCACTCATCAGCTACCCCCGTACACGCCATGGGAACAGATATGCTCTTACTCGAGATTCTCCACATAGCCATGACCCTTTCCTTAGCTGACAGCTCCAACTCAGGTATACCCATCATCCTCGTCAACGCAGAAGGCCTAGTCGAAGCAGAACCGCCTGTGCTCCCCGCGCCACCCATCCCAGGCAACGAAATGCTCGTGGCTGCAGAAATGGACACCTAGACAACGGAAGAAGTTGGTCCCTTCGAATGGTGTACAACCGTGAATCGAGAGCATACCATCCGTAGAATCAAACAGGATAACATCTTGGTAGTCCCTGTCACGAAACGTTTGTTGAAGTAAAAAACGTATTGAGGGAGGTCCTAAGACATTGTCAGAACCTGAAAAACTCGAGAACTTAACACAACAGTACCTGAGCGCTTGAGCACCAAAGATCTGGTGGATAACTTGCGAAATCCTTCACAAGAGGTGGCAAGACAAGTTAAAAAGAAAGAAGATGTGTGTGACGAACATTGATTGACACGTGACCAAAAGCCGAAAACAAACAAGTTCCATGACATGTTCGACTTGCCATACCACCTTTCCCTACCCCCAATTAATTAAAAAATGCCTTGATATCACGATTTAGATAGCAACGGAAACTATATGACGCTTTACCTGGCAGAAGTACTGACAGGAAAAAGTGCGATTAAAAATCAGACGGCAGGTGAGTTGTCATCTTGTTTGGCAATTGTATTTTTGCTTGACTTGTCCACTACCGCGGACGCCCCAAACTGCACAAAAAAGGGCAGAAGCCCACAGGGAGGCCAGCGCATGCTATCATGGATGGTAATATCCCCAGCTAGGTGGTCAATGACTGTTTTTTTAGATACAGGCCAATGAGCGACGACGAAGCAAAAGTTGGTGAGCTCAGTTCATGATATACATCTCCATACTTATTCTACTGACTACGTAGGTGACCAATTGGTCTTTCCTCCTTCGCAGGCTCACATCCCCATCGTATTAAGCAGACAACAACTAGCTGGAGAGATCGGGGCAAAGAAGCCCCTCCACCACCATACCAACCAGAATGGACCCCCGTGGAACAAGCCCCAGTCGTGCAGGTCATGAGCACACCCACACCCAACCTTACCCATCACGCCCTCGTAAATCCCAACATCAAGTGTCATCGTTCATCTCTCAAGCATCCAGTCGCACACCACCGGAGAACCGCGTCCGCCCACACACCTACACCACACACTTCCTCCTCCTCCTCTGTGCTATTCCCCCCACTCAGCCTGAGTTCAGCTCTGCACAAGCAGAAGAAGAGCAAGAACAAGGGCCTCTGGAAGACCAGATGGACTGGATCGGGGATAAACTCGCTATGCGAAGGCAGACAAGGTCAACGATGGGACGGGGCTTGGGAGGAAAAGGAGGAGCCCCGCCCATCACTTTTGTGCTCGAGTTCCGTAAAGCGCGCAGGCAGCAAACGCTCTGCTGCTGCTTCTTCTTTTACCATGCCTCCGCGTTACCACAACATGGAGGGTTTGATATCCCTCCGTCCGTCTCGTCGTCGTCCTCTCTTATTCTGTTACACCGAAGAGGAGCCACTCGCGTGGATGTTGTACGAGAGCGTGCCCCCGGAGAGTTTCAAGGAAGAGCCCGGCGCGTGGGCTAGTCCTGAGCTCAGGGAGTCAATGGAGGGGGAGCGGGCCTGATTCGGTCAATATGTCGAGCTTGCGTTCGGGGTTTCTGATTTGTTTGGATACCCTTGCTAGTTACTCTTGAAATCTTGAATAGCTCTTCTTTCGTTAGGTCCAACGATTTGAGGCATTGTTCCGAGCACGTAATTTTGCGAGGAAAGTGAATGTGGCTTTGTTCCTTATTCACTGGTGTTAAGAAGAAGGAGAGGGGTGGAGATGATAAGACTCACTGATGTCTGTGATTGCGGTTGGTCGCCGTTAGCTAGGTGCACATATTCTGACTTTCAACGAGGGCCCAGTCGTCAGGCATCAGCATGTCTACATCCTCCCCTTGGTTGGTTAGTTGGGTATTGTTCAATTTCGTAAGGTCATATCGTGAACCGAATGCGCACAAGAAATTGAAAATTTAAAAGACAACGCACGCTAAGGCTCCTCACCAGATCTCAAAGTGCTCCCAAATTGGATTTAGCAGAACGATGTTGTCCTCAAATCCTCGGAGGGCTTGACTGAGACCGGCTCGTGTAAGGGCTCAGGCGTAGTAGTGGGTAGACAGGAGGCCCTGGAAACGTATATGCTGCGATCCTCCTGTTGAATATAGTCGGACTCCGGAGGTTAATTTAGTTGTGGTGGGCAGGATAAGCTTGTTGGGGCAGTTGACAACAACGGTGACAAAGAGGGAGCTTGGAAATCCAGAAGAACCTAAAACAACGGAGAAGTGAGGGTTCAAATGTTCAAATACAAACATTCAAAAATAGAGCTACTCATATTGACTGCTCGGCGTAGTGAGTGCAACCGACAACGATAGTGAGTGCAACTGACAACGGCAGCCAGCGAGTGCCAGTGGCGGTCGCAGAAGCTAAAAGCGGCCAAGATCTCGATCAAATAAATGATATATATGGTAAGTCGGCGGGGCCTCGAAGGCCCATTACACCCTATCAAAAGAAGGGCCCTTCAAGGCCCACTGGTACGTCAAAAGGCGGTGCCTGTGGTGCTGTAGGGTGGCAACAAGATATGCTCAACGGTAACCATTGAACCGTATGGAAACAGTCTTCCGCCAGCTTCATTTTCGTAAGCTGATGGTCAATTTGTAAGCAGTGACCCCAGAAACCCTAAGCTCTCAAATCAAAACATCCAAATTTGGACCCATGCACACAAATGTCGTTGCTCAAGTGGCAAGATACGGAGCGCATGGTAAGCTCTTTCACCTACATACCATCCACGTTGCTAATCATCCTTACAAAGCGCTCGCACAGCGCAGACTCCGGTCGACGCTAAGTACTTACATTGTTGCTGTTCAACGCCGTTGGATCAAATCGTCCGTGGATTATTATCCTGCTTCCTACGTTTTTATGCCTCGCTTTGTGATGGACATCTTATTCACCTGGATTTAGGTTTCCAGATGTATGTGGAATAACAAGAATGAAGAAGGTATAATAACGATATCGCCCATGCGTGTAGGAAGCGGGTTTCCCGCCATCATCCCATGCATGTAGGTCAGGGATTTGATCATCTGTGTGTGTTCGGCTAGCATCCTCACGGTACGCAGCACGAACATGTCTAATGAAACTCCAACTCAGGCATTTATTAGGATGTATATCCCTCGCTTGACTATCCGTGCATCTATTCACGGCTTACTTACTTGTCTCAAATATCATTATCTCAGGTACCTTTGGGAGGGCTACTTTGTCCGCTTTTTCTGATCTTTTCTCTCTTCACCATTCTTCTGTTGGCAAACTTACTGAGCCTTTTTTTTGTGTTATACAGAGCTAATTTTGTAGCCTTTTATTCGCAACTCAAGGTCGGTTCTGTGCATGCCTACATGCCAAATATGTACCTTATACTAACCCAATGACATTGTAGCCACCAGGTTTCTAGCTGCTTTCCTGGGAACACTTGCTGCAAACCTTCACATGCCGTTATGCAGGGATATAGTCATGTCTTGGCAGCATCAGCAAGCAGTCGTGCTGGAACATGAACAAGCCTTTGTCCCTGCCTGTCGCATCCAAGGTCATCGCAGGACCATCATCCTCTTCAACCTCCATTCCATCTACCCCTGCATCCATTGTCCTTAAGCAACAACGGATCCACACGCTCATCATCAGGCGACTTGAGGGTTGAGTCTGCCGACACAGACCGTCTAAAATCAAGCAGCTGGATTGTATGTGTCGGCGTCGTCACCCGAATAGAAAGCAAAGACACATCCCCATGACTCAGCCGATACGAATGCAGGTGCGTAAGTCCATCAAGCAACTTGTTGTGGTATTCAATCTTTGGCGCTGGCGTTAACGATGGCCGAGCAATAATATTAATAATTTCATACAGCGTCCGACTGTCAACAAACTTCAGCACCAGACCACATTCTTCAACGACCCGAGAGACATACAGATGTTGCAGTTAGCTCGGTGAGGCACTGTACAGTCACGCCAGACGCATTGGACTGCATCTCGTCATTGATCTTTATCACACCGCAGTTCTTCATGACGGGCTCAAACAGCTCGGACGAAGACCCATGATCAAATGGCACCAGGTTTGCAGTCGCATTCAGCAGGACACAATATGCCGTAGGTGTGGGGAAGGAAAAGATGGATGCGGTGGTTTGTACAGTAGATGGGTGACTCAGGAGGCGGCGTTTCCATCCTGTTTAAATCTCCAGCGTGGTGGTGGAGGTGATGATGCTGTTCGTCAGCACCATGCCAGTTGTAAGCATTGAACACAACAGGCCCCACGATAGTTTCTTTCGAGGTGAAAACAAATTTATAGAGGATGAAAAATGTCACAGATTGAAGAATTGTAACCAGTACTTCAACAATCCGGCTGCGCGTTTTTAGCGTTTTGCAGTTGTTATCATGCACATTCATGACGAAAGGTTTCGTGGTGTTACTCTACGACACGGCGGGCAGGGAGGAACTGGCTAATTGTAAGCGGTCCTCCGAGTGGGCGTACACGTCGTTGAAGTGAGTGGTACGATGTTGTCGAGAATTTGGGGACTTTGGACCAAATGGAAGGGGTCTTCAAGCTTCAAAAGCTTCAACCTTGACGTCAATGAGTACTTGCATGTTTTGTGCATGTTCCCCAATCTGGTAGAGCAACTTGGGGGCATAACCTTGCACCAGCACGGCGCGAAGTCACTTCTGGTTATCGATACCTTAAATAAATATGGCTAATAATCATCTATGTAGTGTAATACAATTTACATACAACATATGAAAGCGCCTTGGGCCTCTGCTTCGCGCTGAAACAAGGTATTTGTGTTGTGGGGAACTATGCTCAGGGTCCAGAGTTTTGACATATTGATGTTGGTGCATGGAGTTTCTGGGGTCACTGCTTACAAATTGGATCATAGCTTACGAAAATGAAGCTGGCGGAAGACTGTTTCCATAGAACCGGGAGTCCACAGGTTGAACTGGACTGTTGCCTTGTTTCTGGGTGCCCCTACATCTTGTATTGGTGTGTACGGAACCTCTTCTCATTGGTGGTGGAGGCGCAGCAGAAGCCAGAAAGATATTTTTGATAACGTCGCCAGGTTCTTGCACCACCTTTCAAAATCTAATTATGACTTGTGACTGATCCCCGACGTCTTTCGGTTCAGAGAAATGATTGAAATATGAAACTGCTGCGCACTAATCCGAACGTCACCAGCTTGAGAGGCCGTCTGTCGGATAGGTGGAACAAAACCAATTGGGCCTTGACTTGCCAGTGGAACTTCAAAAGCTTGACAACGATACGGGAAGTTAGTATAGACCTGGAGGTAGGAGTGGCGAGAACCCGCGGATTACCTGGCATATCTTTTCCATGGGCTTACAAGTCGTTGGGTCGCATGCCTAACAACCATCCTTTGGGCTGCTGCGTACCGGGGGCCGTTCATCGGGTTCTCCGAGCATCTCATTCCAACCGGCGATTTACTCCCGTCAAAGCTACTCATGCCCGCAGTTAATCATGCGGAGGTTATAGATTTTTCAGTATAATAGCTGGTACAATTTGTGGTGAGTCCTTTATCTCAACAGTCCTTCATCTCAACAGTCCTTCATCTCAAGAGTCCTTCATCTCAACAATTGCACTCCCCTCCCTTTCAATTATCGATAAAATGAAGTTGGCGTCTTTCACTGTCATTTCTCTTTCTCTGGCCCTCTCAAGTTCTGCGTCCCACGGTTTCATGAAGAAGCGTCTCAACGGCGTGACGAACGACAACATGGATAACCATTCCAGTTCCACTCTTGCCACCATTGCTCCTTATGCTGGCCCCACCCCTGCTGCTGTGTATCAGAGCGGTAAGATTTTTTATGATGGTATTTTCGTAGAGTCTCTGATTCACAACTTGTCACTTTCAAGGCACAGACGGCTTTTCTGCTGAAGTGTTAACTCAGCATAACGATGCCAGAGCCAAATACAGAGCGGATCCCGTTACCTGGAGCGCCGCTCTCTATCCGGATACGCAGGCCTACGCCAATAAATGTGTGTTCCAGCACAGGTCAATATTAACGCTTAGCAAAGATGGGAGCGTGCGCTAACAATTCATGCAGCACTTCAAACGACTACTCTGAGAATCTTGTAGGTAGTCCCTTCTTCATCGCTTGCTTATCCTGACTTCTGGACTGCGAACAGTATGTCGGTGGGCCCCGCACAACCAAACCATACCCCATTATGGACGCCGTAAACAGCTGGATGGGCGAAGCTTGTGAGTCTTTTCATTGATAGATATATAAACCGGCTAATACCTTCGTCTGTAGCCGACTTTGATTGTTCGTTACTTGAAAAACCATAATCCACAATTCCACTCTAACCTCTTCCTCTTCCTGCAGATAATAACCCCAAGTCTACCGACAACAATGGCCACTTTATCAATGTTGGTGTCCCCCAAGTTCACAATCAACTCTTGCTTACCATTTTGATGCAGGTCGTGTTCCAGAGCGAAACTCAAGTCGCGTGTGCCATCGGCGTCTGTGCCGCTGGCACTATCAACCCCGATGCAGAGTCTCAGTTCGTAGTTTGCCGCTATTCTGGAAACAATGGCGAGGGTTTCGCGTACGTCGTTGACACGAAAAATTTCTGTTTGCTGACTGATTACTTGCCAGTGCGAACGTTGGGAAGCCGTTGGATCAATAATTTACTAGTAACTACTAATGGGACGCCTATCGCCATATCGGACATTTACTTACCGCCATTCTACATTGATATATGCTACAGTGCACTGCTTTTGTGACAATCTTCCTTTGAGCGTGTAGCATTGAGGACGCTGCACCAAGTTACGTTGAGAACCCAGATCTTCAACTGCCAAATCAAAATGGTAACTATCATACATGTATAGCAGTATTTATCGACACAAAACCACATATTTTTGAGGAACTTAATCATTCACTTTGGGATAGATGCTACCGATGTCGAGATGAACACCTATGATACAGCTGAGAGTACAGTACGAAGACCAAGAAAAACCACAATACATCCTTGTCATTGGAGGACACCAGACTAGCCACTTCCGCCACCAAACGTCTGGATTTACGAAATAGCGATCTTCTTCGCGGTAAGCTCAGCAGTCGACTTTGGGAACGTGATAGTCAAAAGACCATTCTCCATAGAGGCCTTGATCTCATCATCCTGAAGCGCATAATAAGTAAACACATCAGTAGAAACCCAGTTGAAGAAACACATTGAATTACCTTGACTCCCTGTGGCAGCTGAAGCGTCCTGGAAAACTTTCCAAAACGGCGCTCGCGCACCGCATAGCCACCCTCGTTGTACTCCTCCGAGATTTTGTTCTCAACCGACACAGTCAAGCGACCGTTCTGGATCTCGAGCTGGACATCCTCCTTTTTCGAGCCTGGGAACTCGAATGACGCTGTTACGACATTTTTCTCTTTGTCTTCGTGTAAATCCATCCTGTTGTTAAAAATTAACGATTGCAGTCTGGGTATGAACAAATGATAACGAACCTTGGCTTTAAATCCCGAACGGCTCCCTCAGGGGTAGCGTTGCTTTGAACGCGCCTCTGGACCTGTTGGTCACCATTGAAATTGCGCACTGTGCGCGGGGAAAGGATATTGTCGAAGAAGCGATCGAAGTCGTAGAATGGCTCGTAATAAAACACCGACATCGTAGTAAGGCAGGTAGAGTGTCGAGAAAGTGTTCAGAAGTGTTAAACTGGATTTGAGAGTTGGGAGAATGAAGGCGAGGTTAAGACCATTTTTATACCCCAGCAGAGAACTGAAAGAAAAGTTTGGAAATTTCGAGTAAGGCCAAGCAGACTAGTGGGCTCCAACGATCTTTGTGGAACCGCGCGCGAAGGTGGTCGAAATTTCTAGAAACGGAGTGTAGATGACAAGATTCTTCATTCGTTTCGAAGACCGCTGGTGTACTGAAATGGAGATACTTCCAAGTCGACAATTCTTCTGATTCTTCAATGTGAAAGTCCGGACGGTGCAGAGGTGGCGAGAGACTGAGGTTCGGACAGATGACGAATTTGAGTCGTGACATGGTTGCCGTCAACAAACCACAACAACACGTCGCGTCGCCTCAAGGAAAAGATTGGGAAAAGATCCGAAAAAGACGCGCGTTTACTATAGTGCATAAACCTCACACAGTGTTTCCCTTTGCCATCTTCCCCAAACCCAAAGCGCCCATCCGCTCCAAATCTGCTCAATCAAGTTTTTCCTTCAGCTAAATATTTTTATGATCTCGAGTCTAAGTTCGACGAGTCAGTCATCGATCACGGAAAGTGACTTTACGTCCGCATGTTTTCAATGAAAAGAAACAGTTCCCAATTTGACTTTGTGCTATACATTAAAATTTTGGGATAACCAGCATAAAATTTACACGATTAAGAGGTATAATATAAGTCGGAGAACCCCTCCAGAAAAAGAACACACCCAACAAGATTCACGTTCCGTATTTACGAAATATTGATCTTCTTTGGAGCAAGCTCAGCACCAGACTTGGGGAACGTGACAGTCAAAACTCCATTCTCCATCCCCGCTTTGATCTCATCATCCTGTAATACGCGCGTCAGCTCAAAAAGCCCGATTATAAACCAATCAAGCAAATTCAATTACCTTAACACCCTGCGGCAACTGCAAAGTCCTCGAAATCTTTCCATACCTCCGCTCGCGCACCGCATACCCACTCTCATCATGCTCTTCCGAGATTTTGTTCTCAACCGACACGACTAGACGGCCATTATGAATCTCGAGGTGGACATCCTCCTTTTTCGATCCAGGGAACTCGAATGTGGCTGTTACAAGGTTTTTCTCTTTGTCTTCGTGCAGGTCCATTCTGTGTTTGTGTAGTTAGTAATTATGGACTGAAAAGCCTTGTATTATTTTTTCACGAACCTTGGCTTCAAAGCCCGCACGGCTCCTTCGGGGGTAGCATCACTTTGCAGAGCACGCTTATGGACGCCGTTGCGCGCTGTACGCGGGGTAAAGATGTCGTCGAGGAGGCGGTCAAAGTCGTAGTATGGCTCGTAGTAGAAAACCGACATTGTAGCAAGGCGAGTCAGATGGTAGTAGTGAAAATGCGTTTAAGTGGACTTTTGAAGTGATGTTGGGAAGTGGAAGGAGATGAAGCAGCACTTTTATACTCTCGAGCAGAAGGACCAGAATTGTTTGGAAGTTTCAGGTGAAGCTGCTTAGCAAGGAAGAATTGCGAAGACATGATTGGAACGTATCCGAATGTGGTAGAAATTTCTGGAAACAGGCTTAATTTGAAGAGATGACGAATTTTTTGCTACTCCCAGACATGCATATACGGAAATAGGAGCAACGTTATTCGTTTTGGTGCTAAGCGCAGCATGCGTTGACTTCGACTCGGAGCGGTGTGAGTTGGGTGTGCGGAGATGGTTGAGTGACCGAGCAAAAACGTGACGAACATTAGCTGTCAACAAGCCACAACAACGCGTGTCAAGACTCAAATGACTCGACCCACGTGCGCGTCCCATACCAGTAAAAGAATAGCATGGTTTCGTTCTCTCCACCCACACACGTCTCCATGCATTTCCAAGTCCATCTTTGCACAAAGCCCGTTTCACCAAAGTGGTTTACCGTTTGCACGATTTTTTCTTGAGAGCTCACTCCATCTTTACTCATCCTGGAAGGTATTACATGGTTAATTCGATGGGAGGTGTACAGGTATCATTTAAGGCTCTGGAGTCAGAAAGCCGTCTGATGAACATGAGGGACGTCATAGTAAGGAGGGGAAAGTGTGGGAGGTATCGTGTGGGGGTATGTGAAGCAGGGCACGACTCCGTGAGGTACATAAAGCAGTTTAAAAAGTGGGGTGCGTGAAGCAATGGTCCGGCGGGAAGAGGGTAGAAGGCGATGAGTGGCCACGGGAAGGTTGACAGTAGGGCTAGAGAAGCAACCCCAAGATTGCGAAGTTCGAGAGATCCGGCATTAGGGAGTAGGGGGAGCTGTCAGGGACCACAATGGGGAGGAGTCTATGGTGGCACCGAAGACGGTACAATAGCGACATAAGGCGGGTATCGAATAGGCAGTGAACGCGCTTCACCGCCCGTCACCAACGAAGGGGCACAAGGCGACGGCGTAGATACCGTCGGTGCTCGACTTGGAGATGACCCAAGAAAACTCCTAAAGAAGTCCTTCTACATGCCCCACTCACCAATCAGACCACGAAAAAAACCAACAACAGGTGAAAGAAAGACTCACAACCGAATACCCATGATAATCCCCCGAATTAATCTTACTCCTGTCGACCCTCGCAGCGATATCCACACTATCAATGAACATCCCCCACAAGATGATAACCATCACCGCAACCAAAAACGCGCGGATGAATCTCCGAGAGGTGCGTTGTGAGACTGAGGGGGTCGGTTGATGCTGTGGGCGGATGTCACGGTGGACTGCTTGGTAGAAGCTTGGTGCCGCTAGTGAACCTTGGCCGGGAGCGCCAGTGGGAGGTGAGTAGGGTGGAGGCGCGGATGGTTGAGGTTGTGAGGGAAGTTGGGGCAGGGGGGTTTTCAAGGGGGAGCGTTCGTCGCCTTCGGAGGGGAGGACTATCATTGTGATTGGTGCAGGTGAGGGTGAGCAAAGGGTTGGAAGGAGATCAGTATCACGTCCTTATCAGCAGGATATCAAAGCTACACTCGGTTATCAGGACAGCACATGGTCACGGCCACCCCTTTTCGTATTTACCAAAACGCTGCAAAGATGATCCAACAGTAACCATACTACTCACATTGGAGTCCACGACCTTACTAGTAAAAAATTAAGCATGGTGCATCCAAACGCAACACATAAATAGCGCAGAAATACCAAAAAAAAAAAACCATTGCGTCCCTTTATCAAACACCCTGAATCAACGCCAAAGGAACACTCGACCGAGGCTCAATCGCACATTTAAAAGGGACCAAATACCTATTCATGTCTACATTCCGTCAGTCAAAAAGCAACTCCGAGTCTGATAAATCAACAGACGATAAAAGCCCACCCATCGCCTCCCTTTTAAGCTTCACTTCATTCCCCTCATCGTCTACTGGCAGTGTGACATTAAAAACCGCCAGGACGTTGGATACAGCCATGTAGAGGGACGCATCAGCGAGTTGTCTCCCTGGACATACTTTGTATTCTCCCCCCCAAAAAAAACAAACAAAAAGGCAATGAGGTTTCGGAACCTAGTCAACAACAACAACAACTCACCGACGTCCAAACCCCAAAAACAGCGGCTCCAGGACTCCGAATGGATTCATCGGCATCGAGGTATCGCTCATTTGGATCCACAAAGGCGTTTAGATCGTGCATTAGGATCCTGATAGTAAATATACTCAGTGGTAAGAATTAAGTTGTGAGGGACTTACCACGCATTTCCGGATCCTACTTATAACGAGCGTACCCTTCGAGAATGCTTCGGCTTGAATTGGAGATGATGCTGGGATGGAAGTGTTCGTGGAATGAATTTGATCGCGATTTCCGTGCGTCGGCAGATGTTGCCCAGAGACCCAGCCAAGAGGTAGAGTTGCGATGTAAGTAGTCAGATCCATGGAAGATCACTGACATTTATCTCGCAAAACCTAGCTATATAAGCAGTACGTGAAAAGGTGAACAGTAGTGCAGCACAGAGCTAGGGCGTCCTTACATAAACCATTCGAGATTCCGAGTCGACTAGTACTTGGGGGGAACGGAGAAAGGTGCAACACGTGACCTCCAATCATTCATTTTGATTTTCTCTCAACCACAACTGCCCAAGAACCTCGGCGCACACCGCGTCCACCAAGCCAAGGATGCTATCCGACTCATCAGACGACGAAGGTGGCGTGTTTCAAGACGCACAGCTCACAATTAACGAACACTACGCCAAAGCGTTCGAGTACAGGAAGGAAAGGGAGGAATTGGCGAAATGTACGTTCCTCCTCTTTCCTTCCATCATCCCTCATCCCTTTTTCTTAACATAAAAAAAAAACCTGTTGAACAGTAAAAGAGAAATACGGCTCATCCTACGGCTCCTCCGCCTCCTCACTCTCCTCCACCGATTCAGAAAGCGCAGAATCGGAAGACGAAGATGGGGAAGAGTTGACTGCTACGATGGACGCTGCTATCTTACGTACGCTTGCGAGAATAAGGAGGAAGGATCCGGGGATATATGAGAGTGCTGTTGATGTTTTTGGGGGTACGTTCTGTTCTGCCTTTTCTTCTCTTTTTTTTGGAAGAGAGAGAAAGAGCTGATAGGGTGTGTACGTAGAGGAAACGGAAAAAGTGGCACGGTCAACTACCACGGAGAGGAGTAAAAAGACGAAGAAAGATAAAGTCTGTTTTTTATCTTCTCTCTCGTTCCACGAGTAACCAACCACTTAAAACCCAGTCAAAACCCCTAACACTCCGCCAAGCAGCCCTCTCAACCGTGCTCAACCCCTCCCTTTCCCTTTCCAGCTCCCCCTCCCCCAAACCAGCACCGAGAACACACGTCGAAGAACAGCGTAAACTCCGAGACGAAACGATCGCTGCCTTTCACGGCGCCTTGCCTTCACCTTCTTCCAAAAAGACTACGCGTGAAGAGGAAGAGGAAGAGGACGACCTCTTTATCCCACGCGAAAAAACGAAAGATGAGAGGGAGGCTGAGGAAGAGGAGTATCGTGCTTTTTTGGAGAGGCAGGTGGGCGATTTGAGGGAGTTGGTTAGTGTTGATGGGGATGCGGAGAACGAGGCGGATGGGGAGGTGGGAAAAGAGGAGACGAAGAAGAAGAAGAAAGGGAAGGAAGGGGATGGGGAGGAAGAGGAAGAGGGAGGTCAACCCCGGAAATCAAAATCGAAATCGGAGAAGGATCAAGAATTTTTGATGAAGTACTGCCTTACTTACTTTCCCTTTTAGCGTTGAAATGACTGACCTGTTTTTGTGAACAGTTACATATTAAACCGAGGATGGATCGACCGGTCATCAGGGCACGTACCTACATATGGGGAGATCACGTCTCCACTCGAACAAAAGCGCAAGGAGCGCAAAACGAAGAAGAAAGAGAAAGCCGCGGAAGAGGGTGACGACGCCTCCAAACCCAAAAACTCAGACGAAGAAGACGACGAAGACGACCCGGCCCTCCTTTCCGACACTTCCTTCAACTCCCTGGCCTCGCACTTCGAAGCATCATACAACCACCGCTTCGAAGAACCAAATGCAGCACATATCCCTTCCTTCCCTCGTTCTCTCCCCTCCCTCGTCAGGCGGGCCGACACAACGAGGAAAGAGGCGAGAGAAAGGAGGAAGAAGAGGAAGGAGGAGGAGATGGAGAGGAAGAGGGAGGAGGTTAGGAGGATGAAGGCACTCAAGCAGCGGGAGGTTAGGAGGATGTTGGAGAAGATAACGTGGGAGGGTGGGTTGGGTGGGGGGGAAAAGGAGGGGGTGTTGAGGGAGTTGGAGGAGGAATTTGAGGGGGAGTGGGATGCTGAGAGGCATGATGAGCGGATGAGGGGGTTGTTTGCGGAGGAGGAGCAGGGGGGTGAGGGGGAGGGTGAGGATGAGGATGAGGATGGAAAGCCTGTGTGGGAGGATGATATTGATATGGGGGGTATACTCGTGTCGGAGGATGATGTTTTTCCTGTTGGGAAGAGTAAGAGGGAGTTGAAGAAGGAAAAGAAGAAGAGGGAGAAGAAGGATAAGAAGAAGAAGAAAGGGGAGGAGGAAGGGGTTGAGGGGGGAGGGGTTGATGTTGATTTTATGGATGCTGATGTTGATAGGGGGGACGGGGAGGAGGAAGAGTGGGATGGGAGTGAGGAGATGCGAAAGCGGAAGTTGGATGAGTATATGGATGAGATTTATGGGCTTGAGTTTAACGATTTGGTTTGTCTTCGCCTTGATTTCGGTTTTTTTGATTGGCTAACTAACTACTGGTACATAAAACAGGTCGCCGGCCAACCCACCCGCTTCAAATACGTTCCCGTCCCCACACAGACATACTCATTGACGCCGGTGGAGATATTGCTAGCTACGGATAAAGAGCTGAACGAATATGTGTCTGTGAAGAAGTACGCTCCGTATAGGCAGGAGAAGGATCGGAGTCGATGGGATGGGAAGGAGAAGGAGAAGTTGAGGGAGTTTAAGGAGAAGGTTGGGGAGCGGGTTGGTGATCGTGGGTTTGCGATGGGGGGTCAAGGAGGAGAGAGAGGAGGAGGAGGAGGGGAGAAGGTGAAGAAGAGGAAGGGGAAGAAGGAGAGGATGAAGATGAAAGCGGCTGCTGGGGCTGAAGTGGATGGCCCGGAGGAACAAATAGAAGAAAAGACGGGGGAGAAGAGAAAGAGGCAAGATGAGAAGAATGAAGAGGTTGGGGAGGTGAAGAAGAAGAAACGACAAAGGCATCGGACAAAGGGAGGAGGAGAGTCATAAAATACGTAATTACCTGCTGTGTGACATCGTAGCTCCGCAGTTGCTCCATCCAGCCATCAAATATATCTCCTTTCCTCCTCCTCTCTTCAAATTTCCCTATCACACCATGACCAACAAGCCAGGGCAGCAGCCCACAAGCTCACAACCCGCAAGGCTTCCACCACCCTACACCGCAACACCAAGCCAACCAACCACTCAACCAAACTACCCCACAATCCAACCATACCCCATCCAACAACAACCCCTTCGCGAACCATACCCAATCTACGTGCGCTCAGGCGAAAGACCATGCACCCGCTTCTGTCGTGCATTCTCCGTAGCGGTCGTCATCTGGCTCTTATCAGGCATCTTCATCCGCAGTTTTCTCTCCCTCGTTCATTGGCGGCCTCACCATCATCATCGTCACGGTCCAGGTCCAGGGAGCTACGCCGTCCCTTCAGACCTAAGCCTCTCCGCATGCGTAACAGGCTCCTCTTGGTCCCTCGAACCATTCTCGCCTACCTCGTACGCGGCACAATACCCACCTGGCCATTCCTTCCTACCCCCCAGCGCGTTCCCGTATTCGTCTCAAAGGACGTTTGAGCTGCCTTTAAATCAGGAGGGAGCAGTGTTTTTGCTTTCGAGGGGCCCGATGTCGAGTGGGACGTTGGATGTTGTTGTTGATCCTGCGCAGGAAAAGGGTGTGGCGAGTGTTAGGGTTACTGTTAGGTATTTTAGGGAAGATGTTAGGGATGGGGCGAAGGCGTGTTTGGTTGAGCGGGAGGGAGATGTTAGTGGTGTTGGTGTTTTTGTGCGTCCTTTTGCTTTGCTTTCCTTTCTCTCACTTGTATATTTTACCGCTTTTAGACCCCCGAGTGGTGGTACACTGGCCCTGGAGTCGACAAGCAACTATACATGGAGATAACCATCGTTCTGCCATCTGATTCTGCTGACGAATCCACACCGCTGTACATCAAGAGGTTCGAGACGGACTTGCCGAATACACTTCATAGACTTGGAGACCTTGCCAAGACGGTTTCGTTTGGGAGTATTTCACTACAGGGGACGAATGCGGCTATTCAAGTCGAGGTGTGTAGTCTATGCTTCGTCCGGAAGTCGCTGTTGACACAAAACTAGTCGGTACGTATGGATCAAGGAAGTTTCGTAACGAAGAACGGGGGTATTCAAGGGACGTTCAACGCTTCGACGAGTCTTGAACTCAAGACTTCCAATGCACCCATAAGGGTTGACGTTGGGCTGCATAGTACCGGTGACACCCCTTTCGAGATGTCCACTTCAAATGGGTGGGTCTTTTCCCCTTCTCCCCTTCTCTTCTCTTTCTAAGCTTCTAACACCATTTTTTTTGGCTGCATTCAGACCAATAGACGCATCCATCCACCTCCTCCCCTCCACCTTGCCCTCCCCTTCGCACTACAAAATCCAAGCCCACACATCCAACAGCCGTCTGAACATCAAATTCCCGCCTTTGTCTCTCCCCCCCTCCTCATCAAACTCACCCATCCTCTCACTAAGCGCACGAACGAGCAACGCACCAGCTACCGTATCGCTCTACCCAACATACGAAGGCCGGTTCTCTCTACAAACGACGAATCATGGTGTAGAGGTACATGAAAATAAACAGGGAGGGAGAAGGAGGGTTGTTATGCAACGGCCAGGGAGGGGGGCGGGGAGGGGGAGGGTTGAGGGGTTTGTTGAGTTGGTTGGTGTTGGTGGTGGAGATGATGAGGGGGAAGGGGGGAAGGGGGGGAAGAAAGGAGAGGGCAAGGGACGGGTGGATGTGAGGTCGCAGAATGCGCTTGTGCTTTTGGAGTTGTGAGCTATGAATCGGGGAAAGGTTTTTTTTTGTTTGTATTTGAAGGAAGTGCAAGTCGAATTTCTGTACGGCATATGTATTGAATTTATGTAGTACATATATATGGCGTGCTATATTCACCTCTTTGAATGCGCTTCTTACCGTCTCCTACCCCAATTTATTTATTTTTGGCCTCTGACTCCCGCCAGGCCGAGACGACGAGTCATCATCATAGTATGTTAGTTTCTACTGCTCACCCTGCCGCTTATCTATGTTGTTACAGTGGTGAATGCTTGGATTTTTTTTTTCCAGTTTCAGTTTCGCTGGATAGTGCTTAGCTAGGCTGTAATGGGATGCTCAATTTCGTTGACAGCGTCACGGTAACAAATTCCAGCCGGACTTGTGGAAAGTCTTTATCGTCCATTTGAATCTAAACAATTAGATGTTGGCTATAGCTAAGGCTATACCCTCCTAGCCCTTAATTTCACTGGCGTTGAAGCAGTAAATTTGACCTTCAAGTGCAATTGTTGACGCGTTACTATTGTGGCTTCAAGTTGTAGAATCACCTCGGACGCCGGTCAATAAAATAATATGTTCGTCGCGTTTTTGTCCCCTACCTTACTCTGGTTCAAGGTTGAAGTCAGTCCACAATATGCTAGGGTGGGTCGCATTTCCATATAATCGCTGAGCGCTGAGCGCCTCCCTCCGACTTTCCTCCTGGATCGGTTATGCTCGACTTGGACGTAGTGGTCGTCAATGCGCAAAATGTGATACATAACTTAGATCTAAATGTTTTCAATGAATGGGACAGTTATCCATTTCGAGACTTTGTGTTACATATCCATGCAAGTATGGTACAAATTTCCGATACTCAGAAGAAGTAAAACCATATAAGTACAAGCTCATTGCAGGACCCCTTCATAAAAAATACACCCGACCAGATATGAGATTGACGATTTAAGAGATCGCGATCTTCTTCGGAGCGAGCTCAGCACCTGACTTGGGGAACGTCACAGTCAAGACGCCGTCCTCCATATTAGCCTTGATCTCATCGTCCTGCAAAACACACGTCAGCCCGAAATTCCACTCAAAATTCAATCAGAGAGTCTAAATTACCTTCACCCCCTGCGGAAGCTGCAACGTCCTCGAAATTTTCCCAAACCTCC
The DNA here is from genome assembly GCA_018417955.1 of Laccaria trichodermophora. Lineage (NCBI taxonomy): Eukaryota > Fungi > Basidiomycota > Agaricomycetes > Agaricales > Hydnangiaceae > Laccaria > Laccaria trichodermophora. The sequence continues at coordinate 794,859 of JACTVC010000022.1, forward strand.
GCTCACGAATCGCATACCCGCCCTCATCATGCTCCTCCGAAATTTTGTTCTCAACCGACACAACTAAGCGGCCATTATGGATTTCGAGGTGGACGTCCTCCTTTTTCGAGCCTGGAAACTCGAATGTGGCTGTAACGAGGTTTTTCTCTTTATCTTCGTGCAAGTCCATTCTGTGTTTGTGTAGTTAGTTGGTTAGTACATCTTCAGACTGAGATTTTTTTTTATACGAACGAACCTTGGCTTTAAACCGCGGACGGCCCCTTCGGGTGTAGCGTCGCTTTGCAGAGCGCGCTTTAGGTTGTGGACGCCGCCGTTGCGCGCTGTGCGCGGGGTGAAGACGTCGTCGAGGAGGCGGTCAAAGTCGTAGTATGGCTCGTAGTAGAAGACTGACATTGTAGTGAGGCAGGTACTAGGTTTGTACTAGTGGAAGTGTTTGGATGTCGATTGTGTGAGTGGTTTTGAGAGAGGCTCAGACGGGAGCGACCACTTTTATACCCCAGCAGAACTGGAAGAAACGCTTGGAAAGTTCGAGTGAGACCAAGCCCAGAATGAGATGAGTCACGTCGAAATTTCGTGAAAGGACACGCGGGAAGTCGAAGTTTCTGGAAACAGACAGATGACGACATCGTTTCGGGCAGGTTGGTGTACGAAAACGCAGAAATTTTTGCCTTTGTTTCAAACCTTCGTCCATTGCTTTGACAAGAAAATCCAAACATTTGACCGGTGACTCTCAGTAAAAAGCGAAGTCAAGAAAAATCATACGAAGTCAGAGGTCAGTCAGACGTATGTCACACGTCTGTAATCTTCACACCAGCCTTCCCTTGGCATCAAATGGGAGGTGAGTTTAGTCAGAGGTTATTGTCGTACATCTTATATACATGTCTGTGCCAAGAATTTTCGAAATGGTTCATTTTTTTCTCTCAGATTTCCGATATACATGTGCTACCAACAGTTGTGTGTGCCGACGCGTGTGAACAACTTCAAGTCATGAGCTTCAAGTCCATTGAAACTCCGACATCATGTTGAATTTTGAATTTCCCAACACGGAAATTCATTGTTCTTCCCTCCCACCACACTTCTAAGTCAACGAACGGCCTCCTCTTTCCGTCGACGAATGGTCTCCTCAGCGAACGGCCTCCCCCTTCTCTCGACCAATGGCCTCCTGCCTCTCTCGATGGATGGCCTCCCCTTGGCGAATGGCCTCTCCCACTCTCAACGGATGGCTTCTCGGCGAATGGCGTCCTCCCTCTCTCGACGGACGACGGACGGCCTCTGGGTGAATGGCCTCCTCCCTCTCTCGACGGACGACGGACGGCCTCTGGGTGAATGGCCTCCTCCCTCTCTCGACGGACGGCCTCCTCCCTCCCTTGCGAACGGCTTCCTCCCTCCCTGAATGGTTGTCGTACTTCCCTCGACGAACGGCCCCGCCCCCCTCCCTCGACAAACGGTCCCTTCCTTCCCTTGACGAATAGTCTTCCCCTTCTCTCAGTGAACGGCCTCCTCTCCTCTCCTCCCTTGACAAATGCTCTCCTCGTGTGTGTTAGTCCCCTCATACTATACTCCTTAGGCTATAGGCCCACTCCATGTATTTCTTAAAGGAGTCAAATACAATTTTGTTCAGTCTATTTCCTGACCCAAATTGAGCCCAAGCAATCAATGACTGAGATATGACGAGTACATGACTGTGGCGTAATATATGATTTGCCGTGTGCAACTAATGTATGACTGTTGTTTGACTATTGTAGTACGAGCGTAGTGAGAAACGCTTAAAAAAAACGACATTTAGTCATACAACCTCAAATTCGTGACTTTCTTCTGACCAACTTCTGACTTCGCTCTTTACTGAGGGAGACTGTCTGTGTTTTTGAAAAAATCCTGCAGTGTTGGGTTGGTGGCAAGAGATTTCGTCAGGTGACCACGACAAAACAAGGAGTGACAAAAGAGACGTCAATAAGCGACAACAACACGTTGACTCCAACATAATTACAAGCTCCAACGGAATCTATACCGCTCAGGTTCGCGTGATCAATGTACTCAATGTACGAAGCACCAAAACAGTTTGCCTAGCCCTCCGTACAAGTCCATCTGGAACCAACGCTCCACGATCAAGTCCGTCCAGAAAGTTCTACCAGATTCGGATATGTTCCAGACCTCGCTAGCCACACTGCTATGATCTCACTCGAATCTTCCAAGCTATTCTTGCTCTGCTCCTGGAGGGCTTATAAAGGCTTTGCTACATCCATCACCACCCCAACATCATTCGCTTGAACGCCTCCAAGTTCTCTCGTCTCACTCATCATCACTACAATGTCAGTCTTCTACTACGAGCCATTCTACGACTTTGAGCGCTTCTTCGACAACGTCTTGTCTCCGCGCGCAGGCGCAACTCTGGGGGTGATCAACAGCTCGTCCAAGCTGACGCTACCGCCAGGGGAGCCGTTCGGGATTTCAAACCAAGGTTCGTCATAACTCGTTCATACCCAGACTACAATCGTTAATGATCAACAGGATGGATTTACACGAAGACAAAGAGAAAAATTTAGTGACAGCCACATTCGAGTTCCCAGGCTCGAAAAAGGAGGACGTCCAGCTCGAGATCCAGAACGGTCGCTTGATCGTGGCTGTGGAGAATAAGATATCGCAGGATTATAATGAGGACGGCTATGCAGTGCGCGAGCGTCGCTATGGGAAGTTTTCGAGGACACTCCAGTTACCGCAGGGAGTCAAGGTAATTTGAATGACTTTCTTTGATTGAGACTTTTACTAATGCAGATACCGTAGGATGACGAGATTAAAGCGGCTATGGAGAACGGCCTTTTGACTATCACGTTCCCGAAGACTGCTGCTGAGCTTGCGCCGAAGAAGATCACTATTTCTTGAAATCAGCCTGCGTAATTGTGTGCATTAGGCATCAACGGCGATCTCTCCACTTGTTTCTTTGATACTTACAATATGTATTACTATCAGTCCTCATTCTTCTGAAATTCATTATAAATGTAGCACTAGTAAAAATGCATAACCCGTTTCTTGCGGACATTGACTAACCTTATGACTACTGTTTGCTAATGAACTCATTGTGAAACTCTTTCAATTTGAAGAGAGCGCTATCAGCTGGCGTTCCTCTTTACATCCCCAATCTACGCCCGCTGGGTATCAATATCTGTCTGTTGCAGAGCACGCGATGCCAATTTGGTAACAACGTTTTCGACGTTGCATCTTATCTTCCTACTTTGTTTCTGCTATGACAACAAAGCGTTTTCCTTCTCGGACAAAGCACAATGCACTCACAAGCCACTCACAAGTTGATTCCTCGTGAAAACAACCATGCAAAAATCCGACCACTGGCAAAAGCTAACTCTATATCACGTTTATTCTAAATAGAAATCAGGCTTACAAAAGGGATGTCTAATAGGGATTTAACTCGCATTCGAGTATACAAGGGATTCGTGGGGGGCGCGTTAATACAGATCGAAAACAAGATGACAGCGACAACGTATAATTTGTATGCATGCATACGTATTGACGTAGGACGGCAAGCATGTGTGACAACGGAAAACAATTCGCGAAAACTTTGAAGAAAAGAAAAGGCGGTAGACCGCTGCTTGGAAAAAAAGGGAAAAAAAGATGGGAGGTTGGTAACCACCCAGGTAGAAGGGCGAAGTTATTTAAGCTGCAACGACCAACTGTCAGCATCTCGGAAAATGAAATGATCAAAAAAAACGGTATGCACCAGTACATAAAATAAATAAGAGATATCTATATCATATCCATCCAAGTCTAAGGGGAAGGACGGACGTGTCAAATACATGCGGTCTTGTGTTCCTAAGTTGAAGATTGATTAATATGTGCTCGGCGTCTGTTGAAACCATCACTCCGATTCAACAGTTTGAAGACATCGATTTTGAATGAAATTTGTTGCGGTGGGGGTCTATTTAATGTGTCAAAGCCGATCAGGTACGACTTGTATTGATGAAATTGAGTTGATTATGGCTTGAAAGAGAAAATTTCGTCGTAAAGAGTGTCTGCACCAGGAGGAATCAGTAGGAAATTCATCCATTGAATGGCTGGAGCGAAACATACCGGGTTCCACACTAGTGTTAATTTTGTGTAATCCTTCAAGCATAACTTTGAGATGGCATCCAGAAGGCCTAACCTCTGTAAGAGACATATGATGCGATCTTTTGGTCGATTCAGATGGCATATCCAGACGAACCACCTGGCACAAATTGGAATATGATGGTGATTGAGACGACAGAGATGTCCGCATCCTCAACCAATGAAACAAGTTACGTCCAGTGGTAGGTATTAATGTCCACAAAGAAATCACTTGTATGTCAAACGCTTTGGGGATTGGAGGCTGGGCAGATTCGTCGAGAAATTCAAAGGTAGCGCTGGGCAAAGTGTTTGGATGATGGAGCTTTAATCCAGCCTCTTGATCATGCGGGTCATCTACAGAGAAGCCCCACCAAACTGCCCCATGCCTGTCTCCCTGTGTAATCCTTGAGGTATACGTTTTGACTTCTGTTCCAAATGAATCCTCCTTGGCCCGAGCTCCCAAGAAAGACATTCCACCTGTGGAAGACGTGAATCCTGGTGTTCCAAAAGAGCCCTGCATTCCTATTCCGGCTATCTTTTTTCTGAACTTAATTGCCTTGGTGGTTTGACCTAATGCGGGGGTTTGAATCGGCCTGACCTCACAGATTCGTGTAAGCAGTTGATTCGTGTTAACAATCACCCTGGCATGTTTATGTTCATAACCAACAGTGGATGGATTTGATCTCAAACCCTGAAACCGAAGTTGTAGGAATTGAATTTGGGATTTGGGAGGTTCATTCTGTTGCACCGAAGGTGACTGCAGCAGTAAAAAAAAAATCAACGTTCATTGAGTAAATGAGTTGTAAAGCGCTCACTTTGGTGGTGAGAGAGCCGTTGATTTGAAGAATCTGCATTGATTTCGAACGTTCATCAGTACCATGGCTGAAAATTTCTGCTTGAATGTCGAAAGATACAGCAGGGGGTCGCGTCTTGGCTTCTACACCCCCGCCTTGATCTGAAGAAGAATCGGGATCTTTGTTACCGCCACCTCTATGCTCACCAGCATCTCGATTCTCATTAGAGCCCTCATCCCCTTGACCATCCTTTCCCTCATCATTGTTCCCTCCCCCATCTTGATTTCCTTGCCATTCTTTGGACTTGCCCTTCAAGTTCTCACGAGATTCCCCCTCGCCCCCATCATTGTTTTCCTCGCTTCTCTCTTGAGTTTGTTTCGTAGCACTGGGACCTGAAAGATCTTGCATGAGCTCCCCAGACAAAACAGAAGGGATCGACATGGTGAGTCGGGTGGGGCCAACCCCCAGACGGACAACTTCTCGCCTGCTGCGAACTTTCCCATTTTCATCAAAGACTGGGGTGTGGTGGGAACCTGACGGAGTGAAGACTGTGGCAGGTGTTGGCGAGATCACTTTGCCAAGTTCTCGTAATATAAAGGTGTCTTGAGGTATTTCATTGGAACAGAATATCTGTATCTCTTGGAAATATCCGGCTCCCTTCTCAATGAGAGCTTGATCGAACCCCGCGAGAATAAGATAATCCGATTCCAGAATACGATGTCGTGAAAAAACGGCTTTGATATCGGCCTGTTTTTCCACAGCCTGCTTTAAAGCGCTCGTCGCTCCGAGAAGGAGTTGGGTGGTGTCTGATTCAGGATTAACCATCATTTATGGAAGGAAACGAGATAGATAATACTGACTAACTGCCATCTTTGTTTGTATAATCATCTTCATGAAGTGGTCGTCGTGCTTGTCTGACTACCTGCTCGATCCATCAGCAACGCAAAGTTCGGACGAGCCACTCACGAAGATCGTTTTGAATATGGGCAGTGGCTCCGTTTGTTTGGAAGCACTTTATAAGGGCGTTCCAGAAATAATGCATAGTTCCTTTCACAGTTGTGGGTGGGCAAGCCTTCCAGAGGGCAGGGATAACGACGGAATTGATGGAAGGGTTAGCAAAGAAATTGGCCATTATAAAGGAGGCGCCTATACTCAAGGCACAGGAACAATGCAATGTCAATTGTTGACCACAGACGCTGAGCTGTCAGTGGGCTGTGGAATCGCCCCCCAGCCATGAAACACCAAGGTAGTGGCAAAGGCATTCCTTGTCGAGGTAGGGAGAAAGAAAACGGAATGTGTATCGGTGTGACATGTCCATGACCAGACATCGAGATCCCTGGCCAGATCATGTCGTACAGCATCGTCGGCGCTATACAAATGCTGTCCCTCGCCTTTCGAGACCACAGGTCGAAGATATGAACTCCCCATGTCATAGCGATAGAGTATGACTGACGGAGGGTAAAAAACCACTGTATACTGGGATCGCTGCAAATCTGCGAGGGCTGTACTAAGCGCCTAGTATGTAGTGTGTTCATAACCTCCATCGTGGCGAGAATGAGATTACCCTTGATACGCAAATTGACGTATACGGCCCGGGCACGTTAGGGGAGTTTAAAATGTACTTGTTAGAGAGCTATCTTGCGAAAGACTCTTGACGTACTACAGTTACATCATCTAGGGCGGCGTAGTATTATTGATTCAAGTATAACGGGTCGGGGAGGAAGTTGTAAGGAGGGCGATAAGTCGTGGTTTGGAACGTGCCCTTGATTCATTATAGAAATGCGCCTTCGCCCTTTTGTAGATGCCATCACACTGGCAAGAGTGGCCCGCAAGACAGTGTTGTGGACATTTGTTAGTGTCTCTTTTGTCACATGTTTGTTGTGGACGTCATCCAACAAAATCTCTTGCCAACTCTCTCTACCATCCAGGTTCCCGCGTTGAAGCCGAGAGTGCAACATGAGTGTCAGAACAAAGGACGAAGCCTTTCGTGCGTCTGCTCGAAACGATGCTGTCATTTTGGCAATTCTGTTTCCAGAATTTTCGACGACTTCTCGCGTGTTCCAAAGAATTTCGGAATTAGAAATTACGACGTGACTATAGCTCATTCTGCGTTTGGTCTCACTCGAAGTTTCCAAGTGTTTCTTTCAGTTCCGCTAGGGTATATAAGTGATCGCTCCCGTCCAGGCCTCTCAGATCCACTCAAACATCCCACATCTCAAAACTTCCACCACAACCTATTACCTGCCTCACTACAATGTCAGTCTTCTACTACGAGCCTTTCTACGACTTTGAGCGCTTCTTCGACAACGTCTTTTCTCCGGTGCGCACAGTGCGCAACTCGGGGGGTGATAAGCTGATGCTACCGGCGGGGGCGCCGTTCGGGATCTCAAACCAAGGTTCGTCATAACTCGTTCATACCCAGACTACAATCGTTAATGATCAACAGGATGGATTTACACGAAGACAAAGAGAAAAATTTGGTGACAGCCACATTCGAGTTCCCAGGTTGAAAAAGGAGGACGTCCAACTCGAGATCCAGAACGGTCGCTTGGTCGTGGCTGTGGAGAATAAGATATCGCAGGATTATAATGAGGACGGCTATGCAGTGCGCGAGCGTCGCTATGGGAAGTTTTCGAGGACACTCCAGTTACCGCAGGGAGTCAAGGTAATTTGAATGGCTTTCTTTGATTGAGACTTTTACTGATGCAGATACCGTAGGATGATGAGATTAAAGCGGCTATGGAGAACGGCCTTTTGACTATCATGTTCCCCAAGACGGCTGCTGAGCTTGCGCCAAAGAAGATCACTATTTCTTGAAACCAGCCCGCGTAAATGTGTCGCGGTTACAATACGTTTTTCTATTACTTACAATATGTATTACTAGCAGTCTTCATTCGTTTTGAAATTCCTTACACATGTAGCACAAGGACTCGGAAAGGGCATAACCAATTTGTTGCGGAACGTCATTAACTATTCACCTCAAATTCACCTTCCGAACTTACTGATTGTGAAACCTTTCCAATTTAAGGAGATCGAGAGCGCCATTACATGCTGGCGTTCCTCTTTACATTCCCAATCTAACTATATACGCTCACTGGGTATCGATATCTCTCCGTCGCGGAGCGCGCAATGCAATGTAATAAAAATTTCTACACGCTCCCACTCGCGGTCATTTATCGGCCTAAGTTGGGGTTAAAAAATGGGCGCTAGGCTATTGATAAACGTTCTGCTTAGTGCCTGGAACACCTAATACATGATGTCGTTGCCACATTGGTTGTAAAGTGCATACGATATCGGTGATTTGAAGGAGTTCCGGAGCGCTATCAGTCTTGCAATCTTTACTAAACAAGGGGCGACGTATTGACTCCAACAATTGCAGGACAACCATACAAGAATCCGACCAAAAGCTAACTCTATATCACGTTTATTCTACATAGAAACAGGCTTACAGAAGGGAAGTCTAGTAAGAATTTCACCTCGCATTCGAATATGCAGGCGAGTCATGGGGCGCGTTAATACAGATCGAAAACAAGATGACAGCGACAACGTGTAATTTGTATGCATACGTAGGACGGCGAGGGTGTGTGACAACGGAAAACAATTCGCGAAAACTTTGAAGAAAAAAAAAAGACGGTGGACCGCCGCTGAAAAAAAGATAGGAGGTTGGTAACCACCCAGGTAGAAGGACGAAGTTATTTAAACTGCAACGACCAACTGTCAGCATCTCGGAAAATGAAATGAACAAAAAAAAAGGTACGCACCTGTAGATAAAATAAACAAGAGATATCTATATCATATCCATCCAAGTCTAAGGGGAAGGACGGACAATCGATCACAAGACTACTTTCGACTTAGCATTCTTCTCCATCTCCTTCATCTTCGCTCGCTCTTCTTTGAAGAATTTCTGGCTGGCGGCGCTATCCACGTACTCCTTTACCAACATCATTTTCGGAAGCGGCGGGTCTTCCCCTGGGGTTAAAGGGATAGGCGCGGGTGTGAAGTGGATGATCATGGTGTATTCGTTGGCGTATGGTGCCCCTGCTATAGATTCGCCCTTTGAGGATGCCTACAATGGGAGAAGTAACGAGTCAGATGTCTACTTAATCATAAAGACCAAGCGGAATACGTCCAAAATCGGAACAAAGTGAAGAGCCGAAATTAAAAGAACGTACGTGAACAGTCATTCTATGTCCCGCCTCAATTACTTCATGGATCGTCAACTGATTTGTGATGGCGAAATGAAGGGGAGCAATGCCGTAACGAAGATCGCCCCAACAGTGACGAGATTGGAAGGTGACAACGGGGATCAGGAGAGAACCACCCGTTGCGCGCGTGCGTCAGTTCGCAAGCAAGCAGTCGGAGTAGCCGAAGAGAAGAAGTCGTGTTAGAAAATAGTTCGAAAGGAAGGAAAGAAGAAAAAACCATCATCCGAATTGATCAGCTCCACGATTTGATTTAACTGAAAGATAGCACTCACACGAAATTTGACGAAAAGCGGCATAGTCCCCTTGAAATATTCCCCATACTGCCTTTTATTCAACACCGGCCTGCCGAGCGATTTGGGGAGGATGCGGTGTTCGAGGGATTCGTCAAAGCATTGCATGAGGCGGTCAAAGTCCCATGCGTGCACGGCGTCGACGTACGCGAAGAAGGCGCGCAGGTAGGGTGAGGGCGTTGGGGGCGGGACGAAGGAGTAGTTTGGCGATTGACCTGGGTTGAACCCAGGCGGGGAGGAGGAGGAGGAGGAAGGTGCTGCGCCGGTAGTGCCAGTGGCGGCAGCACTGGCCTGAGCCATCTTGGGGTCCTTTTTGTCTGCGCTTTTCAACCTAGACGCCGGCAACCTCAGTTGAATTACTGGACGCTGCTGTAGAATGGAACGATGTCATAAGTGCGGGCGGGAGCAGGGGCGGGACAAGGCAGCTGACCTGAAGCATCAGCAGTAAGCGGCCTGACTGGCAATCGCGGGTGTGTGATGGGAGTGATCAGTTAACAGCAGGTCGCGAGCGTCAATGGAGCAGTAGTAGTCGTCTGCACTACTCTTAGGTTGGTGTGAATTCAAAAAATTTGTATGTCAGCCTTGGCCGAAGATATATAGAAGTGGAGATGGGTTTCTCCGAATACATTGGGGCTTTATACCTTTTTCAATTTTTGTTTCCGGCGAAGTGAGGTCGACGCGACCAGGTTAGCCGTTTCTGAATTCTCCTTCCCTTCGACCCTGAAAGGCAAGTTGGGTGTGGCAGGCAGGCGCCGCCGTTTCCCGACATCCTCAGTTAAGAAACCTCTTCTGCCATGATAAGAAAAAAGCACACTCGGTCATATTCTTCCATCTTGCTCCATTTGTCCGATTTCGATCGAGAAGTGTCCCACTCGAATAGAAAAGTCCAGAGGGCCGTCATAGCGTCGTCAGCGTGGAGGGATGTGTATCGTTGACAGGGAAAACAACATAAGGTTTTGGGGTGGTCACCTTTTTAGGGAAAGGGGGGAGCAAGTGCGGGTTCTAGCCTTGATGGCGCTTAGATGGGAGCCGGACTTCTGGGCGGTGATTCGCTCAATGTGCAGGGCGCATTGAATGCGGATAAACACTTCGCGGGAAGCATGTCTTAATTGACGAACACCACGTCGTCGAGGGGCGGAAATAAGGTAGCTGAAGGATCACGGAGATGATAATTGAACTCTTCGCACGGGTCACATAGGCTCTCAAAGGGATAATAGAATGATCATAGGATAGGAAGGGACAATGTACAAGTGTAAGTTTCATATTCAAGAGTTCGTGCATATTCTGAACCAGCATTTTCTCAGACAACATAGACATTCTCCGTCTCGACTTCGTAGCCCTCTAGGGACCTGAAGTACTCAACGCGTGCTTGGCGATCTCGTTCAAATTTCTATCCCGAACGTCAGTTGATGCATCGAAAGGAAGGAGAGGGAAAACAAGCGTACCTCCTGGGTGTCCGGATCGGCTTCTTTCTTATTCTGCTTCATCTTTGACTTCGTCTTCGCCGTTTTCGACGTGGGCTTGACAGTTTCCACCTTGGTCTTCAACTTCTGCTTCTTCTCCGGCGACTCGCTATCGTCGGTCTCAGCCTCTACGTCCACCGCCTTGCGTTTGCTGCTTGCGCTCCTTCCCCTCCTCAGCTGCATCCCTTCCTCCGTGGCGACCGCAGCAGCCCCAGAAATGCGAGCCCTCTTCCTGTCCTTCGCCTTCTGCGCCTCCTCCAGGAGATCTACCTCTGGTTCTTCCTCTTCGTCGTCGGCCTGGCCATAGTCGTAACTCGTCTTTCTCTTCCTGGACTCTGCGAGTTTCGAAGGCGACGGACTGCTTGGCGCAGAAGAGGTATGTACGTTGAAGTAGTCCTTGTCTGGATCTTCAATCGCCTCAAAAGATATCCGGCGTTTCTTCTTGCTCTTATGGGGTGTAGGGGGCGTGTGGAAGTAGGGTCCCTCACCCTCCGCGTCAGCGTCAGGATCAGTTACCTCCAACGCCCTCTTCTGCTCCTGTGATAAACGGGGTACATTCCTAGGCGACGACGTATCAGCCACCAGAATTAACCCCCCGTCTTCCCATTGGTCCTCGCATTCATCATCCTGCTTCTCGTCCCGCTCTACCTTGAGTTTCTTCTCGAGCGCGAAGAAACCAAAGGGGTCAGAGTTTGTCGGGGTGGGGTTGTCATTGCCAGCTTCTTCCTCAGAGGGTCGGACGTCGAATGAGTTCCATGGGTCATAAGCCCCAGCTTCGTCCACGTCTTGCTCACGTGAGTGGGCTCCGCTGAAGACATGCCCTGACGGAGACAAGATATGCTGGAATGCACCTGGCAGAGGCTGGGCGTGTAACGGTGAAGTAAATGACGATGCAGAAGGGGGCGAGGAGGGTGGTAGAGGGGAGGAGAAGATGGGACGACTGTTCACGGGGGCCGGGTTTATGGCGTGCTCTGCAGAAGGAGACGGTAACGCAATGGCGGAAATAACTTCAGCAGCTGCCTCGGACGAGGGAGTTATAGCGGCTGCGACACCCTGGCCTCTGTTTTCCGCCTCTGGGGCAGGCACGAAATGTTTTGTGATGTCCTGCAGAGGCTGCTTCTTTTTCTTCGTCACGGCTGTCTTGCCCTTAGGTTTCGCTGCTGCGGTCTTTCCCTTCGTTGCGGTGCTGACTGTTGCCGTGGTCGAGATGCCACCCAATACCGTCCTCCCGGCCGTCGACCTGGTACCCCGCCGTCCAGCAGCGGTGTCATGCCGTGGTTGTGCGCTCAAGACGTTTTCATTCTCCTTCTCGCTCTCATGGTCGTGCGCGACGTTGGTATTGGCATTGTTCGCCGCGTCCCACTGTTTTCGGGTGATGTTTCTTGTTCGTGGCATGGTCGTTGTCGTGTTGTTCTTCCTCTTCTTTTCGTACGAGTTCTTCGATGTTCAAATCCAAAAAAAAACTTCGATAGTAATAGAGTTATGTGTGTTGTGTCGAGCTCGACGAGGCTGCGTTCGTTCAGAATCAAGAAAGTGTGTTGTAAATGGCGGTTGTGGTCGTTATGGTAGAAAGGAAGAGCGGGGGAGGTAGTCGTAGTATGCGGAAGGATCAAGTGTGCGCATGAAATTCGGGGGAATAGGGGCGTGGGAGAGTGGCTTGAACCAACACTGCCAACAGACGCGTCGCATCACGTGGACGCGTTTCGCATTCGCGTCGTTTACCTCTCGCACCCGACTTGCTTCCTTTCATGAAAGAATTTTACCAGATGGGGTTGATTCTCTTTTTTAGACTCTCTCTGAGGGGTTGGATACTGTATTCCGATATTCTGGCGAGTGCTCGATGCTATCTCTATTTCTGATAATCCCAATAGATCGAATCAATCGTTTTGGACCTCAGTAGAACTCCTGAATATATCACATTCATCTCCTCTACGGTAACTTGAGAAAAGGACATCATCCAGCACTGACGATGACCTCATATTGTGGAGTCAGATAGTTCAACCAATACTATCTCTCATGACGTCGCTTTACCACGAGTAGGCGTCGATAAAGCTCTTTGTCATTCCAAGTTCAATCTTACCACCCCAAATCCCACTTGCCAAGCGCTGTTCAGCATCTAACGCACGATCGCCGCAATGGCCTGAAATTTGACTTTGCCTTGCAAGGTTGAACAGGGGTAAGCTTTGACGTGATGCATATCACTGCGACCGGCGGCCGCTGCCCAAACCTGTCGTTTCTCGGAAAGTTGCACGATAGCTATTGCCAAACGGTGCTACCTCGCAATTGAATTTCTCATTCGACACGTTCAATTGGGGACTGTGGAGCGGCACACTGATCAAGTTTCTCCAGACGGCAGACGTGGAATCAGATAATCCACCCATCGTCTCAAGACATCCATGTTGGCAGGTCTACATCCTCACTTTGCCATCCTCCGACAACGATCTACTCCCTAAAGTTTCAGTCTCCATCATGATCAATGAACTCTGGGCATTAGAACCCCTCATCCCCGATACCGAGCCTATTCCTATGCTCCCTGAGAGAAGATCCAAGCAATGCTCGCGGTTAAGGAAGGAAGATCAGGGTGTCATCTATCTAATTCATCCTTTGTCAAAGGGCTTTGCGGGGTGATCGGCATGACGCACACGGCGCACGATGATAAGAAACAGGAACTGTGAAAAAAGCCACTGAGGCTAACCAGAACCTGTCAAAATCCGGACGCCGCTGGAATTCAAGTTCGGGCTCGGAGAGGTCCGTTTGCCAGGCCAGGTGGGTGTCGTCAGTAAGATACCGGTAAGTCCCCGTAATCTACTATCCCCATTTCCACCGACGACCTCGTCTCTGGCGATAGGTTTCCTCTGCTATAGAAGCCCTGCCCTTATCAGTTTCTTTTCTTTTTTCAAATGGCTCTCTTTATCCACATGTCCGCTATTTCTCCTTTTTTTGCATCAAGATAGCAGGAGCGCGCCGCTGCAGCGTGAAGCTTTTACTTAATAGTACGTCGCCCGGGTGTCTCCTCACACGCGACACCACTGAATGCCACTCGACCCCTATCCTTTGGGCCTCACATTGTTGCCTAACCTCACAAGGTAAACCTAGTAGTATGTAATAGCTGCGGAATTATTTTTGTCGTGGCGACAAGGGATTGAAGTTCCTTGAGATAAGTAACGTCATGGATGGTTTGTTTTCCCCGTCTGGGTATGAGAGGCCGCCTTTTCTTTTATATCACCTTCGTCATACCTCTTCTCCTGCGCTTTGAGGTTTCCTGACTACTCCGACAGGATACAATTTTTTTGAGAAATGCCAGTGCTGGAACCGGCCTTTTCCTCGCACCCCTCGAGACACCCTGTTTTTTTTTAACATCCTCGCAGCGTTTGGTTTTGAATTAATAGTTGTTTTGACCTCCCAGCCTCCCAAAAGAGAATGTGCCAACGTTGGACCGTGACGATTTTATCAGAGTAGGCTTGTTCGAGGGTCTTGTGATGACGAAGAAACTGCCAAGCAATGATATTGACGTATAACCTTCGAATTCTGAAAGTAAAACTGAAGACCCCTTGATAAGCTAGTTATTCATGTCGCTCAAAGACGTTTAGTCTCCATTCTTCCCCTTGTAACCGACTCGGAAATTAAAAGGCACCAGACATTGTAGATGAAACAGGTCGTACGGAAAGCGTAACTTTTATCATTGGCGCTGCACGTACCTGTCTTCATTTCATTTCTTACGAAAGAGTTTACTCAACCAAAAAAGTCAATATGTTCCTTAGCTGTTCCTGTCCGTTCACAACGGCCCCTAGCAATAAGCGCCTCTGTCTCCAAGTAGATTTGCACCCCCATCGTATATCTGCCTGACATCACCCTCTTCACTCGTACGTTCCAACCACATCGAACGATTTTCAATGATCCGACGCGTCGAGAGGTTTACCGTTTATACGACGCGCCAGGATCACGTGGTATCGGACTAGGAACCGGGTATGTGTAAAGCCGACGATGTCAATGTCAGTGTCATTATCGTCCGACATCAGTTCTCTCAAGAGCTTGAATTCTGGCAAATTCGAGCATAGAGGACTCCGGAGGAGTACACTAGGGCGTGAAACGCACTTAGAGACAGCGCATATTTGGCGGGATCAACAACATTGAAGCATATGTTTATTCCGGAGTCTTCAATGTTCGGCACACCACAAACGCAAGTAATCACATATCCATCGAATGATGAGTCTCCCCCACCTCCTTATTTTTTCAAAAAAGTCGTCCCAGATCCGTTACCCCCATAACTAACCCCAACCGCCAAGCGACAAAACCACGATAAAAGATCAATCTACCCAGAGTGAACGCAACAAAAAAAAACATGGCTTCACTCCTCGCACGCACTCCCCGCCTCAACAACGACCTCGCCGCACTCCTCATCAGCGGAAGACGACGTATGAGCGTACGGCCCCCCATCAAAGACCCAACGACCCCACCCATCCCGCGCAAAAAAGTGACGATCCAAGCGCTCCATGCGCTACGGCAGTCCAAAACGCCCATCGCGATGTTGACGGCATACGACTACCCCTCTGCGCTAGCGTGCTCCTCTTCGACGTTAACGGACATCACCCTCGTCGGTGACTCACTGGCGCAAGTGTGTTTGGGGTACGCATCCACCACGCAGCTCACCCTCGACGAGATGGTACACCACGCCAAGGCAGTGGCGAGGGGGACGACGCATCCCCTCTTGATCGCGGACATGCCGTTCGGGTCGTATCATACCTCCGTGAGCGATGCGGTTGCCAACGCGGTGCGGCTTGTGCGGGAGGCGGGCGTGGAGGGCGTGAAGCTCGAGGGTGGACGGGAGATTGTGGATGTGGTGAAGAAGTTGACGGAGGTGGGGATTCCGGTTATGGCGCATGTGGGGTTGCTCCCGCAGAGGCATAGTGCGTTGAGCGGGTATAAGGTGCAGGGGAGGAGTGTGGAGGGTGCGAGGAGGGTGGTGAGGGATGCGTTGGCGCTTGAGGAGGCCGGGGCGTTCTCGATGGTTGTGGAGGCGGTGCCGAAGGAGTTGGGGAGGTATATTACCGAGAGGGTAAGGATACCGACGATTGGGATTGGGGCGGGGCCGTGGACTAGTGGGCAGGTATGGCTTGTGCGGGCGTATGTTGCGCGACGGTTTACTCACCTTCTCCTTCCTTCCTCAGGTTTTGGTGTTTGATGATGTGATGGGCACTTGGTCAGGGCATAAAGCGAAGTTTGTGCGTCGTTTTGCGAATATGAAGGATGTTAGGGATACGGGGGTACAGCGGTATGCGGAAGCGGTGAGGGATGGAACGTTTCCTGACGCAGAGGCGGAGAGCTACGCGATGGATGAAAACGAGTGGGACAAATTCCTGCAGAGCGAAGGCGTCCACGCGCAACGGGGAAACGCTGGAGATCGGGCTTAATTTACCAACTATCTATTCTGCTAGATCTGTTCTCGATATTGTGCTACCTGGAATTGCAAAAGAGGACTACTTCATGCTACTATCAGCAAGTGAATTTTGGTTTGATTAGATAGGCAGACATCTTATCAGTTTTATTTATTTATGTAAACACTCCGAGTCCTTCCTCTCAACCATCGTCAGCAATGGCGGCCAGCGCATTGGCAATATGAAGATTCTGAGCTGAACACATCATCTCTAGTACCCTAACTTCGTAAAAACCCGCCAATTTGCGCCCAAATAACGCGTTGGGCAGATCAAGAAGTTGCACGGCCTCCCTTTAAATTACTTTGTCTGTGGGCGGCAGCACTCTCCACTAGAGACTTCCCATTGGCTCTGGGGCGAAAGCTATCTATAATTCACGAACCAGAGGAACAGCGCTCTTATTCTGTCTTTCGATCTTAACCTGGAAACCCGCCTTGTTCAAGTCTTAAACACCACCTGTGCGCGTTGTCTTAATCTGCGCTTCTCTCTTCATCCTCTCAGTTCTTCCATTGAAGTGGTTTCATACCAACATATATCATCGCCTCAATCCTTAGGTCTGCTCCACCACTCTTTGCTCGTGTCCATCGCTCACGTTCCCGCTCACAACTCTCCCCCATCGCAATGGCCAATCCTATTCGTGCATGGGACTACATCAGACCACCCGGTGAATTCCAAGCATTCCAAAAGATCCCAGAGAAACCGATGTCTTTGAGTCAATCTGCAGTTACGTTGATGGACGTATCGTCCGCCCAGAAGAATTGGGTCTTTGCACAGTACGTGTATCCTTCCCTTTGTTCTAGAGGTTAGACGCTGAGGGGAGTGCAGTTTTATGGTTGGGAACACTTATGTGTGTCTTTGTTGCTACGACCGTTGCCTCTTGGCATGACGTTGAAGTACTTGTATTCCAGCCGTACACTGTTGATGATTGGACGGAAGACATCAAGCTCGCTGCGTCCCAAGATCTGTACGTCCTTTGTGCCTGTGTCTCTTTGCTACACCTATGTCTCATTTTCTTGTTCCACGCAGCGACGGCTTCGTCCTGAATGTAGGCCCAGAGTCATGGCAACAAGCACGCGTTGCGGACTGTTTCGCTGCTGCCTCCCAACTTCCTGATACCATCAACTTTCGCTTTTTCTTCAGTTTCGATATGAGGTACGTCTTCATTGCCCCTTCCGTCCTCCCTCCGTCACCTCATTTCATCTCTCACTGAACCCGAACCACCAGCTCTATCCCCGGAACCACAGCCCAAGACGTCCATCTCCTCAAAGCGTACTACGCCCCTTTTGCGAAGAACCCACGTATGTTCAAGCACCCGCGTACAGGTGGAGTGGTCGTTTCTACGTTCTCGGGAGAGAATAGTACGTTCGGCCAGGGGACCATGGAGAAAGGCTGGGTTTATGTTAAAGCTACGTTGGGCGCCATAGCTCCGGTGCGTTCTTTTGTGTCTTAATTCCCAATGTGAATAGCGGTACTGATGATACATGGAAAGGTATACTTCGTCCCCTCACTATTCATCAACCCTGCGCGATACCCAAGGATCGCGGCTCTTGATGGGGCATTCAACGTATCTCATTCTGCCCTCCTCTCTTTTTTAAAGACCATCATTATAACCAATTCTATTTCAACTACAGTGGAACGGCGGTTGGCCAATTGAACTCACTCCCACCCACCCACGAGACCGAATCGTCAACGCGAAGCTTGATTCCGACGTGGTGCATATCCAGAATTTGACGGGCGGGCGGACGTTCATGGCTGCTGTGTCACCGTGGTTCTTTACTGTGCGTTTCTTTTTGCGCTCTTAGCCTTGAAGCTTAACAGTGAGGGTTAACTTTCCGAAGCATTACGGGCCTGATTCCTGGAATAAGAACGTGCGTATCTATCTCTTTTGTCTAGTGAAACCATGCTTATTGAGTGACAAAGTGGATCTATCGTGGAGATGATTGGTTGTTTGTGAGGCGGTGGGAGCAGTTGATAGCGATGAGGGACCGTGTTGATATTGCGCAGGTTATTTCTTGGAATGGTGAGTTTCTCGTCTGCTTGTTTTTTGTCTTCCTTCATCTTTCATTCCATCTGAGTCGTTGATTTTCTTGACTCCGTTTGGATTCCATTCTTGTCTTCTGTTTAATTTTCGAATGATGTGGCGGACTCCCGTCCCAGAAACGCTAATCCCTCTTTGCCAATCCAGATTACGGTGAATCTCACTATATAGGACCCATTAAGGGCGCCCAACCGAACTCTCACGCATGGGTCGACGGCTACCCGCACGAAGCCTGGCTCCGATTCAATAGCTACTTCGCTCGCGCATTCAAGGAAGGAACATACCCCACCATCACAAAGGACGAGATATACCTCTGGGGTCGGCCCCATCCCAAAGCCGCGGGTTCAGCTGACCACGTCGGGCGTCCAAAGAATTGGGAATTGGTACGATATCTCTTTTCCTTTTTTTTTTTTTCGGGATAAGTTAACGATGAAAACTTTTGATGAATAGACTGACGACTTGCTTTGGGCCGTCGTATTTGCTACTGCTCCAGCTACGGTTGAGTTGTACACCACGGAGACGCGTAAGCACACGTTCAGCGTCGCGCCGGGGATGACGAAGCTTTCGTGCCCTCTCAAAGCGGATGGGGGGATGAAGGCGACGATGGTAAGGGATGGGAAGGTTGTGGCGAGTTGTAGTCCTGTTGGGTATCGGTTTGAGAGCAGGCCTGGGGTGTATAATTTCAATGTGGTTGTAGCGGCGTCTGCGTGAATTGTGACAAATGTAAAAAAACCTCCGCTCAAACGTCAAATTTTCAAAAGTTCAATTTGAAACTCTATGCCCCACCACAAAAAACTGATTAAGTGATTTGGGAGAGTAGTATATGAGGTTTAAAAGTTGGAGAAAATGGTTCTCTTGGCGACGCGCTCAGGAACCTCCAGGTTCGCTGTCACAGTGTCAGTGCCTTGACAGATATAAAATGTCGTTTCTCACACCATAGTTTATTCCACATCCCACTTCGTCCAATCGTTTCGACCGTCCACTTCTCCAAGCCCACGAAAAGGTCGATGTACCCAATTTACTTCACGCTCAGCGCCCTGCTCTCGCTTGCAGCAGTACACGCGTCTGGTGTGCCCAGCTGCACTTTTCACTGTCCGACAGAAGATCTGGCTAGCTTTCCACTGGGTGACCACATGTACAGTGACGATGGGGCCTCCCTATTCTGCAGCTACCCCGCTTTTCCAGGTGGAGGGGCAGGTGACTTCTCCTGCACATACGACGTCAGTCTTTCTCATGATATGATTCGTTCATTTCAACTTAGATCCTTCAATAGAATACCGGCGCACTTTCGCAGGACGGCGACGCAGGTTTCTGTCCCAAGGCAGCAATCTCCTCCTGCCACGAAGCCGATCATAATAGCGCACCCTCGCAGTCTTCAGCCGCTCCGACGACAACGCCCGTCACTCACGTACCAGACGAGCTTTGAGACCACGGGCACGCCTGTAGAATGACTGGCAGTTCAAAGTGCAGGTTCAGGCTTACTAGCGACTCCGACCCAAGTATGCCAGGGACAGGCCAAAAGGAACACTTCGGGAACCTTGCTCGTTAGGCCTCTTGATTTATCTTTATTCTTCACACATCTACCATCCCCTTTACCTTGATCTCAGCCCTTTTCATTTAGTGCGGATAAATCTATCTGAGATTCAAACATAAACATCTTCCTACGTTGTATTTTTGGAACTAAACACAAAACTAGCCACGTTGATCTATTATTGTCCTACCAAGTTATTTATGGGGGTTGGGTGGTGCAACCGTAGGCCCTAGATACATTATGTACATATTGAAATCCATCCTACACACGGCAATAGAAAGGAGCAACATTGAAATCACTCCTCCCTGGATTGGGTGAAAAATCCACTCAGTCCGTCAACACATGAACACCAAAGAAGATTGTCCTCTGCCTGTCCGTCACCAATTAGTACGAAGATGAGATAACGAATCGCGAAGAAAAACTTCATGTACGCCCTGGATATACATAAGCCCACTCAACGTCCCCGCCACAGAGGCGAAAGGCTTTAACAGAAGTGCACGCCTTCCCGACGGATGGGACGAACCCAACCTCCCCGGAAAAATTTGTGACCAAAGCCGGATCTCGAAAACAGCGTCCCACAAAGCTGATGTCCCGTAATGCAGGCAACAGCCCAAGCCACCTCGGAAGGAGGTTCAGAGTCAGATCGGAAAAGGGGCCGTCCAGACTATCAATACGCAAGTACTTCACACAATGTGTAGAAGCTTCTGGTCGAGCGACTTCTGGTTCGTCTTCACTGTGCTGTATACCAATCTGGAGCCACGCGTCCAACATCGGCGCATAAGAGGTAAATTCGAGGGTGAGTGAAAGGTCCTGTTTGCACTCTGAAATCATTTGGAAGGCACTTTCTAAGCGTGTCAAGCCCAAATGCCTGTCTCCAGCAATAATGCGCACGGATTGAAGGGCAGGAAGAGAACCTGGAGAAGGTAGGTATAATGCGATGCAATCTGGTGATGACACCAATGTTTCAACACTGGAAAGGGCATCCCCCTTTAAGCGAGGTGGGTGGCTGGGAATGAACATGTTATGATGGAACTCCAAGGAGCGAAGAGAAGGATGGCGAGCAAAAAAGCATGCCAGTGTAGGAGGGGGTACAGCGCAATGGGTCACAGAGAGCGTAGAGAGGTTGGGAATGCGTATCTGCTCAAGGCAGGCTGCCCATCCTTTCGAATTGTAAACGTACTTGACGGAAAGATCTGTAAGATTGCTAGATGTGTTGAGTAACTGGACGTAATAGGTTTGCAGGAAGGGAGGGAAATGTTGCAGGTGACATTTCTTCAGAAATGTTGGCGAAGCTGCGCGGACTGGTTTGTGTTTAGCGAGAACACTCGGGTTGAAGGTTGGGAAGTAGGATTGAAAGGACTGGAGTGCAGACTCCAATAACGATGGTGAAGGCGTCGATTGAGACCGGATGTTTTGCCAGATTAAGGACTCCATATACTTCAACTCTATCTCCGTGCACGATTTGAGTGGCAAGAGGTTCAGCAGACTCACTATCACGGCCTCCCACTTGGGCGAACATGGGTTCATCATTTGAAGCGAAAAGTTCCTGACGTGCGACAATTTCGAGACGTACTGAAGTAGGAGTCTTGCTTCACGTGTCATTGAGTGGGGCGATTTATAGTTGGATGTCAAGTCGCAACGAAGACGCTTCAAAGACGTGCCGTTGACTTGTAGAGACCTAGCGAGCGCCTCCAATATGACTTGCGCAGACTCGGAATCGCCATTAGTAGGGATTAACGATATTTCATCACTGAAGGGGTCGCAGTTGTTCGTCGAAAACAGAAATTGGAGGCATGCATAGTGAAAGTGTCGACAAGTGGAAGAAAGGGCGAAGATATCAATGGTGAAAGGAATGAAGCTGAGTATGTGGAGTAAAAGTTCATTTGGCATCGCCTGAAAGGATGCAGCGCATGAGGTCTCCATCTCGTCTGCGAGGTTGTGATGGTTGTCAGAAAGAGCACTGAGCGGTTTATTTGTTCCCGTTTGGACCGCCACAGGAGCCGGTCCGAGCTGCAAGTGTGAGCTCAGCCATCACCACACACAGCGCCGATTTCGACCATCTTCTCCAGGACTTGAGCTCTAGGTAAAGTAATCTTTCTGTTTGAACACATTATGGGAAAACAGTCTTCTACCTGCTCCGACTGTCGTTCCATGGCCACAGTGATCACAAAATTTCCAAGTTCCTAGTACTATCGCAATTCCCCTTCAAAGACGCTTTAAGTACCTTCAAAATTTGCACTAAACGAGCTTTTGTTAGACCTCAGGTGAGTTTTCAAAGTGGACGGTTGTAGTAGTGTTGACGTAGTCACAGCAAAGGACTCCAGCACAACTGCCATGACGGGTGTCAGTCTGATGCTACTACTGATAATATTGCACGTACTACTAGTATAGCGCGGCCCCAGGACGGAATAAAGCAAACTTGCGGCAGACGACGTGCAAGGGACAAGAAATTGCACTACGGCGCCCCGCCTCTAGCACGGTATCCTATTTCTCCCATTGTACACAAGTCACAGTTACACAGGGCCGCAGTCCAATTTAGCGCGACTGCCAGATGGCCACCGACGCGTTGATCGACCATTGTTCTCGCACCTGACTCTGTTTAATGTCCCAATTCGGGAATGTGGCCTGTCGCATGGACCTTTGTCCACCGTGGTTTATCAACGCGTCACAGATTCCTTCAAGAGTCTCTCGAGCCTCAACCACCACCACCATCAAGACCAGTAAGTTCAAGTTTTCAACATGGCCCTTTTTACTCATGATTCACGCGCTAACACGGTAAGCATTATACTTACCCTCTCGCGATCCAAATCGTTGAAGCACGCCCACTCATCATCGTTATTTCAGTATGAAATATGCCCTGTTGCTCTCCTCAATTTTGAGGTACTCCCGTTCCCCGCACGTGCCCTCGACTCCGATATTATCCCCGAAGAGGAGATGCACACTCTCTTGGATTATGGGTGCTTGAATGAAGAGAGGCATCCCAGAGGTGCGATGGGTGTCATGTTCTCGCGACCCCATAAGGCGAAGAAGACAAGGTTCAATAGAGTGAGCCTCTACTATACATTCCTTGTCATCGTTGCTGATTTTTTGCAGTCGTTCCCAGACGCTTGGAACATTAAAGGCCTGGCGGCTTTTGCGAATGATCTCCAGCCTGCCAAAAAAATCCTCAAATCTGTCATTGCGCCTTCCCTACCCCAACGGACACACGTGTCCAGTCGTTCCTCAACCCGCAATGTACCAGTGGCACCTCAAATTTGCAATGCCACCAAACCCCCTCCATCACCACGCTCCACCGAGCACCGTCGTCTCCGACCTCGCGCCGCATTAAGACCTTCACGCCGCATGAACGAAATTTAATTTCCTGTGTATATTGCATGCGAATTATGGAGCTCAATGAAGACGATCCTCGTTACAGAGTGGTCAATTATGCCAATTCAAGTTTCTTTTTTTTTGTAGGATACTGTGTTAGACGGAGAGAAGAGAGAGAAAGGTTGTACTTGGTTTTTAATATATGCGGCTCACATCGTTTGTATCAGTAGTTACCATTGTGATGTATGAATTCGAGGATTTGATCAAGTCGACTCCAAATTGCTCCCGAAATTTGCCGCGTGTACGGTGCGCCTTGCGTATCAGCCAGGATTTCAGTATTTGATCAAAGGCATCTCCTCGGAGTCGGACTTGAAACTCAAGGGACGTTTCCGAATGCTCTTTGCCAGTTATTTCCTGAGGCTGGTTCCTACTTACCCGCTAATGTTTTCTCTGTACTTATATTTTTTCAAGTCATCTTATGTTTTTATTTCTTCTGGTTCAGTTGTCGGCACAAGTCATTATACACTAAATGAACAATAGGAACCGACTACAATTGGTGGAGCCAAATGGAAGAGCTGTTGCGGTGGTAAAGCGAGCTCACGGACTGGCGTGAATCAATGTATTCGCAAACCCAGTTGGAGCCTGTCGGAGCCTGCTGGAAAGTCAGCAGCAACTCGCTCGCTGGCACTCGGCTATACCAAAGCGTCAGGCGAGGCGAGCAGAACACAGTCCAGCAAATTTCGCAAGTATGAACTCGTGGATTGTAGACAGCTCCTCCCACCAGAGGACTGGGGGGTTCCGAGACAAGACCAGTAAGGCCCAACAGACTGGGTATGGGTGAGGGAGGCGCACGTGGGCCTAGGAGAAGTCGGGGAGGCCAAACGGACGAGCGACAAAGATGCACGCGAAATCTTCAAAATGGAGTGGGAGGTGAGAAAGTTGGAGAAGCCAAGGCACGGCAGAGGCAGAGTGTTTTCCCCCACGCGGCGAGGAGGCGGAAAACGAGAGGAACGCAGGCGAAGCGGCGCCCACGTTAAACGGCGGAGACCGAGATACAGAGATCCTCGAGCCGGTATTTGAAAGGGTGCGTTCTGAGTTTGCAGACAACACGTTGAAAGAGGGAGAGCGACTGAACTTGAACCAAGCAAGCATAATTTCACTACAAGACTCTGAAGAAGACTTCTAAGAGAGTAGACAGATAAAAAACGCACCAATTAAAGGCTTCAAAACTTGCGAGCAGCGGCCATCAACTTGCTGCTGGGAGGTGAAGAAGACAGTGGCCGCACCCTCAAGGTCACACGGTAAGACCAGAATAACGCAAGCGGCGCGCGGCAGACCATCCAACAAAAAACCGGCAGTAGCAACATGCCTTGGCGCTGCCCTCGGAGAGAGAGCTCTGGAGAAAGACAAACTTGAATGTTGGACAAATGCGTTACTTAGTAACTTACAGTGCTGGCATGAAACACGTGACTTGCGAAATCTGATTCACGCGACAATTCTCATCATTGTAGAAGGGACCCGCCGTAGAAAGAATAAAGAATGGTGTTTACAGCTGTTTTCATAACGATAGGCCTAATCTCGACCAAATACATGTACAGGCGGAATTTAAAATTGGACGTGTAAGTTGTCGGATGATGACCCTTTTCAGTATAACTGTAGATCTATCGTGTTCGTCATCCCTGAAATATATGCTGATTTTCGTGGACATGATTAGAATTCGAGGTCCGACTGTATCTATGATTTTGGACTTTTGGCCTATCGTTATGAAAACGGCTGTAATTAGATGCAATACAAAGTACATGTGTCGGCAATTCAACCAGAAAAAGTTGGAACATAAGGTGAGAACATAAAAGTTGCATAAAAAAAGAAAACCAAGAGAAAACATAGAATGGTATGTACTTGGACAAATTGAAACAGTTGGAACCAGGACATACTGCAACCGGCAAAGCGCATTGGGTCCCTTGAGTTTGAAGTCCGACTCCGAGGACATGCCTTTGATCGAATACCGAAATCCTGGCTGATACGCAAGGCGCACCGTACGCGTGTCACCATTTGGATTTCTATTTACGTCGTCATATATGTAATAGACTGAGGTTGCCTCGTGTCTACTCCCTCGTTTCTTTCCCCACAATCCAACACATCGAAATCCGCTGACCCACCATGAGCGCGACCACCCCTTCTGTAGAAGCTCTTCTAAACGTTTCTGTTGATTCTCTCGCCAAACACGTTGGAGTCGTCGATGACGGGCGGGGCGAAGTACCTGACTCCACGAGGAGCAAGCTCTTAAAGATGCAGGTGAGTAACACACTGTAACACTGAAGCAATTTTCCATGTAAGAACGCGTGAATGACGCGTCGCATTGTTGATTTGTAGCTTGGGATCTTACAACGTCAACCACGCACGCAGCAGACTCCCATCCATCAGTGAGCTCAAATTTAATCTTGGTCCAAATTGAGATCCCAAGGACCTTCGGACAGTGAATTCGCAGCGAAGTATCTGCCCGATCTGGTACAGCTCTTTCGATCCAACCCTGGTGTCCTCAGTGCGCCCGTGACACTCTTGAATCTTATCTCCTATACGTACGTACTTTTTCTCCAAGCTCTCACGCTGACTTGAAAACGCGAGACGAATACTAGACCATACTTCATTCGCTTCCTTCGTTCTCCTGCCGGGCAAGGCATAGCTGTTCTCCAAACCAAACGCACCGCCGAGTCCGCGGCTGAGATTGATGGCATGAACGCTGACGAGGTTGCTGAGATTACCCAGTTCCTCTCGACGATCCTCCTTCTTCAACCTACCCCAAAAGTTGACGAAGTGGACAAGAAAATCCTGGTGAAAAAATTGCGGCAATGGGGGCAAATGTTTCCGGGCCGCCTGGCGTCGAATACTTGCGAAAGATGTCTAGCCCTTTTAACCGACGACCCGTAAGTTCTTCGGTTTTTTTCTTCTCGACTCCACCACGACGTATTTCAATAGGAGCACGCGTCTGATGATGCAAGGCACGAAGCAGATGTTGGAGCATAGCTTAGTTCGATGCGGAGGCGGACACTGTACCCAGACTGTTCAGAACAATGGTGCGGACCTTTTGCAATGTGCAAGGTAAGTGGCATGGTTGTGCGGGTTTCCCATGCCGTGCTTCGTCTGTGATCGAGTTATGTTAACCTCTTGATTGTGCCTTTTCAGATGCAAGTCTGCGGTCTATGTGAGTTTTCCCGAACGATAATGCCTTGGGTTGGAGCTGACCGCGCGCCTTTTGTAGTGCGGTCCAGCCCACCAAAAAGCCGCCTGGAAAGAACACAAATTTTTATGCTTTCCTTCGTCATTCTAACTTGAATTGTCTGTACTCGTCATGGGATCGTATTCAGTACGTTAAGCACCCGCTCGAACTATGAATGGTACCCACCTCCCAGTTTTCAGGGTGCCTTGAATAATAAAATTTGCTTCGAAGGATCGAAATCGCGGCTCGTGTGCAAGAATTGCGTTTCTCTTTCCAGGGTGGCGAAATGCGTCCGGCGTCCGTGAGTCGGGACTCGGGAGGAAGCGCCTTGAAACGTGTACGATTTCTTTTTCTCGTAAGTTTGTATCATTTTTTTTCTCGCAAGTCCTTCGCCGTTTCGGCGAACCAGGGTGAAGTGTATGGCGGTCCGTTTGGGTAAAAATTCCGGAAATATATACTTTTTAGCATAAATTCAATTTGTATGCGCTTGAGTTTTGCTAATGTCCAGCGGAAGATAACTTGAGGGTGCACAACTTTTTTTATAGTCCCCGGAAACATTTTTGTCAGCGCGGAAATGTTTGACCTCAGCGCGGAAATATATTGACCTGTGCAGAAATTTATTGACAGTGCGCGCAAACTTGTTCACAGTGCGCACAAACTTATTCAGCTGTGCTGAAACAAAATTGACCCCCGGAAACATTTTATTTGCGCGCAGAAACATTCATGTCTGGTGCGCGGATTTTTTGCCCTCCTGCCATTTTTGGCATGCCGTGCTGCCGTGATTAGCTAATTGATGCATTGTTGGCAGTTTCGGCATGCTTATCGGGGTTTAAAATTCAAATATAATGTTTTTCTTATTTTTATTATCAACTCTATATTAACTTTAATTTTATGAAACAAAAAAGTACTTTGATGATTTCTAATCTGATTTTTTAATTGAACTCTGATGTTTACAGAACACACTTGAGAGATTGACAAAGTCAAGGATCTATTAGCAAATACAATCCTAGACATCAGATGGAGACTTGAAAGTCCAAGTCCAACAGAATAAGATGGTCTAAAACTATTCCCTCAAGCTTTGGAACTGGTTCAGCAGAAGCCAAACAATGTGTTGTGTCTCGTTTTGTTGACGACTGGCGGCGCTTTCCCAAGTCTTCGTTCCCCCGGAAACTGAGAGCTAGCCCCTTGTCGACCGATGTGCGAGTACACTTCACTTTTGCTGGAGGGACTGTTGGGTCCTGGTTCTCATTGTGTGTTGACTCCGCCTTGATGTCGCTTCACTTGCGCTTGAATGCCTTGGGGTTGGCAACCTTCTGGGTCCCTGGCTGTAGGTGCTGGCGTTGATGAATACCTTGCTCAAGGCGGTCATGGAAATACTCGCTGACTTGTGGATTGTTCCGACAAAGGATTACTCTATCTTCGCCGTTAGAGGTGAGGTTTTGAGAATACAACTAAAGAAATATGCACTGATTATGGCGAATATGTGCGATACCACAGTAGTCAAGAGGTCCAACAGCATAATCAATGCTGTAGTTGACAATGTGGTTGAAGAGCTGCTTCTCCTTCTTGTGCCTTGGAGCCAGCGTGATTGTAGGTGGTTCATTTGATTTACGCCTGCCTTTCCCTTTCACATTGCTATGCAAATAATTAGCTATGTAAGAAGAAGAGAAACAAAGGATCATACATGGAATGACCTGCAGGATGGGTGTTGGATGGTAGTTGGGGTATTATGCTCCACAGTGATTTGTCATTGGTGTAGTATAGCGTCGTCTCGAGCCAGGACTTGCAGAGTTGTTCATCAGAAAGATAAAGGGAGTTGTACGATGTGACAGTAGGGTGCAGATATTTTGGCTGAGAGACATTGATACCTAAAGAGCTCAAGTACAAGCAAATTATTGAAGACTTGTGACATACCTCGACGTTTAAAATATGCGGTCAATGGATTATCAATCCATAACTTGCCACCGTAGGCAACCTGTGAAGCATTCACTCTGAACTTCTCGCATAGCTGAAGCCAAGAGGGAAGGAGGAGGCAAGAATGGGTGGATCTGGGATCAACACCCATGAGTGAGCAATGAGCAGTTACAAGATACTCAGCTGGCCCAACATGATTATGCATACTGTAGGAAGTACAGTTATACAAAGCACTACATGTAGTGCAAGAGGATGGCAAGACTGCTGACAAGGTGGTGGTTCAAGACAAAAGATCAATATATTATGTAAGATATCCAAATCTAGCTATATACCACTGTTTGACTATGGCCTCTGGGCATTCCCTTCCAATCCTATATCACAAAGCCCCCCAATGTCCAGAGGGCATGTAAGGAAAACAATGGTGGGGAAGAATAATAGAATAGAAATCCTCTTGCCCCCCAGAGTGAATATCAGGATAAAATGAGACCAAAAGGTAGCAAAGCAAAGAAGATGAATAAAAGAAAGAAAAAATTTGGCCCCAAATAATTTGCTATCTGGAAAGCTGGTCACTGTAAGCTCCCAGCTTAACCCAGAAATACCCATATGATCCTCCCATTCTCTCTTCAGTGATGTATAACCATGAGTACTGGGAAACCATGCAAGTGGATGGCTTCCAGGTCATCCATCCCAACTCCATTGCCTTTCCCCATCAAGATGGTGTAGCATGCTTCCATCATACTTGTGGTCTGGGTATAAGACATGTATAGTGTGATAGAGGCTTGCACCTCTCCACTCAGATCGTTGATCCCAACTCAACTCCCTCTACCCATCAAGATGATGTAGCTTGCTTCCATTGTGGTGTGTCGTCTGGATGTGGGGAGTGTGTAATGGGATAGAGGCTTGTGCCTCTCCTCCCATCTTCCACCTATACTCCCCTACAGCCCCCCACTTTTCCAGTGTGCGAATCTCAAGAATCAAGCCAGGGAGGATAGAGGCGAAGAGATCGTGCAGTGGAAAATTACAAGCCGTGATCCTAAGTTGGTGTCTGAGTGGGTAAAGGTGGTGCCATGTTGGGTAGGAATGATAAGAGGTCGAAGGAAAGGAGGGGAAAAAAATGTTGTCATAAATTTTGCCCCCCAGAGTGGACACAGGCCATGCAACACACAAGCAGCAATCTGTAAGGTTACCATGATTGAAGAAGAGTCTGCCGCATAATGTGCGAGCAGCAACTCCTCAACACTGATCTGCCGCGTAACACGCGAGCAGCAATCAGTACTTCTGAGGGACCCAGAAGGTTACCATGATTGAAGAAGAGTCCGCCGCGTAATGCGCGAGCTGCAACTCCTCCACACTGATCCGCCGCGCAACATGCGAGCAGCAATCAGCCTTCTGATGGAGCCAGAAGGTTACCATGACTGAAGAAGAGTCCGCCGCGTAATGCGTGAGCAGCAACTCTCAACCAGTTGAGGTGTCTCCCCTGCCCATAAGAGTCCTCCAATCAAGTCTTAACACCCCAAATAGAGGGGAGATCCTGAGGTAGCCAAAAATGTGTTGGAGCATAGCGTAGTGATTTCTGGCCCGTTCCTGGAGATCAAATACCCGTTCGAAAGCTACGAACGACGCCGTTCCAACGGTATAATTCGCGTATTGTGACGAGCCGTGGTCGTTGAGATAGAGAGGAAGTACCCAGAAACTGCAGTTCTGGAGTAAATGCATGCTGCAGACCAGGCTTTTGTCCATTATTGATGTGAATAGGTGCGTCGGAAAGGTACGATTCAGACGTTTAAAATGGGCTATAGAACGTCCGATGCGAGCAGGTTATGACAATAGGAATGGGGAAATGGTTGTTGGAGAGATGACACTGTAACGCAAGAACCGCTTGTCTGTTTGATGCATATGAGGGCTTCGTCTGTTTGATGCGTATGAGGGCTTCCCAGAAGCGCATTGACCGTGGCTTTAAAACAAGCCAAAGAACAAAAGAAACGACCAGGATCTCGCCGAGAACGGACGAAATATGTTCATTTTGGTCATACCAGGCTGAAGTAGGTGAAGCGCAGCCAATACGCGACCGTTTGGCGAGGTCATGGGGTCTAAAGAAAGGTATGAATGAGGGCATCCCAGCGCAAAAGAGACGAGAGCAATCGGAGCGTCGGTTGGCGAGATATGATGTGGATAAGTCCTGTGTAAATGGTTGTTGGGGGGATGGTGCTGTAACACGAGAACCGCTCGTCCGTTTGGCGCGTATAAAGGCTTCCCAGAAGCGCATTGACCGTGGCTTCAAAACGAGCCAAAGAACAAGAGGAACGACGAGGATCTCGCCGAGAACGGACGAGATATATTCATTTTGGCCATGCCAGGTTGAACTAAGCGAAACGCAGCCAATACGCGACCGTTTGGCGAGTTCAGGGGGTCCAAAGGAAGGTGTGAGCGAGGGCTTCCCAGCGCAAATAAGACGAGAGCAATCGGGGTGTCGGTTGGCGAGATATGATGTAAATAAGTCCCATGTTGATGTCCCATCAACCCCATCCAACCCAAAACCACTCCAAACCCTTCTAACCATTCAGAAACCAAGAAGTGCCATTCCAGGGAGTTCATAGAGAAGTAAGGAGGATGAGAACACTCATTCCTCAAGCAAGAAAACAGCAGAGATTGGGAGAGAAGCATAGTAGGGCATAGCACATAATTTCCAGAGCAGCAGACTGAACTGGAGGGATGTCAATGAACATCTGGCTGTTCTTGAGAGGCCTAGATGCTAAAAGACAAGGGAGATGGTTGAGGAACAGGTGGAGTCTGAGAGACAGTGAAGCAGCGCAACGCAGCAGGCAACACTGGTTGTGGGCAACCTCCTCACCAAGTCAATGGTCGCGTAGTCGCGGAATCCAGACATAGGTGAGAGGAACTCTCCTCACAGTAGGCTTTAGGCCACGTAATCGCGAAATCCCAAAGCCCAGCTGCTCAGAGTCAGTGCAGCACCCCAATCGAACAAACCTCAACCAGCTGTGCAAGCACAAGCTAAAGTCAATGGTTCATCCAACTGAAGGATGGATGAGCCCTTTCACATGAAGTAATAAGCCCGCCGCGAAGTGCGCAAGCTGCAGCTACCATCCATGCTAAGGTTCCTCCTGTGATGAGCTGGCGCATTCCCACAACTCTCCAGCTCTCCCTCTACCAAGAAATGCAGACTTCAACCATGCTTTGGTGAAGTCTGCGGTGCCCCCACCATTGTGAAGCATTCACTCTGAACTTCTCGCATAGCTGAAGCCAAGAGGGAAGGAGGAGGCAAGAATGGGTGGATCTGGGATCAACACCCATGAGTGAGCAATGAGCAGTTACAAGATACTCAGCTGGCCCAACATGATTATGCATACTGTAGGAAGTACAGTTATACAAAGCACTACATGTAGTGCAAGAGGATGGCAAGACTGCTGACAAGGTGGTGGTTCAAGACAAAAGATCAATATATTATGTAAGATATCCAAATCTAGCTATATACCACTGTTTGACTATGGCCTCTGGGCATTCCCTTCCAATCCTATATCACACAACCCATGTATCATGTCCAAAGATAAGCTCACCCAAGTTATGGTCTTTCTCCAGGCCAGCTCTGAGAAATGACGGCTCCACCAAATCAAAAAAGCCACTTTCGGAATTATGGCAGCGAGGCGCCTCATCTGCATGAGCATTGGAGAGCCATGCCTTCAGAGCAAATCCATTAACACACAGTCAGATAAATATAATAGAAACTTACCATGAGATCATTGTACTGAACACGAAGTCGCTTTGGAATATTGGTCTGGTCCTTGCCATGAACAGCAAGCCACGAGGTGTACACTAATCGATCACTGTTGCACACTGAGATGAAGAAGTTGCCCCAGAGAAACGGTTTGACCAAGTCCCTAAAAATCACTATTGTAAGCGACATTCATTCAATTAATTGAGGATAACATACCAGACTTTCTAATGTGCATGAGCCACATGGCAGTAGAACACTTCAATGAAGCATGCAAATCGACTGGGGTCATCGAAGAGTTCCCTCTCCGTGATCAACAGCGGTAATCCTAGCACCATATTTGAGTAGATGAGTGTAAACTTTAGTGAAGTGACCATACCTGCACGATGAAGGAGTTCTGATATTGTATACACACCAATTCCAACAAATATCGCTGCTGCCTTTCGGATGGCGTTGGAAGCAAGCCCTGAATGATCACCAGTGGCGCGTTCTTCTGCCCAGTCGATGATCACCTGCAACATCTCCTCAAAATTGAAATAGATGTCAAGGAGAGGTGTGGGAAGGGAATTGCGGCTGCATGCATAAAATACCTGTCCATGTCCATGTTATCAGTGATGTTCACACCAAACGACATAGAGGTATGTACTCGAAATAGATTGTCAAGTGACAAGAACACTAGGACATAGTCGCCAAAGTCCAGAGCCATGCTGATTTTTGAACCATGATACTGTAATAGAACGGTGAGGTATTTACTCAATAGAATTGAATTGAATGGGGGAGACCTACCTGCTTGTTGACCTTGGATATACTGTCACCCCATTGTGCCGCGTCGTACAGTTGCACAACGGTGTGTGTGAGCATTTGGATCTAGAGTGTAACAATTAAAGATGAGAACTAAATGAAACTATATTAAAGAGTACACACCTGCATCCACCACTCTCCTGCAACCTCTGCGTCGGGACTGGATGATTGAAATTGGAGAAGGACATTGCGTGGATTGAAGGTGACGCCTGTAAGGCGGAACATGGCATCAGTGATAGAGGAATTTATGGGTGGATAGACTGGCTCTTGCACAAATCGAGGCCCACATTTGATTTTTGATCCAGCAGCCAAAGGGTAAGGCAGTCCTTCTTTTGCAAGGGGATGAGCTTTGCTGGAATTCTGCTTGGTCTTGGAAGCGTCAATGTAGATGTTTTTGAGTCATAAGTTGGACTTGTCCTTGACATTGTCGAACCAGTATTTTGCCAGCTGGCAGGAAGAAACGAGCTCTACATATTTGGGCATTGGTGGAAGTTGATCAAGAAACCGCGACGTGACACTAAATGAAGTCACATGACGGATGCCTATTCAAAGTCACTACGGATTTCGCGTTCAGTATTGAGGCCTGCCCTTAGATACTTGGCACAGGGCATTAGAATAGTGATATATACAACACTATGCTATGTATTTCTCTTAGAAAACAGAGCCTCTAACATAAATCCTGGGTTGTTCTTGTTGTTTGGCCGTATTACATCCTAAACCCTTCGGCCCGTAGTTGACAGTATCGGACTCTGCTTGCTTGCCTATTCATTCCTCATTTCTCCCGTCGTAACTTCATTCATGACGTCGTCAAAGCATATGACGATGAACTTAGACTACACTCCTCCATGAAAAGCAACTGCCTACCACCAACGTAAACTCAACCCACATGCGAAGGCACGATGTCAGATCGGAAGTGCTATGCAAGTGAGTGCCAGATTATCTTTTGCACATGTTTCCTACTAACGGAAGGTCATAGATCTCGAGCTACTACCTACTCCACTATGATACATTCATTTTGCATCGAAATATAATGTTGATCACACATTTAAAATAAGACTTCGTCTGATAACAAGGGATATTCAATTAAATCATAAAATTTAGGAGTTCTAATTTGAAGTTTAAACTCCGACCGACATGCCGAAATGCATCAATTAGCTAATCACGGCAGCACGGCATGCCAAAAATGGCAGGAGGGCAAAAAATCCGCGCACCAGACATGAATGTTTCTGCGCGCAAATAAAATGTTTCCGGGGGTCAATTTTGTTTCAGCACAGCTGAATAAGTTTGTGTGCACTGTGAACAAGTTTGCGCGCACTGTCAATAAATTTCTGCACAGGTCAATATATTTCCGCGCTGAGGTCAAACATTTCCGTGCTGACAAAAATGTTTCCGGGGACTATAAAAAAAGTTGTGCACCCTCAAGTTATCTTCCGCTGGACATTAGCAACACTCAAGCGCATACAAATTGAATTTATGCTAAAAAGTATATATTTCCGGAATTTTTACCCAAACGGACCGCCATAGAAGTAAGGCTGCGACCAGCTGAATAGACAGTCTCGACGATGTGACCGATCTGTAAGATCTGTGACACGGGGGAAGGGCCGGAGAACGCCAAGAAAGGGTTCCGGAACGACGGAGGGGAACCGAAATAGAACACCGCGCCAAACGTCTGCTCAAAACAACAACGACGCCCAAGAACGACGACGCCCGACGAGGAAAACAGAAAGCGGCTCTCACAACAGCAGCAAGGGTGCGTACCACAGATGAATACGGAAACTTACAGAATGGTTTTCAGAGCACTAGATGCCAATGCGACGGAGGTCGCGAATGCAGCCGAGCAACCCGCACCAGGGTCAATAGCTGCTGAGATCTGAGCCATGGGGACAGCGCGCTCTCGACAAGTAAACACAGAAGCAAATGCAGAGGAGCAGGAAGGAGGGATGGATGGGAGCCGCTGCGGGGGAGAAAATTCAGCTGGCTAATGGGGTGCAAGGTAGAGAACTGCCAACACTTGCCAATCCGTTCTCTTTGCTTGAATTTATGCAATCACTGATTTTGAATGATAGGCTTGGCAACGTCCCTAGATGCTGCACGTCAGCGGTTCTAGCCAGAGCCGAGTAGGGTCAAGACAATGCAAAAACTGTCTTTTCGCCCAGACAGAACTGTTTTTTGCTTGCAAACGGACGACGAACCTCCGCGAAAAAACCCTTCCCGCGCTATGCGAAGTTGTCGTGAACCTCAAAAACGACAGTCCTACAACGGACGAACAACAGTCCTTCCCGGTTCCATTTACACGCAGTGCGCGACCCTTAGCTTCATCAGCAACCTGACTTCACGTGTGTTTTGCTTGTCGCTCTTCCTTGTTCACACCCCCTCTCCCACTGTTCCATTCTTGCCAATTCGAATACATATCCGTCGCCAAACAAATCCTCGTCGTCCGGCGCAGACTCGCTCAAAGGCACAGATGCTGCCCCATCTTCATACCAATCCACCTCGCGCCTCTCCCCCTTTTTGCCTCAATCTGCCTCTCTCCTCGTGTCTCTCCCCTTTTTTACCCCAATCCGCCTGTCTCTCCCCAGTGGGAGACCAACAGTGTTTCTCACATGCTGCCCACTGAGTCTCTGGGGCATTCATATCTCTTACGCAATACCCCATCCTCATCTGGATGCCTGATGTCACTACCCCCCGCTCCACTATTATCAATGTGAATTTGCAGGCCCTCATGCCGCCCGTTCCTGTCCCTCCTTGGCATACCCAATGGGGCCGATTCATACCCCATGCAACTCCCAGATATTTGGGTCCGGAATCAACGTGACTACGCCTCCAGCAATTTTCGACGAAATCGACTCTGATCTCATCTTTTGAGAACATGGATAGGTTACCTTCAACACCCTAATTCCCCGCCGATATCACGTCTTTCTCGATAGATGACATCTCTTATTGTCGTTGACTTGTTTATATCATTTAACATGTCATCTACCTTGGAGTTAACATCATCTCGGGTGAAGAAGTTGCCATCAAACTCAAGTCCGTCAAAGCCAAGCACCCTCAACTAGAGTATGAACCAAAGGTTTACAAGATGCTCGCAGGCGGCGCACCAGCTTGTTCGCGTCTTTTTCCATCTTTCGTTACTCTTTGCTGACCTTCTCGGACAGAATTCCCCCGTCAAGTATATTCACTCCCACAATTTCGTGCATTGTGGCATCAAGCCCGAAAAGCACCTCATTTTTATTGCACACATTCCTTACCTACCCTACCTACCTCATCTTTCGTCTGGTTTCCGGTCTCATCCTGCATTCGTTGTCCTTCTAAACCCCACCATTACCAAGGCTTACTTACACGAGACCCGGCAGGCCAAAGAGGGTGTCGCACTTAGTGGACTTCGGCCCTTGGTGAAGCAGTGCTCATTGGGCGGCTTGCGTGTCTACCCTTTCTCATGAACAACGATGAATGCCATTTATTCCTGTACCACCAGTAGTTAAAATAATTCACGCAAGCTGTAGTCAAATATTGTTGGTATTGCAACCTCCATGTCTGCCTTTCAATGTTCAGCTCTCATTATATATATTTTCCACATGGTGCCAGTGAAAGGTACTCCTCGCTTCCAGCGCTTGTGCCATCAGAAATGGCACAACTGTTGCCATCACGTCCACTGCCCTCAACGCCATGTACGCGTTCATCTCGCTCATCCTATGCCCTGTGTGCGGCCTCTGTGGTTAGCCCGGGCACTCTGAACATGATCAAACATCTGCTTCCTTGCGATTTCGCGTCAACTTCCACAGCCACGTCTGACACCTGATGTGGCACTGAGGGGCCTCTCTGCTGCCCTGCACCTTCTCTTTCGTGGTCTTCTCAATGGGTTTTGGGGCTTTGCTGTTGTCCGCCTTTCGTCACACATTCAACAACGTTTTTGTGAGTGTTCTCCTCTGCTCCAGGTGTTTGAAAGGCTGGATTTCCTGCGAAGACTTGAGCCCGGGACTTGGCTTGGAGATTTAGCCTGGAGAAACCTGGAGATCTACTATTATATTAGGTTCATAATAATCTTATGCAGGTGCCCGGACCCACCCACCACCTCACGTTTTTGGGCATTGCCCATTGGCCAATCACCAAGCAGTGCCCTTGAGCCAGTGACCGATGACGCTGCTCAGCCAGGATGAAATGGCTGTCTCAAAACGTAAGCCTAGACAAGTTTGGTCTACAAAACGGCAGACGCTTTCAAGACCACTTCGAGTCAGTTCCCCACTATGGGCATTGAAAATCTCTGGAAGGTAAGGGTGTTTTGATGACGATGTGACTGTGGTGGCTAACCAGAAAATCACAGTTGCTGGAACCAGTTGCATCGCGTATCTCCCTGCATCAGCTGGCCGTTGAGGATG
Source organism: Laccaria trichodermophora (assembly GCA_018417955.1). Lineage (NCBI taxonomy): Eukaryota > Fungi > Basidiomycota > Agaricomycetes > Agaricales > Hydnangiaceae > Laccaria > Laccaria trichodermophora. The sequence continues at coordinate 832,054 of JACTVC010000022.1, forward strand.
GCTTTGTAAACAACATTGGGGGGGTAAGGGCATATCGGGTGGGCATAGATGCAAGGTATGCACCCTGCTATGAGTTTTGTTTTATCTGACTCACAATCTTCAGTGGTTGGGTATACCGCGCGCTCTACAGGCATAGCGCTTCAAAAAACCCGGAGCTGGCAACACTGTATGCGAGATGCTGCCGCCTCCTCGATAAACCCATTCGGCCCTACTTCGTTTTCGATGGTCCAAAGCGCCCTAGTGTGAAACGGGGCAAGCATGTTCGAGGCAACCCTCATTGGATCGAGCGGGATTTCCAGAAAATGCTACTTGCCTTTGGATTTCCTTCGACTGTGGTAGGTTTTTCTCCATGTGTCCATCGTACTATCACTCAGATGGACACATGTAGGCTCTAGGTGAAGCTGATGCCGAGCTTGCTTGGCTGTCCAAGGAGGGTTTTATTGATGCCGTTGCAAGTGAGGATTCTGATCTCATAGTGCTCGGCGCCGTAGTTGTCCTTCGAAAGTGAGTGAGTTACTGCAGTCGAAATACCTTTCTGACCTGTTCCCCCTGCAGCTTTCTTCATGAGGACAACGACGAGAAGGTTACCGTATATCGTGCCGATGCCATCGCGAAGCATGCTGCCCTTGGCTACACGGCACAAGATTTCTTGGTGATTGCTTTGCTGGTTGGCGGTGACTATGACGTAAGATGAATCCATAGTTCTTGATTGGGAGCTAATGCTTGGGTTTGTCATAGGATGGCGTTGAACGGTGTGGTATCCGGACTGCAGCTGGACTTGCAAGGGCAGGGCTTGGGCATCGCCTTTTGCATGGCTTGTCCCAATCCCTACATGTTGACAGCTTTCTGAAGGTGTGGCGAAATGAGTTGTGTGACGAGCTACGAACCAATGACTCTGGCCATCTCCCCTCCTGCCAACCTGCTCTCGCTGAATCCATCCCTTCCGATTTCCCTCAGCTCAAGATCATTAACCTTTATCAAAATCCTCTCAGCTCAAAGACCAATCCCACTGATCTTCTGGGCTGTAGCCCCCATCCTATTTTGCTTGCAAATTTTGCAGAGGAGAATTTCTCCTGGGGTAGTACTCACGGGATTCTCATGCATTTCGAAACAACAATATTTCCTGCGTTGGCCCTCGACGACATATGCCGCATTGCACGTGAGACCGATCTCGGTCTGGCCAAAAGACCCTGTCAGTTCATTGGCAGGGTCCTTAAACGCCGGGTCCCTTTAAAAGCTCGAGACTGTCTGCGCCATCCTGAAGCTCGGTTATCTCTCATTGTGCCGGACATGCTTGTAGATTCCATCATCAGTTCACTCATGGGCAAGCTGAATGATGGCGAAACTGAAGGAAAAGTGAAAGAGTGGCGATTGAGCGTGCTCCCAAGGATGAGGGTGTGGCTTCCCGTTGCAATGATTGAGGCAACATTCCCTGACCTTGTTGTGGCAGGTGAGTCCGTTCCCCACGAGTTCTTGGAACATTTAGCTCACATGGAACATTCCTTTCTCAGCTGATAAGAACAACGCTACCCGCAGTGCCCGTATGAGTACTGGCAGAAAGGCCCCTCGTGCATCAGGTATAACTATCACTCCACGGACTTACCTCAATTAACATAATTAATCACTTCCAGGGTCAATGGACATGCCTCGCCCTCTCAAACAAAAACAAGAGAGATCTCGTGAAGAGGACGATGCTGCATCTTCAAGTAAACGACCAAAGCACCACAAAACACCGTCCGCAGATCAATTCGAGGCCATTGACCTTACCACTCCTGAGCCGACGTTCCGCAATATCATTGACACAATCGACCTCACTCAATCTGATCTTGAACAAGGTATGAAAGCGAACCTGCTCTACGACCGCGTGACCCCCTTAACACACCCACAGTTACTGGGCTCCCTGAAAGGCGGTATCGCCTTGATGTCTCGGATGATGGACACCTCATTGAATTCATCACCGACTCAGAGGGAGAGTTGTAGATAGGAGGTGCAGCTAGCTACCCTTGCGGCTGTCTTACAACCCCCACTGTATATATAGCGTTTATTGAAACAACTACTCCTTCTGCCTTCCCCACAATGGTCGCCCCACTATCCAACCTTTCTCATAAATTTTCTGCACTCAACTCTCGTGAGGATAACGACAGGATAACAGAAGAAGAAATTGAACTTGACCTTGAGGATGAACAAGCCACAGTGCCAGATCTTGTCCACGAGGATTTGGAACCAGGAAATCGCGAGTTCATGCAAACGTGGAAGAAATCCGTCTTCGGCGCATCAAAGGGGGTAACTGACAAGACTGATGGTGAATACCAACGGTGATGATATGGTCCGTTCAAATTAAGGCGCACGTTAACATGTCTTCAATTTAGGCTGAAGATACAATGCACATCTTTTTTGATATCTTCAGGTCTTATTCAGAAAGAGGCAGATTTTTTTTCCAAGTCACCTCCCGAAGATGCACCTTTCTTTATCAGTGCATGGATTATGGACAAGTAAGTAAATTATTATCTTTGCTTATATGTACCCCTTTTAACAAATCCCAGGTGTGATGAGGTCACCTTGGACAATAAGGCCCGGCCATCGAATGAGATCCGCGATTCATATGCGCAAGCACAGAAGATGCGTGCTGCCATGACCAAAATATTTTCACGTGAGTATGACCTTGGGTCGCTTGAATGGCATCAAACCAAGGATGGGATGGTTGGCAACCCTTCCATCTCACCAGAGGTTGCCAATTATATGAGTGGTTTGCGTCGCCGGAAGGTTGGTTTGTTACCTTGTCTTTGCCACAATTTTTTATTTTTATCAGGTTAAAGCTGGCTGCGAAGCAACCAGTGCACGCGCTGTCACAGCGGTAGGTCAGTGCACAAAGTCACATATTCAATGACCTGATAGGCATGCGGACAGGATATTATTGGCAGGCTGTATGATTTTAACCACCTCCCGGAAAATTGGGCCTTAAAGCAATACAGCCCCGTTTCTAGACAAGATGCCACCAAACTCCATGAATGGGGTGGAGGTTTGACACGTCGGGCATTGCATGCAATATACACAATATCTTTTCTGTGCTTGTTGCGCATTGACGAGGTCCTGAAAATTCGAAGGTCCCACATCGAAATTCGAGACGATCTCATAATTCTAACATTACCCTTCCGAAAAACACATCAATACGGTCGTACGTTCTCCATTCATATTCCCTAGATCACCTTACAAATTATATTAACAGGAGTAAAGCCATTTTATCTACACATGCTTGATGAGGCAGATGCCCACCTCTGTCCTGTCCGTGCCCTCGCTGATTGGATCAATACCACTACCATCACCGAGGGCTACATCTTTCGCAAAATAGGATCAGGTGAGCGGCCTGTCGCCAAGGACTCTCCAATGGTCTGCTTCATTGCTATTAGACTTCCCTACTTCGTTACTAATATTTTATTTTATCTACAGACCTCTGAACAGTTTCTCGAGCTCTTTCGTAACAACCTCCTTGATATTGGGATTGACCCATCCCCTTACGGAACCCACTCGTTTCGACGTGGTGGTTGTCAGTACCTGGCGTCGGAACGCCGTTGGCCTCTACGCACAATTTGTGACTGGGGCGGCTGGAGCGTTGAATTTTCCAGCATGACAATTGTCAAGTATCTTATTTCATGGAATGACAACCCAACAGAATCACGCGAGGACTTATTCAACCCAAGGCGAGCCCCAACCATAAAGTGCCCGCGATGCGGACGTTCTTGTGCTTGTGCATAAGAATTATATATGTTGTATTAGGACAGATCTAACTACGAAAAGCTTTATGTACTTCATTCAATCTTCACCATCCGAATCTACACCAGAAATCCCTTTGAGTAACCGATATGTCTTTGCGATATCTGAAGGCTTCGTCTTGATATGAGAAACCCCATTCTTTTTGTACGAAAAGAAAGTCGGGAAGTCGGTGGCATACTCAGCCCTAGCGCGTTCAGCTGTGGCGTGGTCTTCATCCTTGCGAAGCTCTGAAAGTCGTTGGATGATCTTCGTGAAGCAGAGCCGCTGCCCGTTATGTGAAAACTCGTCCCAAAAGCTGGTGTCCGTTCCTTGGCGGTAGCGATGCACGACGACCTGTAATGTTGACTTTCAAACAAAACAGCATTGAGAGATCTAAAAAAAGCGTACCTTCCAGTTGAACCACTTGCTCTTCATACCGTGCCATTGGCGCGGCTTCCACGGGCTTCCACGGTTGGAATTCATATAAACGTCCTTCCAATAGACGATGGGTATTGGGTGACCCTTGATCTCCAACACCGACGTGCCCCCCCAATTGGGAGTGGTGTCATCCCACATTTTATTGAGGCCAGCAACGTCGTCAGCAAAGCCGGTTAGCGGTGGAGAGCCAACATCAGCCTCTGTGAAGGTGAGCTCAGTGCCGTCGCCCAGGATGATCGTGCGTGTCGGTGCTGAGCTGGAGGTTTGTGTAACTGAGGTGGCCGGATGGCGTTGTACTGGCTGTTCATTTGGGGCTGTGACTTGCTCAGACGGCAAGGGAGGGGCGGATGGAGGGGTGGCCGTCATGGAAATGGTAATGCAGTCACTGGCCGTGCCAGCGCTCATATGAGAGAGGCGGTGATTGAGTTCTTCAACGCGTGCGTTGGTGAGCCTGAGGTTTTCCTGTAGCGCCAGGTCGCCACCAGCCTGCGGCGGATTAGAGACAAATGTTAGTTGAGAAAACAGAACTCGCACCATTCTTTTTGCCAGAGCTTTCTCTGCTGCTAATTTTCGGGCTTCCATTGGGACGTAGGGATGGGACTCCACAATTTTTCTGGCCTGTGCAGAGCTTGATTCAAAAGGACGGAAGGAAAAGACGGCGAAAGAATGCATGACGTACCCAGTTGAGCAGTTGCTCTCGCTCGCGTGTCGTTTGCTTGCTTTGGCCACATTCGGTCTCCGTTGGGAGAAGGTGGGTGATGGGTGCAGCCATCGCTGACCTGCTGAACATCTCCTCAGCGCGTTTGGTTGACCTCTTTTTGGTCTTGGTCGGTTTCGAGCTGGCCCCATATCTTGCATTGAGATGGGCTCTTCGCGCCCCAGGAATCGTCCTGTGGATGTCACGATAAATTTCTTCTTGGGGTGACATGGTAACCTACTCACCTATCCCAAGCGTCCAAATCCCCACTGAACTTGATGAGCCTCTCTCGCATCGTCTTCATATTTCCGGAATGCGGAATGGCAAAGCTTTTGCACCAATCTTGCAACATGGATCTGGTGACACTTTTTCCATAACTGTCTTGAAGTTAGCGCGTTGAAGTCGAGGAAGCGGTGAGGGTAGCTCACATTTGCATGTAACGGACCTGCCGTTTCCCATTGACGATCGCACCTGGAAACGGAAGGCGTTGCTCCCCCTCATCATTGGAGTTGAGCGGTGGATCGTCGACGTCCATGGAGTCGACGTCTTGGTAAACGTCCATTGCTTCGACTTGTGGCGAGACCATGTCGGTGCCGTAGACGAGAAGGGCAGCGGCGAGTAAACCAAAGATGATGGTGAGCCAGCAAGGGCGTGTCGCTTCCGAGACGAGCCATGCTAGGCGGGCACCGATCTGTTTCAAGGCGAAGAGGCCGACGGTGGGCTCGCAGATCGATCTGTGCAATAGAAATCAGAGATAAAGCGGCGAGGAGCGACGGAGGGGATGGGAAAACAGCAGCAAAGGCTGTGACAGGGAACCGAAAAGAGGGAACACAGTCCTGGGAACCGAGGAACGGTCCCTACCCTTACTTGGCGGGGGACGGCGCTTTCCGCGTGACTTTGAACCGTCTATTCTCAGTAAGAAGTGTGCAACGAGTCCCATGCTCAACGACGGAATTGAGACCCGCGTCATATTTCGCCAAGTTCGATGACGGAGGTTTCCGTTCCGGCGGCAGAGGTCTCAGAGATCGGTCTAGAGCAACGATCATGATGCTGACTCATCAGGGGAATTGCTGCCCGCTGTGAAAATGGACCGAAACTGGACAAACGATGGTGGAAAGTCCAAAAACATGGACAGCTCATAGATCTGGAAGCGACCTTATCCAGCCGTACCCTCCTTTTTCCAGTTCCCCCAGTTCTCAGCGATTTCAGACCGCCGAGATCCTTTACCGAGCTCTCGCAGTGACTGGTTCCCGACAGACTTGCCATGGCTACCACCGATGACGTGGGTTATCTAGAGCCACTTGAAAAGGTGACGGCTTTAATTTACTTAGACCCTGCCAATTAAATTGACGTTGCGCGCCCCTTGTAGATCTTTCAGCAGGTAGAGGAAGAGAGCGAACGACGCGCTCAAGAGGAGGTCGAAACTCAAAAATTGAGACAAGAAGCGCTACAGCAGGTGGATACAGATGCCACCATAAAACAGATGAAAAGGCGGCGGAGAGGGAGCGTGTCAATATCGCGCATAGGACAGGTGAGAGTTGCTGTTGTTGGCGCTGAGAATGTTATTAACGTGTCCATGACTAGCTGGTTGAAGAGTCTTTGCCCTCACCGAACCGATTGACGAAGATCTCCTCCAATTCGCCCTTTTACCAAGCGCAGATAGATGTAAGTCACGTTCCCTGCGTCTTGCACGTTTCCAGTGCACTGATACGAGTTCAGAATGCCAGCGACAACTCAATCGCGTCTGGCGCCTCCGCCTTCTCTGACGATAACGCGCATGCAGAGGATCAAACTCATGTCACACAGATGCATCGAATAGCGGGGAAAGAGAGTCTCACCAAGATGATTCCTAGGAAGCTGAGTCGCGCACGCTCAGAAGTGATACCTGGCACGGCCGACGGGGGTGTGGTCATCGGGGTATTAGTTCAAGAGGCTACTGTGCAATCCATCCTCACCGACGAGGATGAGCAGGAACCTAACACGACGAGTCGTGTCAGTGTCCATGCGCCAGGGAGTATTCGGCACCAGACGTCGCGAACGACGATATCCGGTCCGACACAAATGACAAGCACTTGGGTTGAAAGAGCCAAGGGATTCACCCAAAAGTTCCGCCGGAAAAAAGCAACGAGCGCACCCCCCGCTCGCCTCGCAACTTGATGACACGAGTAGGGCAGGATCGCAGGTTCTCTCTTCTTACTTCGAGTCTTCGATACGGTCTTGGTTGGCAGATTGGCTCTCCCACTGTAATTTCCTTTCCCCTCGGTTTTATAGTGGACATTTTTGGATCGAGTGTGGTTTCATTTAAAGATTTTGTGTCCCTAAGTACTTCTCCAAACGATCAGTGTTCTGCCAGGGGCGTGCTCGATTCTTGATGAGCTCGTAAAATTACTAAATCAGAGTTGCGAGGCAGCACGTGCCAAGGACACGATAACGGCGTATGTACGAAACAGGACTAAACTCCCTCCACGATGTCAAGTTTTTCGGGACAATTGCCGTTTGGCACTATGACCTACAAAAAGGGTCATACTCCCTGTCCCAATATAAGTCAGCCGCTCAAACAATTCTGCCCTGCCTTCCCCCCCAGCGCCACTCTCCTTGCAGCGGAGTCGGAAGGGCACCATGGTTAGTTCTACCCACCTTCAAACGCCTGAATATTGGCTTCCAGAAGACATTGTGCGCTTTTCGGGTGCGCGCCTATCGATGGGCTTCAGCAATGCTGCAATGAGTAGGAGCAGCAGCAGCAAAAGTAACGGTGGTCCACGGAGACAACAACCAACACCAACGACGGTAAGCATCTATCTGTTCACGGGGCTTATGGTCAACGGCGCTGACTTTACACCAGCTACGACATAAGCCCAGCTCATCAACCCTAGACAGTGATCCTTGCTCCGCTGAGATTTTATCGTGGTCAGCACTTATCAACGCCCAAATGTATTCCCCTTGCATCCAATCAGTGCCCACCGACATCTCCCGGCCCGTGGTAAACGGGGAAGACGCGGCCTCGCTACTCTCGATGTGTTTTGATCCCACAACTCTGGACATGGGTTTCGATTACACATGTCTAGACGGCCTCGACGACATGCTTCTTCATAGTCCTATGGAAGCCTTTGCTGAGGCTTGCTGGGAAGATGCAGTTCGGGTCTCCACGCACCCTGACCGCACTTCCACTCCAACTCCGTCATGGAGCCACGACTCCTCCATTAAATTCAAGACGAAAGACGTGCGCGAATCGCGTACTCGAACACCAGTCGACATTACCTTCAACTCGTCTGATGAGTCTGATGAATCTGACTCGGACGAGTGTAAGACGTGCCATGAGGATGACGAAGCGGCCCTGCCTTTCAAAGTCCCTCCCATGGACAAAACGAACAATCACCATCATCATCAACATCATCAACCAGCAGTCGTGCGTCTTTTCCCCATTAGCCCCGTGCCTGTCGGGCTGACGAAGATCCTGCAGGATGAGGGCAAGAACCTGATATTCGATGATCCCACCGATCAACTTGCATTGTTAGGGTTGGAGCTCGATGCGTCTGCGCGAGCTCGGCACTTCCACGTTACTGACCCGAATCAAAGTGTCGGGTACTTTCCCATGCCTGTGAAGCAGAAAAAGCCATTGTTAAGCACGGGCAGAATTGCAGCGTTCTGGGGGGGCTTCCCGAAGCCGGCGCGGATGGTGGTGGTGAAGTCCTCGCCGTGATTATTCCTTTCCTCTGGTTGGTTTTTTCTTTCTTTTTGATCCTCCCCAAGCAGCTCATCTTGAATTTGATCAGATTTTCGTTATCTGTACTCACGCCCTACATTCTCTTCGTCTGCACGTTATTCCACGTTCTTACTTCCTCCTCTTTCCGGAACGACATCTTGTATACCACCCATCACTCACGATTGAGCGACGATTGTACCAAAAATCACATCATCTCCACCGCCACACTCATTTTTTTTTTCTCCTCTTATCTCGGTTCTCACACTAAAATCGCACACTCCCCTTATTGCTTATTTTATCTCCCCCACCATGTACTTCTTGGATCCGGACCAACCTTGCTTGGCGCGATGGATGGAGGGGACGACGATGCGGTACATAATACCGCCACTTACTGTTGTAACAGAGATGTATGCTCCTCTCCTTATCATGCATGCGATGGTTATGTATTCCCATTCCGTATACCCCCCGTCCGCCCTTCGCCCAGGTTTAAATTAAAAAGGGTTTGGGCGTCTCTCTTACAATTCCGGTTGTGCGCGTGGCCGGTTGGGAGGCACATTCAGGGGAGATGAAGGCCGATGAAGGTTTGACGGCAACCGTGAAAGAAAACAAGCCATTCCGCAGATCAGGCTCACTCAAGCGTCAGGATGTTGCCCTTGTCAATTGTCAAGGTGCGTTGGGCGCGTGACCTTAAATTCGATGGGTCTGAAAGTCCTACTGTCGATCGTGTCCCGTTGATCGCAGCCCCAGGTGATTCTACGCGCAAGCGTAGGCCCTAGGGTACGAATACAACGGTCTCCTTTATTATTTGTGAGTCCAGTTGTGGGTGTCGGTCGACAAATTCAAATCATTCAATGGGTCCCATTTTTCGTTATCCAGGAACTTGAAATACATGCCACATTCCAAAAATGTCTGGTACACGAGGTACACGCCTTCGACCTTGTTCTTGATTCACTCGTTGTTCAGGGATACATGGGTCAAAAGTCGTGCAAAATTTGACATGGTGTACGATGGACCTGAACTCCGAGCTATTATCTCTGTTGGTGGTCAAGGCAGTTTGATCCACGCTGTCTTTTTGGGTGGATAGCCGGCGGAAGGTACAGCCTTTTTTCAATTGCAAACAATGGCGCTAAAAATCTCAATTGAGGAGAGGTCCGATAGGTCGCACTAGGTCCGTGAACTTAGCCTTGACTGTGGATAAATTACAGTTGAATGAGCGCTGAGCAGTGTACGCACGCCAACGCCGATGATGACCGTAAAGCAAAAAAAAACAAAAAAAAAGATCGATATTTGAATCCGAAAAAAATCTCATTCAAGATAAGGAGAAAAAGTAATTTTATCCAGACTGTAAGGACCTCCCTGCTGCGTTCTTTTCGCTTGAAGACAGCGTGACCCAATTTGGGTTGCGAACAAACAAAAGCCAAACAAACGCGTCCTGGTCCAAAACAGTCACGATTCCCCGTCCAGTCTGGCTTACATAGGTGAAAAAAACGGATTCACTCTATCTCTAACTCGCAACTTCGAACATCTACAAAGGAAATTTTCGTGGCAACGCCAACCGCCCGAAAATCAATATCATTGCCATCATCAAGTAGTACGACGTTGGTACAACGCCCATCTCAAGGCCTCTGATCAAGGTGTGCTTATGACTTTTTATCTTGTATTTCCATGTCTTATCTAATACCCTGCCCGACCGAGATGATCCCCACCCGTACCCCCAATGTCTCATCTTCCTTGCAAACGAACTCTTTACGCAAGGTTCTCGACGATATGGCTACGGCAAAAGAGATAAATAGTTTGTATGGGTTTATCGAGGTTTTTGTATGGGCTCGTGGCTTAAATCTCACGAGGTAGCGTCGCATGTTTCCTGTTATCATCAATCATTCACTCAATACTCCCTGTTGCATCATCGCCGTCTTTTTTAAAAAGCATAGCGACCAAAAGACCTGCAACTTCCATACGTGGTTTTGATCTCGGCCTTTGCAATGAGTTCTGTTATCATAAAAGCGCTTATCGATTCATGAAGTCTGATCCTCCATGAGGCATCCAGCAGGCAACAGGTTGTAAGAAACGTCTTTTGCTTTGCGACTATGGAGTTCTCCTCGACCAATGCAGAAGATCCGTTTCTTTCAATTGAATTCACTGGCCCGCTAGAGCCCCCTCCGGAACACACCCAAGTGAATGTTGATAACGTTAAGAAAGAAGATGTGGTGGTACGAGATGAGGATTTCTATCACGAATACGTGATTTTCTTGGTGCGTACACTCTCAAGCAATCCGGTCTTGCGCACCAACTCCGTGACAAACAGGTAGAAGGATCTCTTTTCAAGGTTCCGCGGTTGCATTTCACCCAGGAGTCCGAAATCCTCCGAGAAATGTTTTTGTCCCCCCCACCTGAATCTTCAGTCGTAGATGGGCTGACGGACGAGCAACCGTTGCGCTTGGACCACATCCTCAAGGAGGATTTCCGCCAACTTTTGAAAGTGTTTTATCCTCAGTGAGTCGGAGCATGCAGAAATGCCTCATTTTTAATCTTTTGTAAACAGAAATTTTCGTCGAGAACCAGATTTGAATTTGGAGCAATGGACATCAGTCCTGAAGTTGGCTGATATGTGGGACATGGACAATGTTCGGGAATTGAGCATCTCAAAGATGACACCGCTCCTGGAGTCCAAACCCGCTCACCAGATTGCGCTTGCTCGTAGATTTCATGTTGATGAGTGGCTCCTGCCCGCGTTCAAGCGCCTAGTGTACAGGAATGACGCTGTGGATGAATTCGACACGGACGAACTGGGAACGAGGAGTGCTTTGAAAGTCGCAGCGATCAGAGAGGCATTCAAACTCGTTACGAACACCTACAACGGTTACAACAACTATGGGTCAAGCTCTCAATGGAGCCTTGTGTCTGGGCGGGGCGAGATTCCTTGGGGAACTTGTGATGACATTTTAACAAATCGACTTAAGGAAAAGTTTGGCGAAACCTTCAATCAACTGTAGGAGAAGGGGGTAGCGAAACGGAGAGCAGATAGCTTGAGCAGGGTGACGCTTGTCGGCGGTGCATAATCAAGTCAAGTGGCATGCGGAACAAAGTTCTCTCTCGTTGTATTCGTTGCGTATCATGATCAAGCCATTCTCAGATAATGGAAAACTGGACATCAGAATTTTTCTAGCGCTGCGAGCCAACTTCACCTATTTTTTTGCCCAGCGCACGAGTAGCGTGGTCTATATTGCTTCTATCGATATCATACAGATAAGCGCTCCTGCTTGCTTCTGTCGGACCGCTGCCCCGATTTCAGACCCCGCATCCAAGGGGAATTAAATTCAAGACAATGAACTTGAAGAGCCTGGTATCAGGCGAAATGGACTTGGACACGGATTTTTGGGTACATGCCAACTTTTCGCCATGGCATGAACTTTGTTAGCGAAATCACACCAGGTAAATTCTCCCATGTTTCAATTAGGGCTGCGCACCGTGCCCGTCATAGACGGGTCGACGGACGGGTCTGACGGACAATTACCCGTTCCGTTTGGGCTTGCTGAACACCCGTTTTTATCCGTCACATGACGGCCGTAACGGCCGTCAGACGGGTCATCGACACATCTGTGATTTTGCCCACAATTAGCTGTATCTATTGACAATATCTGAAGTGCTGCATCGTTAATTTTTTGCATATCTCTATCAACGCTAAACGGGTTCAATTGCAGCTCAAAAACAACCAAGAATGGTGCTGACTCATCGCAATTGAAACCCCGCGGAAGGTGTATTCACACCCCGAGCTCACGATTTGTTGTTTGAACGTGCAAATTTTTACTATTCGTGCTCAATATCTCTTCTTAGGTCTACCAGGTACCCAAAAACAAAAGAAAAACCGTGAAAAAAATTATGTACTTTGAAAGAGTGGGCAAACGTCCGTCCAACCCGTTTACGGCCGTTTTTTGCCCGCCCGTTCCCGTTCTGACTTTCGAGTTGCAAATTTACGCCCGTCGATCGACGGGCGTCCCCGTCAAACGGACGGTGCGCAGCCCTAGTTTCAATGTCTCGATGGGAAAAAAAGGTGTGGTATGTAAGTCATGCTTGGACCCCAGATCGTTATCGATTGGCATTACTTAGTGTCCGGGAGTAATCAGACCTGCCCCCGCCCATGTCAGACCCACAACACTCAAACGACAGTCTCTCCACAAGGCACCCAAACTACTTCCTGGACACGGTCGTTTTTGCGGTGGGTTGATGTCTGCCTTTCGTCAACCGTACTATACACTCTTTTCAGGTTGAAGGGTACCTCTTCAAAGTTCCAAAATACCATTTCTTGAATAAACGTGGCTTTCCGGTGAATCTAGGCCAACACCAGCAAGGAGCTAATGCGGAGGGAAATGATGAAACAAACCCCATCGTCCTCACAGGAGTAACGAAAGTCGACTTTCAGAATCTTATGAAGATCATGTACCCCTTGTAAGCCTTATGCCTCCACTGATCGCAACGTTGTTCCTCACCTTCAATGTAGACAAATTTGCGATACACAAAGCTTGTCGTATGATGAATGGGTTTCAGTCTTGAAACTGTCGACAAAATGGCGATTTGTTGAGTGTAGACAGCTGGCAATCGCAGAATTAAGCGATCTGTGTGGTAACTCTCCCACCACAAAAATTTTGTTGGGAAGAGAATACCGGGTTTCGAGATGGCTGATGTCCGGATACGAGCAGCTCGCCAGGCGATCTCAGATGATCTCCCACGACGAAGCCAAGCTCATCGACTATCCCACAGCTTTCTCCGTCTGCATTGTGAGAGAAGAGATCAGCTCCTCCTCTTTGAATTGTGTGGAGGCCATCCGTCGCGAGTTCGAAAAGGAGCTCACAGATATAGAGGCAGATGAACGTGGCTATGGGTCGGCGGGTTGGTGGTGACCCCCACGCCGTCGCGTGTTGATCAGGTGAAGAAAGATAGACATTTATTCTCTGAAATTTGTGACCCAAGCAGTTTGATCACAATAAGAAAATCGCATTTCTGATGCTAGGCGCAAAGTGGACAGACATTGGCGATTCCTGAGCCGGTTCATCGATTTTTTCTACCGCCAAGAAAAGGCGTGGGCCTCTCGGTGGCATCTGTCCTACGTGTCAGCGAGTGTGAGCACATCGCCAGAAAGGAAGGGAAAAAAAATTATAATCACGGAACATAACTTACTATTGCGGTATATTACAAAAATTCTTCTCTGCGAGAAAGAAAAGACATGGATTGGGGATGGACGTTAGCATGATCTTGTCAATGCGATTCGGGTTTCAGCCAACCCACAGCATCGCTGACGGTCTTCTTCAAACAACCAGCAAAGGACGCGAATGTGGCTACCAGACTCAAGGATGTCAGTAGCGACACTTTGAAACCGCTGTCAGCCTGAGGTGGATCGGCTGTCTACGTTTCCCCAGCGCATCCTCTTCTAGAGCATCGGGTCTTCAGTGACCCTCCCCCTGGTCGCAGGACCAACTAGCGATCATCGATCACCTCCCGCCTTTGGCCTCTGGGTCCAGGGAAAAAATAAAGCCAGTGGGTCACCTAGTCATTTGAGGAGTCCATCACTGTTAACTTCCACATATCAGGTATCGTAAACCCCAGTATTGGTCGAAGGGGAGTTACCTTCAAGTGGCAAGGGTTCAACTTCAGAGTGGCAACTTTCCAGTGGATTCTGAGCGGATACACTGCTACAGTAGACTTGTTTCTGAAGCCGAGATTTGAGAGAGAACTTTGCATCTGGTCTGGCGTAATGCTTAGTCTAAGTTTGAGCATAGATAGGTGGTGTGGCACGTGCCGGCTTCTTCTCATACCGCCGTCACGCGTCACGCGTCAAAAGAAACCCAAAGCAAGTTTTTTTTTTTTTTTTTTTGGATTCTCGAGATTTACGTGCAACAAGTAAACTAGTACTAAGACGCACGGGAAGCGTAAAGCTTCCCTTAGGTGTAGCCGTGTCTAATGGATCTTCACTTATGTGAATATTAGCGACCGTTGTGTAGCTGTAATGTAAAGGGAAATGTCAAGTTTTGGGGTATAGGGTCCCGGGGGTGGGAGCATGGGCCAGTGCGTCTATGTGACGCTTGGGTAAGGGCGAGCGCTCTGCGCTCGCGGGGGTTTGTCCGTGGGTGCGGGTGTCACTAGCGTGCTATTGGTCTTCGTCGGAGTCATCGTCCTCCGAGTCTATGTCAGGCGGTTCTGGCTCGTCAAGGAATGTGGGGAGTTCCTTGGGCGTGTACTTGGTCCCTGTGAATGTGAAGGCTCCTGAGTCTCTAAGGAAGTCGGCGAGAACTGCTATGCCTTTGGGGGTGCCTAGCAGCTCTGGGAGGGCGATATCGCGGTTGAACCTGCGCAGTTTGTCGCGCTGATCCTCGTATTGGGCGCAGTCCCTTATGATGTGTTCGCGGGATTGGGGGTCCTCTCCACACCCACAGTTGGTGGACTTCTCTGGGAAGAACTGCCTACGAAACTCCCCAGTGTATGCGTGGCCGGTGCGGCACTGGATCAGGCGTCCAAAGACTTCGCGTTGGTCTTTCAGCTCGGTGAAGTGTTTGGTGGGTTTCAAGGAAGGGGGAATTCTGTTTGATATGGCGAACCTTCCTTTTCGAGGGGCCCTTTGCCAATCGCGTGTCCATGCAGACTGGGTCGATGCTTTGGCCCTGCGTAGGGCAAACGCCCTTGACGTGCTTATTGGCGCGTTCCATGCTAGCTGAGTGGCCTCTTTGGCGATTTCGTCCGCCCTGTCGTTGCCTTTGATGTTGCAGTGGCTTGGGCACCACTCGATCTCGATCGAGCGGGTTGGACTGCTGTCGAGGAACTTGACCATCTTGCGGTGGAACTTGGCTGCGTATAGTTGGCCTGGTTGTGGTTTTGGGTCGAATATGGCCCCGGCCGCTGCTGCGTTGTCGACGAAGTAGTGTATGCCCGTTATTTCTGGGTGGTTTGCGATGTATTTCATCGCTAAGTCCGCCCCCATCTTCAGCCCTGCCATTTCCGCGTCATACACCTCTGCTCTCCCTCCCAGACCCATCTTCCCCGTGAACACCTCCTCTCCCTCATGAAATCCCACCGCCGCTGCCCCGACCCTTGGGAACCCCTTCTTCTTCACCAGAGACCCGTCCGTGTAGATGATGAGACTTTCTTTTTTAGTTGTCAGTTGTTGGTACTTTTCTTTGTGTCTATCTATTAGTTTTCGTTTTTCTTCTTCGTCTTTTGATTCGGGCTTGTATATGTTAATCGTGACGCGGCCACCAAAGCTTGAGCTTGTGCGTCGCCATGGCGCTACTAGGTAGGGATCGATTCTTTCGTGTGCATGGCATGTGTGTTTGGCGATGTCAAGCAGGTTCGTTGATCTTGCACGGTCGGTGGCCGAGTTGTTTCCAAGCCTTGGTTGGAGGGGTGGTGGCACTTTCTTCCCTCCAGTTTTCCTCCAGGGTTGTGGGAGTCGCTGTATGATTGGGCTGGAGTCACTGAGTTTGTTGAACCGGATGGCGCATCGTTTCACATGTAAGTTGACTTGGTGTTTGATGGGCGGGATTGAGGCTTCCACCTCGAGTGCCTCGATTGGGGTGGTTCTGAAAGCCGCACATATTAGCCTCAATGCCCTTCTCTGTACCTTCTCCAGGGGTTTTATCTGGTATTGCCGGCCTGTCCACCATACTGGGCATGCATACAGGATTCTGGGTGACACGCACGCCAGGTATAGGTGTCTGAGGTGAGTTTGACTCAGTCCGCGTATTGTGTTTGCGAGCATCGTTAGCCCGCTTACTGCATTTTCGCCCCGCGCGGCGAGGATGGTAGCGTGTTTCTGAAAGCGTAGCTTCCGATCGAAGTACACCCCTAGCCACCTCACCGTTGACTCAGGCTTTACCACTCTCCGTTTCCCATCCCCGTCGTCGAAGGTGATTGAGGGGCTTCCGTCTTTCTTCCTTCTTGTGTAATGCATGAGTTCTCTTTTCGCATAATCTGGGGACAGGCCTGCACTCTTCAGCCAGGCCTCTGCCTCGTTGTATGCCATCTTGAGTTTTTCCACGTTTGTATCGAGGGACTGGGAGGATACGTATAATTTGCCATCGTCTACGTACATTATGAGGTGTACGCTTGTCGACTTCTCTGGGTTTGGGTCGGCCTGATCCGTTGTTCTGAGCTGGAACTTCTCCAGTAACTCAGCTGTGTAGAAGGCTGCGAGAATGGGTGAGATTGGGGAACCCTGGGGGATGCCGTTTACCACATGTTCCATCTGGCCTCTTTTGCCATCTATGCATATTGCTGCCTCCCGGTCCGAGAGGAAGCTCGCCACCCACTTCACATATGCCAGTGGTATGTGTTTCCGTCTTAGTTCGACCAACAGTCGATTGTGGTTGACGAAGTCGAAGTAGCCCTTGATGTCGAACGTGAGAGCCGAGGTTACCAGCTTGTGGTTCCAGGCGCATTGTACGTCGTTGGTAAAGGTGAGGAGCGCATCATTGGTTGAGCTATTGGACCGACCTCCGAACTGATTTGCTGGTACCATGTTGTACTTTCCGGCGAGGTACGTGAGTCGGCGTGCCACAATTTTCTCGAGTATCTTCCCCAGGCACTCTAGGAGGGTTATAAGCCGGTACGCTCTGGGGTTTGAGTAGTCTGGTTTGTTGGGCTTCCTGAGGGCGACCGCGATGGCCCTCCTCCATGCCCTTGGGTGGTAACCTGCTTCAAGGCACTTTCGCATGAGCAACATGATGTATTTTTTACCATCTTCGCTTTTCCATGCCCACTTGACCATCTGGTAGCTGATCTGCGAGTGTCCCGGTGCCGATGATGTGCTGGTGCCGTTGATCGCCTCGCTGACTTCGTCGGCCGTTACGTGGAAATATGGGAGGTCGTCCTCCTGGGGGTTTTGGAGGTCTGGGCTGTGCTCAGTTTCAAGTTGTGGCGGTGGCTGGTAAAGTTCTTCTCTGAGGGCGTTGCACTTCTCTTGATGGGAGACCGCCTTGGGGAGTCCTTCTCCCCTTGAGATTGGGGGGGATGGGTAGTTTCGGGTTCCTTTAGACCAGTTTTGAAACCCCCAAACCCAAAGCAAGTTGAAAGACCGACAAGAGCAAGGTGGTGGCAGACACCTCATACCCCGGCCCTCTCAGATGGCCATCGGAAAACTGAAGACTCTTAAGCTTGTACAGCTGTGGTATTATGCGCCGAAGCACAGGATGCGAGCAGAGCCCAGTCCAACGACTCGGACGCGTACGTCTGACCGAGATAGACGACTTCGTCGCACTCAAGCCAGTCACTTCGTTCAAGGCCCTCAAGAACGTCGTCCCAGACGCTGACCTCACCTGGAGGCAGAAGAACGTTGGCAAGAACACTATGCTTTGCTTCATGAGCCTTTGCGACTGACTGAAGAAACACGTCGAGTCCTTTGCTCATTTTTACTCTAAAGTGAAACTTAACCCGATGCGCTCACGGCCAAACCGCGAGAGGGTTCTCATCACGTACCAGGCCAGAGTCAGAAGACAGTGGCACGACGACGTAGTGAGAGGTCAAGACTTCAACATCGCCTATAAACCTGAAGCTCCTCAACACCGCTGCAGAGGAGGTATGGGATATCGTCAGGCTCGACGCGATCAAGAAGGTTAGTAGTTACTCCAGACCAACCCCATCTTCTCTAACCTTTCCTCACCTCACCCAACCACTCTCTCGCTTTTCACCTGCCACGTCGCTATGTCATGCCATAATGCCACCCTGGCCAACGCTTCACCATGCCATCCCAAACGACCCCACATGCCGTGCCACACCTACAATTCCACCATGCGATGGCATACCCCATAAACCCGCTGCCATGCCACGCCTACACCCTTGTCATGCTATACACGCGTCATGTCACGTATTGCGTGCGCTGATAGCCCCCCTGGCTCGCATTCGCTAATCATCCAATCGTGTACTATCGCTCCTTATAGTCTCTGATACATTATACAGAAAGTTGATAATCAACATGGGCCACTAGCTTTCGTTCTCGCATCTCCTGATACACCTCACTTTGTGGCAACACATGGTGAA
Source organism: Laccaria trichodermophora (assembly GCA_018417955.1). Classification (NCBI taxonomy): domain Eukaryota; kingdom Fungi; phylum Basidiomycota; class Agaricomycetes; order Agaricales; family Hydnangiaceae; genus Laccaria; species Laccaria trichodermophora. The sequence goes on from JACTVC010000022.1 coordinate 850,665, forward strand.
CCTCAAAGATAGACCTCTGTGGAGATTAACAGAATATTAGCCAGGGCAGTCCCGAGGGTCCGCACCCTTCTAGATCCTCTCCAAATCCGAGTTATCATCACTCTGTCTTTCATGGGGGCTGTCGCGAAGGATTCAAAGCGCTATCCTGGACAACTGATTGTTTTCAAACCTTGACAGTGTCGTTACTTGTAAGGTTCCGGCCCACCAAATATTTCTTCTATGCTGATTTTTTCTATCTTGTCGCAATTGCCGTACATCTCCCAAAGGTCTCACGACCTAGATTTGGACGAAGCCACCGTATTAAGCAAGATCTAGATCCCAGAGAGATACAATCGAGAATTTGGGCACGTTTCGTTATCTTTTCCCATCCGCAGTGAAACCGGATTGCCTTGTGGCAGCCTCATGCATGCGACGTAAACAAAAGTAAGGCGGAGCTGTCCATATCAAGCGCTAGTCCTAACCACAACAACGCAGCTCCTGACCAATGTCTGAACTCGCATCTGAATCGGTAGAGTCGACTTCAAAAGATGAATTATATTTTTTGCTAAGTGTTACTTTCTTGGTGAGCTTCTCATCATTGTTAACTGATTTATCTCGATCCTAAAATGGCCTCAGGTGGAAAATTGTCTTTTTCGAGTGCCGAAATATCACTTCTCCAACGGTTCCGAGTTTTTTGCCAAAGAATATCTCCCTACGGGTGGTTCTGAGGAGTCTGAGGAACCCATCGCTCTGGCCAACATCACAAAAACTGACTTTCAAAATTTCCTCAAAACTCTGTACCCTCTGTGCGTCTCAATTCTTATTTCCGTATGGTTCAAGCTTGAAGCATCACTGTAGCCAAATTTCTGCAACATTGTCACTCACGAGAGCTGAATGGATCTCTGCACTCAAGCTATCGACCTTGTGGAAGTTTGACGGGGTTCGATTGCTTGCAATATCACGGTTAAATGATATGAACTCCTCAAGCGCCGCCGAGTGCATCCATCTGGGCAAACATTATCTTATTGCTGCCTGGGTCGTCAGCGGCCTTGAGCGTTTAATCAAGCAACCTGAATCCATACATTCCGCTGATACGGTAGAGAAAATCGGTGGTGATACAGCCGTGCGTTTGTGCCGTCTTCGTGAGGACTATCGTCAGTCGCGATTGGCGGTGTCCCTCAGTTTAGCTATCAGGCAAGTCTTCTCGGAGGAGCTGAGAGCTCTGGGGATGGGAGATAATGCTATTGAAGGTGTGAAGGCCTTGCTACAAAGTGACTGCGAACCCAATACTTCGGAGTTGGGTCCGAAGATGACGAAAAAGAAGAAGAAAAGTTCGGCGATGCCAGTGCGTTTATGGCCGCACTCGGTCCATGACCCTTGGGACCTATAAATACAGGCCTATGACTTTATAATCACATTTCGTATCAAGGATTTTGAGGATGCCGAATTAGGCTTTCATGTTTCGTTCTTTTGTAAGTGATGATCGAGGGATCAACAGCCTGAGGTTCCTCCCCTGTCGTCATGACATTTTTCAATGAAATTAAATTTTCCTCACGATTTTTTTAGATAAACGAACACTCAGCGCCCAGCTTTCGCCTCATGTTTGTCCTCATGGTGAGATTCACTGCGAATAAGGTTCAGCATACACGATCATCTTGTATCAAACCATCCCAGGCCCTCAGTCTATGCCTGCCATTCAACATCCTGACTATTTTCTTGATACGATAATTTTTTCCGTATGTAGCAACGATTTACTTTATGGTGGTGTGAAGATCATCATTTTGGTGTGGCAGGTTGAAGGATGCCTCTTCAAAGTACCAAAATATCACTTCGTCAGAAGTGCCGAAATATTCCCTATTAGCTTGGAACGGCCCCAGGAGGAGGTCTTGAATGCCGAAGGGTATAGTGAAGAGAGTCCAATATTCCTCCCAGGCACGACGAAGGTCGATTTTGAGAATTTGATGAAGATTTTGTACCCCTTGTGAGTTGTTTTTTTATGTGATCTCGACGGGTCCGTCCTCGAGTTTGATCAATGAACACCATCAGAAAAATCGCCCGCAGCCAGACTTTGTCTTGCACCGAATGGGTCTCCGTCTTGGACCTTTCTACCAAGTGGTACTTTGTGGAATTCAGGAGGCTGGCCATAGCAAAGATAACGACCTTATGCGACGACGTCGTTGAGAAAATTCGGCTGGGAAAAAAATACAGGGTTTCTAGCTGGTTGCTCTCCGGATATGAGCAACTTGCCAGACGTGCCAAGGAGATCTCTGACGATGAAGCAAAAATCATTGGCTATCTTACGACCATACTTATCTACGGTGTGAGGGAAAAGGCTTACAGCCGCCAGGCTGAGTATTCTTTGCTCGACTATAAAGAGACCATACAGACGACTTTCTCGCAGGAGCTTGCAGATGTCGAGGCAGATGAACGGGGTTACAGTGGGTCGTGAGAACAGCAGTCAATTCGTGTCGCAAAACTATCTCGTATGTTTAGGGAAGAATATATTTTGACAATTCCTTAAGGAGCTATTGCACGATAACCACCGCCTCGGAAAAAGCTATGAGCGTAGCGTGAGAGTCGCAATAGGGTTCAAATGCCGCACTTACCGTGGCACCTGCTGTGGACGCCACTGCACAATGTCTACGTCGGTGCAGAACTTCAACTTGAATGCACCAGAAACACTGCCTGTGGATGCGACCATCTCGAAAGACAAAGTGTATTTTCTGGAGCATGTCGTGTTTCAGGTAATTTGTTGGTCTCTCCTAATGTACCAATGAGATAAATGAAGGTGGTATTTATTCGAAGGTGGAAGATAGCCTCTTCAAAGTTCCAAGGCATCACTTCTCAGAAAATTCGGCCGTTTTCGCAACGACTTTCACCTTACCTCCTGGAAATGATAAGCCGGTAGAGGGTTGCAACGAGAACTACCCGTTTAAATTGCAAGGAGTCAAGAAAGCCGACTTCCAGGCGTTCTTGAAGGTCTTGTACCCATTGTGAGTCTCCAGCCGACCGTAGCTTATAAGGCTTAAACACAAGCCACGACGATGCCAATAGACAAATTCCTTTCTCCTATTCCAGCATTTCGTTCGATGAATGGGTGTCGATCCTTGAATTGGCTACCATGTGGGAATTCTGTGTTTTTCGAAAACTGGCGATCAAGGAGATGGCTGCAAAACGCATGGATCCAGTTAGTAAGGTCATGCTCGGCCAGAAATACGGAATTCCGGATTGGTTCAGATCGGGGTGCTTGGACTTGGCGACCAGAGCTACGGCAATTACGGTGGACGAGGCGGAGAAGATTGGGTTGGTTACGGCGATTCGTCTATATCAAATTCGGGATGGAGCAGTCTGCCAACGGCGCCAAACTTATAACTACGCAAGTTACATTGAGAAGCTATTTAAGGATGAGCTGAAAGCTTGCCATCTGGATGAGGATGCCCAGACCCGGTCTGCAGCTCCGCTGTAAGTTTCGTCCCTTCGCAACGCCATAGTACTTACTTTTGCTTATGCTTTAGGATCATCATTCCCAGTGTCGGGGACAAACGACCCATCGAGCAGGTGGACGACGCCGCCAGTGGCGACGCGCCACCCAAGAGAGTTAAGTAACCCCGCTCCGCTGTAAGTTTCGTCCCTTCGCCACGCTATAGTACTTTTGCTTATGATACAAGATCATCATCTAGCTTTCAACACTTTTGGTCTATCGATAAGGATCGATAAGAGGTTGGTGATCAAGTCACACTGAGGCTACCTGGACCTACCGCCATTATGTACATAATGCACCATTACCACAAGTACTCATATGTTACATTATAGTTCAATGGTACTCCACATGGTCAATTGTACCTATGTACCATAGAGCTACCCCAATGGGGCCAATGCTATCTAGACACTATTGAATAAAGTTGGGCCCAATGCATGCTTTTACCTTAAGGTGAGATAGTGTGGCCCAATTGTGAAATATCCTGCAACATTGGGCCCAATGGCTATTTAACATGTGATCATATGCTGGACCGACGAAAAAGTAGGCCGAAAGATACATCCGAAGACAGGGGAAGGTCACTACTATGACACTGATTTCTCTGCCTTCTCAATCCTTGCTTTGATCCGAAGCTCCTCTTCCTTCAGCATGACCATAGTATCCAACTGCCTCAACTGATCCTCTGTGTGTGCCATTGCCTCCAAAAGAGCATCTCAAGCTCTCAAACCCTCCTCGTATTCCCGATGCAATACCCTTTGGGCTATTCGGGCATATTCCAGTGGATTGGTAAGTCTTCCCACATCAGGCAACACAACATCAAAAAATGAGGCGATCTTCGGCTCAAATTGAAATCAGACATGTCAAAGCCGAAGATTTTGTCAGCTGGTAGTGCTGAAATCCCTCCAGAAATATTGTGTTGCCTGCCAAAGAATATGTGCACTCAATACATGTTAAAACCGAAGATTTTGTCAGCTTGTAGTGCCGAAGTACCTGCGGAAATATTGTGTTGGCTCTCAGAGAATATGTGCACTCAACACATGTTAAAACCGAAGATTTCATCGGCTGGTAGTGCCGAAATACCTGCAGAAATATTGTGTTGCCTCCCAAGGACTATGTGCACTCAATGGATGTAAAAACCAAAGATTTCATCAGCTGGTAGTGCCGAAATACCTCCAGAAATATTGTGTTGGCTCTCAGAGAATATGTGCACTCAACACATGTTAAAACCGAAGATTTTGTCGGGTGGTAGTGCCGAAGTAACTCCGGAAATATTGTATTGCCTCTCAAAGAACATGTGCACTCAACACATGTTAAAACCAAAGGTTTTGTCAGCTGGTAGTGCCGAAGTACCTACAGGAATATTGTGTTGCCTCCCAGAAAATATGTGCACTCAATAGATATTAAAACCGAAGATTTTGTTGGCTGGTAGTGCCGAAATACCTCTGGAAATATTGTGTTGCCTCCCAAAGACTATGTGCACTCAATACATGTTGAAAGCGAAGATTTCGGCAGCTGGTTGAGGGATATTGTGTTGCCTCCTGGAAAATATGTGCATTCAACACATGTTAAAACCGAAGATTTCGTCCACTGGTTGTGCTGAAGTACCTCCAGAAATATTGTGTTGGCTCTCAGAGAATATGTGCACTCAACACATGTTAAAACCGAAGATTTCATTGGCTGGTAGTGCCGAAATACCTGTGGAAATATTGTGTTGGCTCTCGGAGAATATGTGCACTCAACACATGTTAAAACCGAAGACTTTGTCAGCTGGTAGTGCCGAAGTACTGCCAGAAACATTGTGATTTTGTTGGCAGGTAGTGCCGAAGTACCTCCAGAAATATTGTGTTGCCTCTCAAAGAATATGTGCACTCAACACATGTTAAAGCCGAAGATTTTGTTGGCTCGTAATGCCGAAGTACCTCCGGGAATACTGTGTTGCCTCCCAGAAAATATGTGCACCAAATAGATATTAAAACCGAAGATTTCGTCGGCTGGTAGTGCCGAAGTACCTCCGGGAATATTGTGTTGCCTCCCAGAAAATATGTGCACTCCATAGATATTAATACCGAAGATTTCATCAGCTGGTTGTGCCAAAGTACCTCCGGAAATATTGTGTTGCCTCCCAAGGACTATGTGCACTCAATACATATAACCAAAGATTTCGTCGGCTCGTAGTGCCGAAGTACCTCCAGGAATATTGTGTTGCCTCCCAGAAAATATGTGCACCAAATAGATATTAAAACCGAAGATTTCGTCGGCTGGTAGTGCTGAAGTACCTCCGGAAATATTGTGTTGCCTCCCAAGGACTATGTGCACTCAATACATATAACCAAAGATTTCGTCGGCTTGTAGTGCCGAAGTACCTCCAAGAATATTGTGTTGCCTGCCAGAAAATATGTGCACTCAATAGATATCAAAATCGAAGATTTCGTCGGCTGGTAATGCCGAAATACCTGTGGAAATATTGTGTTGGCTCTCGGAGAATATGTGCACTCAACACATGTTAAAACCGAAGATTTCATCGGCTGGTAGTGCCGAAATACCTCCAGAAATATTGTGTAGCCTCTCAAAGAATATGTGCACTCAACACATCTTAAAACCGAAGGTTTCATCGGTTGGTAGTGCCGAAATACCTCCGGAAATATTGTGTTGCCTCCCAAGGACTATGTGCACTCAACAGATATAAAAACCAAAGATTTCGTCGGCTCGTAGTGCCGAAGTACCTCCAGGAATATTGTGTTGCCTCCCAGAAAATATGTGCACTCAATAGATATCAAAATCGAAGATTTCGTCGGCTGGTAGTGCCGAAATACCTCCAGAAATATTGTGTTGGCTCTCGGAGAATATGTGCACTCAACACATGTTAAAACCGAAGATTTCGTCTGCTGGTAGTGCCGAAGTACCTCCGGAAATATTGTGTTGCCTCCCAAGGACTATGTGCACTCAATAGATATTAAAACCGAAGATTTCATCGGCTGGTAATGCCGAAATACCTCCAGAAACATTGTGTTGCCTCTCAAAGAATATGTGCACTCAACACATCTTAAAACCAAAGGTTTCGTTGGTTGGTAGTGCCGAAATACCTCCGGAAATATTGTGTTGCCTCCCAAGGACTATGTGCACTCAATGGATATTAAAACCGAAGATTTCGTCGGCTGGTAGTGCCGAAATCCCTCCGGAAATATTGTGTTGCCTCTCAAAGAATATGTGCACTCAACACATCTTAAAACCAAAGGTTTCGTTGGTTGGTAGTGCCGAAATACCTCCGGAAATATTGTGTTGCCTCCCAAGGACTATGTGCACTCAATAGATATTAAAACCGAAGATTTCGTCGGCTGGTAGTGCCGAAATCCCTCCGGAAATATTGTGTTGCCTCTCAAAGAATATGTGCACTCAACACATGTTAAAGCTGAAGATTTCGTTGGCTGGTAGTGCCGAAGTACCTCCGGGAATATTGTGTTGCCTCTCAGAAAATATGTGCACTTAATAGATATTAAAACCGAAGATTTTGTTGGCTGGTAGTGCCGAAATACCTCCGGAAACATTGTGTTGCCTCCCACAGAATATGTGCACTCAACACATGTTAAAACCGAAGATTTCATCAGCTCGTAGTGCCGAAATCCCTCTGGAAATATTGTGTTGCCTCCCAAAGCCTGTGTGCATTGAATAGATATTAAAACCGAAGATTTCATCAGCTGGTAGTGCCGAAATACCTCTGGAAATATTGTGTTGCCTCTCTAGAAGCCAAAGTAGCTGTGAAACCCGAAGATTTCAGCTTCTGTTAGTGCCGAAATTCTTCTTTGATCTCCTGGAAACATTGCTTGACCCTCCGGGAACATTGTTTGACCCTCCAGGAACATTGTTTGACCTTCCAGGAACATTGTCTCACCATACACTACTATTCTTTCACTGTCTGGAAACATTGTTTCACCTCTGCGGAATATAGATACCCAGTATTATCATTTGTTGATCTTCTGGGCCACAATGTCATGTAAAACAAACTGTACTGAAGTTTTTTCCACCGCAGTCAAGGTTGTACATAACCTGGGGAGAATGCTTTGAGTTCACATACCAGATATGTATGAATACGATTCATCAGAAGCATGTTGACTAGTGTTTGAAAGTTAGGTTACTTAACTGGAAATTAACCATCATTCTGCAACAGCAGACTGAAACGGGGGTAAGAGAGTTGATTCATCTTTTTCTTGATCAATCAATATGTCACTGAGTAAATACTTGTCTTGTATTCCATGATCAGTGTAAAGATGAATGTCAAGACAGACAAATTTTGGAGATTTGAAAGCATTTCATGATAATACTACAAGATGAGTAAGTGCTCACTGACGCATTGATGGATCAAGAAAGAGATTGAATGCCCTCCCTTACCCCCCAGTCTTTTTCCGGAATTGCAAGCAGATTCAGAATGATGGTCAACTTACTTCTGTTCAACCATATTGATATGTATCCGGTGTGTGAACTCAAAAGGTTATGTATAACCTTGACTGGAGTGAATTTTCAACAATTTGTTTTATACTACATGGTGGCTCAGAAGATCAACCAATGATGATGGTGGGTATGAATATTCCCCAGAAGGTGAAACAACAGTTGTATATGGTCAGACAAGGTTCCGGGAAGGTCAAACAATGTTCCCAGGGGGGTTAAACAATGTTCCCGGAAGGTCAAACAATGTTTCCAGGAGATCAAAGAAGAATTTCGGCACTAACAGAAGCTGAAAGCTTCGGGTTTCACAGCTACTTTGGCTTATTGCAGGTGCACATATTTTCCGAGAAGCAAAACAATATTCCTGGATGTATTTTGGCATTGCCAGCCACCGAAACCTTCAGTTTTAACATGTAGGCAACACAATATTTCCAGAGATACTTCGGCACAACCAGCTGATGAAATCTTTGGTATTAATATCTATGGAGTGCACATATTTTCTGGGAGGCAACACAATATTCCCGGAGGTACTTCGGCACTACAAGCTGACGAAATCTTCGGTTTTAACATTTGTTTAGTGCACATATTCTTTGAGAGGCAACACAATATTTCCAGAGGGATTTCGGCACTACGAGCCGACGAAATCTTCGGTTTTAACATGTGTTGAGTGCACATATTCTCCGAGAGCCAACACAATATTTCCACAGGTATTTCGGCACTACCAGCCGACGAAATCTTCGATTTTGATATCTATTGAGTGCACATATTTTCTGGGAGGCAACACAATATTCCTGGAGGTACTTCGGCATTATGAGCCAACAAAATCTTCGGCTTTAACATGTGTTGAGTGCACATATTCTTTGAGAGGCAACACAATATTTCTGGAGGTACTTCGGCACTACCCGCCAACAAAATCACAATGTTTCCGGCAGTACTTCGGCACTACCAGCTGACAAAATCTTCGGTTTTAACATGTGTTGAGTGCACATATTCTCCGAGAGCCAACACAATATTTCCACAGGTATTTCGGCACTACCAGCCAATGAAATCTTCGGTTTTAACATGTGTTGAGTGCACATATTCTCTGAGAGCCAACACAATATTTCTGGAGGTACTTCGGCACTACCAGCCGACGAAATCTTCAGCTTTAACATGTGTTGAGTGCACATATTCTTTGAGAGGCAACACAATATTTCCGGAGGGATTTCGGCACTACCAGCCGACGAAATCTTCGGTTTTAATATCCATTGAGTGCACATAGTCCTTGGGAGGCAACACAATATTTCCGGAGGTATTTCGGCACTACCAACCGACGAAACCTTCGGTTTTAAGATGTGTTGAGTGCACATATTCTTTGAGAGGCAACACAATGTTTCCGGAGGTATTTCGGCATTACCAGCCGATGAAATCTTCGGTTTTAATATCTATTGAGTGCACATAGTCCTTGGGAGGCAACACAATATTTCCGGAGGTACTTCGGCACTACCAGCAGACGAAATCTTCGGTTTTAACATGTGTTGAGTGCACATATTCTCCGAGAGCCAACACAATATTTCTGCAGGTATTTCGGCACTACCAGCCGACGAAATCTTCGATTTTGATATCTATTGAGTGCACATATTTTCTGGGAGGCAACACAATATTCCTGGAGGTACTTCGGCACTACGAGCCGACGAAATCTTTGGTTTTTATATCTGTTGAGTGCACATAGTCCTTGGGAGGCAACACAATATTTCCGGAGGTATTTCGGCACTACCAACCGATGAAACCTTCGGTTTTAAGATGTGTTGAGTGCACATATTCTTTGAGAGGCTACACAATATTTCTGGAGGTATTTCGGCACTACCAGCCGATGAAATCTTCGGTTTTAACATGTGTTGAGTGCACATATTCTCCGAGAGCCAACACAATATTTCCACAGGTATTTCGGCATTACCAGCCGACGAAATCTTCGATTTTGATATCTATTGAGTGCACATATTTTCTGGCAGGCAACACAATATTCCTGGAGGTACTTCGGCACTACAAGCCGACGAAATCTTTGGTTTTTATATGTATTGAGTACACATAGTCCTTGGGAGGCAACACAATATTTTCGGAGGTATTTCGGCACTACGAACCGACGAAATCTTCGGTTTTAACATGTGTTGAGTGGACATATTCTCTGAGAGCCAACACAATATTTCCAGAGGTACTTCCGCACTACAAGCCAACGAAATCTTTGGTTTTTATATGTATTGAGTGAACATAGTCCTTGGGAGGCAACACAATATTTCCGGAGGTATTTCAGCACTACGAATTGACGAAATCTTCGGTTTTAACATGTGTTGAGTGGACATATTCTCTGAGAGCCAACACAATATTTCCGGAGGTACTTCCGCACTACAAGCCGACGAAATCTTTGGTTTTTATCTATCGAGTGCACATAGTCCTTGGGAGGCAACACAATATTTCCGGAGGGATTTCGGCACAACCAGCCGACAAAATCTTCGGTTTTTGTATCTATTGAGTGCACATAGTCTTTGGGAGGCAACACAATATTCCAGGAGGTATTGACCGTTAAATGCAAAGAAAGTGTCCTTGATACAGCATGCCTCATGCTATCTATGCATCCGGGGTGGCTGTCGTATGTCCGGCTGTTATCTTTAACCCAAAATGAATTCAAGCAATTAACAGGATTTCAGGCTGATATGGAAATATTGATTCATGGCCTGCATGTGTGCTACCGACGGTATTTGCAATATGTATCCCATTTTGTGCCGGAGGTGATGTCACCGGCCCGGATTGTGGCTAGACAGGGATTGCCAGGGTTAGGGTTATGGTTCCGCCGGATTCGGCATTTGTTACACTGAGCATTGGGCCCAACAATGCAGTATAGCCTAATTAATAGCCTTGCAATATTGGGCCCAACCTTGGCTGTTGGGAGTTTAACATGGGTCTCAATTGGGCCCAATGGGCCCAATTCATTTTCTGTATCCCTCATTCGGCCCAATTATGCTTCTGATAGTTTTGTTATGTTGGCCCCAACAATGCCTGCTTAATGTCTCACAGACATTGGGCCAAACTATGGCCGAATGGTGTCAACTACGATTGGGCCCATTGGGGTAGCCCTATGGTCCATTGGACAATTGACCATGTGAACTACTATGGTCCCATTGGGTATCTACTGAATGCCCTGCCATTACGTTGAACCCTGTTATACGAACGTGCTCCAAATCAGCCATCCCCACCACCATCACCAACGGTATATGCGCTGCAAGTGGATCCCAACAGTTTCGCAGCAGTCACCTTGAAATTTACACATGTTTTCCAGATGTGCCACATCGGGGGTTTGGGGGCTCTTAGGTTTTTCCAGGCGGAGTTTGTAATCAATCGACTGACTTCGCCGTGTATATACTGGAATGGCGAAAGCTGAAACTCTGGTAACACATTACCTTGGGCAGGCAACCTACCAAAAACTATTTTAGCTTGATTTCACCAGCCCCCCACTCTTGCACTTTTTGGCTTTATCTTGCCATACTGTTGCCATCTTGTGTAATAGTTGGGTGTCATACCCATCAAATGCATTACTTGTGTTCAATGGTAATTTGTTGGTAAATCCGTTACAAGCTGCTGCAAGGGTAGAAATCTATTTTAGCTAAATTTCACCATCCTCCCCTCTTGCACTTTATGGTTTTGTCTTGCCATACTGTTGCCATAGTTGGGCATCATACCCATCAAATGAAGTACTTGTGTTCAACAGTAATTTGTCATCAACAAGTTGTTGATTGGCATGGACAGTTGCTAATCAACATCACCTGGTCACCGTCACCGTCATGAGGCTTTCTATAACTTTTTTAACAATATGATCACAGGGGCAGCAGTACTCAATGTTGCGTCGACTCGGACTCTCTCTGAGGGAGCCATGGCAGGCAAACACTGTTATTTCAAATCTCAAAGTTCAATTTTTTGACTCTGAACGAATAGTACATAGACTCTTTTTAAGATCCCGGCAGGGAGGATTGGGAGAAGTTATTGTAAGAATATCTATACAAAGATAACGTAGACTCAGTGTTTGCGCAGGTAAGCCAAACGACTGTAGATTCACCTATACGAAGATAACGTAGACTACGGGTGAATCAGTAATGTGAAATAGAAGGTAAGTAGAAGATATTCACCTCAGTGTTTGCGCAGGTAAGCCAAACGACTGAGGTGTAAGTACGTAGAGTGGGCTATTTAACTGCTACGGAGTAATCAAAGGCACGCATTACATTAGGACGCGTGCAAGGTACGTATCATGAGTGATAAAGAATATGAAATATACATGAACATGTGAGTAAAGAGAACTGAATGTAAGTAAAAGAATTTCTCTGAAGATATGGAGAACGGGATGATTACGAGGACGTCGTGACCTTGAATATTCCAACACTCCCCCTCAAGGCACGGAAAGTCCGAGCTGAGACGCGAAGTGCTTGACCTTGGCGGATGGAAGGGCTTTGGTAAGCGTGTCGGCGACCATGTCGTCCATTGGGCAGTAGATAAGTCGAACGGAACCGTTTTCGATGATGTATCGAATAAAATGGAATCGGATGTCGATATGCTTGGTGCGAGCATGGTACTGGTGGTCTTTAGCGAGGGCCACAGCAGATTGATTGTCCGAAAAGAGAGTTGTCGGGTCGAGCTTCCCAGGGAAAAGTTGGGAAAGGAGGGAGCGAATCCATAGGGCTTCCTTTGCCGCATGAGTAATGGCAACATATTCACTCTCCGTAGTGGAGAGAGAAACGATTTCCTGCCGTTTAGCACTCCACGAAACTGCTCCCCCGTGAAGCATGAATGCGTACCCTGAAATGGCGTGCCTATCCATCAGGAAATCTTGAGACTCTGAATTATCCGTGATTTACATGATTTATACAGAATTGACCGTAAATTACGCACAAATGACGGGATTGAGACTATTGAGAGAATTAACAGGATTAAGTAAAATAAAACGGGCACCGTTTGATTGTGCTTAATTGATGAACAATTGCAATGCAATTGGCCATTCATTTACTGATGAATTGACACTTCTTTTCACGCAATTAGGGAGAATTCAAATTATATTGCATGGCAATTGACTACATACATAACAACTTATAAACTATGTTTGAACCGCTAGGGCCGTACTGAGTAACTCGCAACCGCTTCACCCTCCTTCCTCCACTGCCCCCTCTCGAATCCATCCCACTCCTCTTTCGCATCAATCCACCAGCCCTGAACGTCCTAACATCGTTGCGCAGCCCCTTCATCTCCTCTGCAGTGCTATAGAGAAGCGCGTGTGTGTTTGCACGTCCTAGAGGAAGGGGCAGTGTCATTAATCATACCCAAAGGTGCTGCTCAGAGAAGGAGACGTAGAAATACCATATGAGTTTTTTTGTCCCGTGAGGCAGGGTGAGTGGGTTTAAGAGGGAGAGGGATACATACCTTAAGTGCCAGAGTTTTGACTCCGGCGAGGCAAATGCCCTCAAATAGACATCGTTTGAGGGTGTTGTCGACATCGCCGAATGTGGCTGAGGGCATGGTGGTGACGTGGTTGACGGGTGCTACGTTGGCTGCTGGGCGAGGTCGTGGGGTTGAGACAGGAGAAGAATGGGTTACCGACATGCTCACCTGCACTACTGTGGATGGTGACAAGAGCATGTGTCATTGTGTGGACGAAGTGGGACATCCAGAGGGGATCGTTGACGTGCCACGTCGTCTTCTCCTGCCCTGTCAACGCTCACTTAGCTGGCACAGCGCCAGCCCACAATGGTGGGTGCTCACCACTCATGATGCAAGGCAGCGGTGACGAAGAGTGGATGATGGGGTGGTGGAGGAGAGTTGTATGTAGAAGAAGGGATGGAGAGTGAAAGCAAAGGATGGAGTCAAGACGAAGTTGAGTTTGGTGATTTTCTCACAGTTCAACTTCAACAATCAACAACGTCACATGTATCGGAGCTTGAACTAACTTCAACATTTCTGCAACAACACCACGAATCAGGATGACGAGCGCCGTGGGATTAACGCAACGTCATGACGAAAGGGAGCACCCATTGCGAGCCGATGGTGAGGGCTGCAACAAAGGTGAGTACCCCAACCCATTGCGCTCAACTTACAATGCTGACCACCCCACTACCTCTGATGTTGCTGGCGCACTTTGCAGCCCCACCACCTTTACCAATGTGTCCCACCTGCGGTTGCGATGCTTCCCCACCACCTCCACCTCTGCTGCTGCTGCTGCTGTGCCACCTTTTTCACTGCTGTTGGCACTCCACACCCAGTGGTTGAGCAACCACACCTTCACTACTGATGATGCATCTCTGCTGTCGACACGAGCCTACTCTACCTCCACTGTCATTGACATGATCAACACCCTATGCTATGTGCCCTCCACTGTGCTGCCCTGTGTCCTTGTCACTGTAGTTGATTTATATAGAACTTCAGAATGTTAGTAATGGAACCAATTGAATTGATATACTTAAATCCATATGAACTGAGTATATATTTCTCAACAAAATTTCGCAGATAAGCCAGTGGGGCTTTTCCACTTTTTAGTATAAGTGTGAACAATCTAAATTTTAACTTTTCAGTTGAGAAGAATTGACGAGAATTGTTGAATAATTATGCACAATTGACATCTCCATTTTCCGTTAAGAAGAATTGAGAAGAATTTACCAACAATTGTGCACAACACGTTCAACCCGCTGAATTGTGCACAATTATGAATTTTGGATTTTCCTGATGTCCTCAGCCATGCTCCCATCTGCGTCTGCATATCCAACTAAACTGCCCTTCACCTCGCCATAAGTCAGCCACAAATCTGCCGTGCCCTTCAGATAACGGAAGATCCGTTTGACAGCATCCCAGTGCGCAAGTCCGGGGTTCTTGGAGAAACGAGAAACAGTTTGTACTGCATACGAAATGTTGGGACGAGTGCTGAGCGAGGCGTACATGAGTGATCCGACTGCTTCGAGGTAGGGGACGTCGCGCATCTTGGCAATTTCAAGCGTAGTTGCTGGAGCCTGGGAGGTGGAAAGCCGGGTGCTGGTTTCCATGGGCGTCGATACAGGCTTCAAGTCCTGAAAGTTGTATCGGGCAATGATGGAGTCGATGTACGAGTGTTGGGACAGGTGGATGGTACGGTGTTCACGGTCACGTTTGATCTCGATGCTGAGGAGCCAGTGGAGCTCTCCAAGGTCAGTAATCTCAACATGTTGAGAGATCTGACTCTTGAAGGCCACAATGAGTGAAAGCGTGGACGCGGCAATTGTGCAGTCATTGACATGCACAACAATGATTATGGTGGCGTGACCATTGTGACCACCATGACGGTAGAACACTGCTTGGTCAACATCGCTTCGCGCAAACGCCAAACGCTTCGTCAAGATGTCCACCAGCTTCTGGTACCAGCGGCGACCCGACTGCTTCAAGCCATACAACGTCTTCAGCAGGTGGCAAACTTTCCCAGAAGAGTTGGGTGCAGGATAGCCAGGGGGTTGTTTCATGTAGATCATTTCATTCTCGGTAAGTTCGCCATTCAAGTATGCGCTCTTGATGTCGATCTGATGAAGTTCGAAATCCAGCTTGGTGGCCATGGCGAGTACAGTCCGAATCGACCCCAACTTTGCAACCAGCGCAAATGTGTCAAAATAATCAACACCCGGCACTTGCGAGAATCCCTGGGCGACTAAACGTGCTTTGAAACGTATGACATTTCCCGCTGCATCTTTCTTCACTCGAAAAACCCACTTTGACCCAACTAGGTTGGCCCCAGCTGGTAAATCAACCAGCTCCCAAGTACCAGCGTCCTCGAGCGTCTTCAATTCCTCGAAGATCGCTTTCTCCCAAAACAACCAATCCGGACCGCGTTTTGCTTCAGCGAGGCTGCGAGGTTCCAAACCTTCAGCCTCACTCATCTCTGCCACCATGGCATACTCAACGAGGTCAACGGCTATCAATGCTTCAGGGGTTTCCTCCCCCTCAGGTTCCTCAACAACGGCAGTCGGCACTTGAACACCAGGTGTGACAACGGGATCAGATGGGCATGAAGAGCTCACAGTGCGCCCAGAAAGAATGTCAAGTACACGTTGGCTTGGCTTGCGAGTGCGTGTCAAACGGGGTTCTTCATCCACAGGCACAGTTTCAGCAAGTGGTGTGGATTGAACAGGTGGTGTCTCAACAGCAGGGGAAGAGGATGGTGAAGTGGAAGTAAGTCCGTTAGTTGTCGTTTCGACGAACTCCCATTGCTCCCCCTCGAGACGATCAACTGACACACTAGTAGGGTCGAAATAAACGTTGCGTTCGACCGTGACAGTCTTCGAGTCCAGCCAATAAATGCGGGCACCCTTGCTCTCGTCATCAACACCAACCCAGCGGCCTTCACGAACACGACCACCCAACTTATTCCCCTTCTCAATGCGGACCCAACACTTATCACCCCATTCACGCACGCCACTCAAATCTGGCTTCACGCCAAGAGCCGCCTCATAAGGTGTTCTGCCATCAACAGCCTTTGTTGATGTGCGGTTCATTAACCAAACAACGTGGCGCGCCGCTTCACCCCACAAATATTTTGGGAGGCCACTAGCATGCAGGAGGGCTCGAATCCGTTCAACGATAGTGCGGTTACACCGTTCTGCGACACCATTGTGCTGAGGGGTATGATGAACGGTGAGTTTCTGCTTCGTACCCTTTGACTTTAAATGAACCGTGAACTCTTTTCCCAGGTATTCTCCCCCTTGATCTGAGTGAAGAACACGAATCGGCACATCAAGTTGGTTCCCACACCAAGCCTCAAACTGCTGGTAGGCTTCAAAAGCCTTGTCCTTTGAGCGCAAAAGATAAAGATGGGTAAGCCGAGTGTAGTCGTCGACGAATGTTATGTAATAACGTCGTCTGCCTTTCGTTTGAACAGGGGCAGGTCCCCAGAGGTCGGAGTGGACCTCTTCACCAAATTTCTTGGCACGCTCGCCCTCACGAGCCTTTGGAACCGACTTTCATGTAGCCTTAGCGTAGACACAAGACTTGCAGAAAATTTCTGCATCGGCTGTAGACACCAGACGAACTCCTGTTACAAAACCCTGGGTAATGAGTTTCTTCGCGATGCCTGGGGAAATGTGACCCAATCGACGATGGAGCTGGTCCAAGGTAATAGCCTCTTCTGCTACATTTGCAGATTCCTCCTCATGAACAACTTTGTACAGGCCTCAGCTCGATTTGGGGATGGAGCCTAGTTCCTCCCCATCAGGACCTCGAACAACGCACTTGCCACCTCCAAAAGTGGCTGTAAAACCATTGTCGTCGAGTTGTCCAATGGACACAAGTGTGTATCCAACCTCGGGAGCATACAGAACTTCTGTGAGGCGCAGCTGCGAGATGTCAGCTCTGTTAGGTACGTCGATAACCATCTTGCCCTTTCCAACAGCTTGAAAATCTTGCTTGTTGGCAGCTCGGAAGGACTTCGGTGAAATCTCGATAAAATTTTTGAGATCATTTCGGTATGGGGATATGTGGGATGTGCAACCAGAGTCGTAAACCTCGGTACGTGTGGCATTCCCTGTGTTGCTACTGGAGCTAACAAATGCCGCAATGTCTTCAGGAATGCCAGGGTCCTCCAGCGCAAATGGCGCATCGACGGCTGGCACGGAATCCTCAAACAAGTCATTGGGATCCCAATCACTCCCCTCAGAACACTCTCGGTCCCTCACCCCTTCATCTGCCGCCTCAGAAAACCAGTCGTTATCAGTAACGGCACCACTCTCAGGCTCGTCATCTGAATCAGAGTCCGACAGAACCTGGAGGTCAGGCATACTGTCATCTGAATCAGAGTCTGACACAACCTGGAGGTCAGGCATGCTGTCATCTGACTCATAGTCAGTGACGGCCACGGCAGCAAAAGCCCCCTCGCATTCGGAGTCCGAGTTCACGCCAACAGCGGCATTGGCAGAGCTGCTTTTTGGTGAGTCTTTCGATTTCTTTCCATCCTTCACTTTGTTGGGACATTTATCCCTAAAATGCCCTTCCCCTCCACAGCCCCAGCAGGAACCACGAGGATATTTGTGGTTACGGCCCCCAGCCTTTCCGCCCTTCGACGAAGATGCAGTCATAGCCTCGTCGCGATCGTCCTCTTTGGGAGACTTCCCATTAGAGCGACGTGAGCGCTGAGCTTTCTGCCGCTCGTACTCCTCAGAGATCAGGGAAATGAGGGCATCGGGATCAATGGTCTTCGATGTGGCATAGAGCTTAGCAGTGGCAAGCTGATTTGAGGCGAAGTTGGACAGGGATATAGGAAGGGACGAAATGATGGTGGAAAGGTAATCCTTGGTGTCAATCTCGACACCAACTGTTGCTAACTCCTCACACTTCACACGTAGGGAATCCAGGAACTCTCGGACATTGCCCTTCTCAGGGCACTTCATGTCCAAGAAGCGTGCGCGAAGCTCTGTTTGCGCGAACGCGCCTTTCTGGGTAAATTCCGTGGTAATTGCTTCCCAGCGTTCCTTAACTGACGTCTTGTTTCGAACACGCATCAGGGCAGAATCCGGCAATTTCTGGGTGAGCAGGGACCTGGCCGACCGCTCGTCCTTGTCCCATTTCTCGATAGAGGTGAGTTCCTCAGTAGTGGGTGCAGAGGGGTTTGCGGCAGTGGGGCGTGGGGTGGTACCAGAGAAGTGACCCCAGAACCCTTTAGCCTGGATGGCGTCTTCGAAACGGAGGGAAAATACGGCCCAGTTGAGGCCAGTAGTATCGAGCTTGGGAACAGTTGACGGGAGGATATCGTTGGTGGTGACAGACATAGTAGCAGCGTGCAAGGGGTACACAGTAAAAATAGGCAGGGTGCGCGGGGCCCAATAACCTGTAAGAATATCTATACGAAGATAACGTAGACTCAGTGTTTGCGCAGGTAAGCCAAACAACTGTAGATTCACCTATACGAAGATAACGTAGACTACGGGTGAATCAGTAATGTGAAATAGAAAGTAAGTAGAAGATATTCACCTCAGTGTTTGTGCAGGTAAGCCAAACGACTGAGGTGTAAGTACGTAGAGTGGGCTATTTAACTGCTACAGAGTAATCAAAGGCACGCATTACATTAGGACGCGTGCAAGGTACGTATCACGAGTGATAAAGAATATGAAATATACATGAACATGTGAGTAAAGAGAACTGAATGGGTGACTTCCCATAACACAAATTCGCTAGATTTAAATAAATCGATGAGATCTAGGGTCTTTTGCCGGGATGCCGAGTCTTGTAAGGGTTCAACTTTGATGGAGGCCCTGGTTGGCACCCAGTTATAAACCTTAATCTATTCAGAGGGTACAGACCCCTCGAATAGATTTCAAATGCTGGAATCAACCCTGCCATCATGACACCTTTCCTTCCTGGGTACGTTTTCTTCCCACATAGCTTAGTCAGCTCTACCTCATCCTGCTCTACTCTCCTATGGCTGAGGGCAGTCTGCTCTCTTGTTATAATTTGAAGCCATTACGGAGTTAATTAGCAGTGCCAACGTCCTATGGCTCCAAAATTTCCTCTCCGAAGCTGGTTTTCCTTCCACAAACAATCTTCTCAGCACATAACTCACTGAACCACAGCATTATTCAGCTCAACTTGACTTTTTCTCGGCTTCGTTCATTGTGTGTCCTGCTTTCTGGCTGATATTATTGAGGATCAACTATAATACACCCATCCATGGACCTGTGTGTCCTCAAAATAACTCAGATGAGAGGGAAGTAAGTTTATTCAAGTCAAGTGAATAAATCTAATCAGTTGGCGTTACGGTTTATTTGCTTGATTAAATCACAAGCCAGGGTTCCAATTTCAAACTCCGATAAGGGTCAGATTTATTCATTTATATAAATTTATGTTACGGGAAGTCACCCAATGTAAGTAAAAGAATTTCTCTGAAGATATGGAGAACGGGATGATTACGAGGACGTCGTGACCTTGAATATTCCAACAGTTATAAACTGTGTTAACTTGCCATCAGGAATAGTACATGTCATTTAATTCTAGAAACTCTTCGTCATTGTCCTGAGACTGGTCATCATAAGGGGCTCTGTCCTTGTCGGAGCCAGATTCTGAACTAGTATCCAAGTTAGGATCGTCGCGATCATCCATGCCGAGTTCTGATTCATCCAAATCTGAACCATCGTGACTACCTTCATATCCTCCACAACCACCCATTTCATTCCAGTTTTCTCCATTGTTTTGATTTGGAGCCACTTGTGCTGAATTTGTGATCGGTTCGGGGGGAGTCTGAGCTGCAGATATATGGCCATGCGCATACATATGCCCAATTCCAATGCCCCAGTGATATCGCATGATCATGTCACGGTCGGCGAACCTGCCAGAACGATTAGATGATGCCATATCTAGAAAGTAGGTGTTGTTCGCTGACCTATTGACATAGTAATCTTTCCATTCCTGACCATCTTTTGCTATCTTGGAAAGGCCACGTCCATCCGGATGACGTTTGCCCTCAGAGAACACTGGGCTCAGATAGCAGCTTCGAAGAACGTGCTCAGGGTTTATAAAGCCAAATGCATCTATTTCGGCCACCGGAGGAAATGACACCCGATCCAGGTGAGAGGCTTCCCATCCAGCAGTTGCCGCGTTGGTGCAAACCTGGAACCATCAAACCCAAAGGAAATCAAACCTCATCGCTTCATAATTGAGCATACCAGGTCCAGAATAGACGACATTGACATGGTATATTCCCAATACTCGTGCATATAGAAATGGATGTGTCGGGAAATCATTCCCGGCTAGCGGATCAGAAAGTAACATGACGTCACGGTGGGATGTCCCTGGGTTGATGACATCTTCGGATCGTCGCACATCGTAGGTGGTGTTATAAAACCGGGCAAGTTTGTGAAGGTACATGCGGTTATCTTTGATAATGATGGAGTTCAAAGCCAGCTGCTTTGTATGCTCATAGAGGCCAACGTTTGGGGGCTTTGAGGCACTTGTTTCGCCTTGAAGATTCCGCAACTCTTCTAATCTTTCTTGGACTCTAGGTAGGAGGTGGGTGTTCAATTTTGTCATGAAACCCTGCGCAGGTTGTGTGATCAGTAAGAAGCATACAAATTTAGAGTCAGGGTTACCTGAACAGCAGGGTCAAAGCGATTTTCTGAGAGGAATAAGCCAATATTCACTGGATTGTTTTAGGTCCTTCCGATGTGGTATCGACAGCTCGAAGACCCAGGGCGACTGTCAGCTGCATCACTTCTTGGGCCGTTCACCTCCCTGGCGTTTAATTTCTGCCGAATGTGGCGGAGTCGAGCTTGCCTCCGCTCAATCTCAGTCAGTTGCTTGATGAATTTCTTGCGACTCGTGCGCTTGTACCGAGATTTTGGGTTTCGATGCTCAAGCTCCGACTGCACCATGCCAGGCCTTAGCAAGACATGGTCCAAAATGACAATGGTCAACTTACTGGCTCAGTCGAATAAGAATCTGTCGTTCTGTATCTCCGAATCGTTTCAACATAATCCCCGAGCGCATGCGCTTTGTATGTGTTCAGATTGAGGGTTTTCTTGCGCCTCCCGGGCGGTAGTTTTGCCTGTGTTGCTTTTCGACTGGTCGTGCTGCCATCCGCGCTATCAGTCAAAGAGAGGGCACCCTGCGTTGTATGTGGTTCTACGGTCGCAGTGTTTATATCGGTGTTTGTACATGGGGAAAAGTCACAACTTCACCACCATTTACATTTGGTTGAAAAAGGGATCTGCAAGGCTTTTAAACTTTTTTGACATTTTAAATTTTGAAAGCTTTTGTAAGGCTTAGTAGTCACTTGCCTGTTGAACCCCAATTTCCCGATGCAGTTGAGAGACGGGAACAAAAAAAAAACAAGAAAAAGCTTTGGGTATATGGTTAGTCAGTGATTGGGTGATTAGTCCGTCCTATGTACAAGCATGACTGTGTCGAGTTACCAATACAGGAGTGGTAGTATGTTTTAAGAAGTGTTCAAAGAAAGGAAAAACCTAGGTCGAAAGATCAGAGTCATCACCATCACCCCAAGGCGATGTGGCTTTGAACGAGTTCACGATGCCATCTGCGGCCTTCTTCAAATGTTCGAATCCAGGTATCAGTCCAAAAGTCGAAGGAGAAGTGGGTAACTGTGATGGCGATTTGTCACCTGCATTGGGGTTTCCTGTCGGAGGCACGTTCAAGCCGCCGCCAGAGGATGATGAGGTGTCGTTGTTCGTCGTCGAGGCAGTAGGAATGGATGAGTCAGTGGTAGGAATGATGATAACAGGAGTTTTGTCGTCTAACCCAGAAGGGGCACCGTTCGGGTCCACGTCGATTTTTGTTGTATCTCCACTCCCCTCTACCTTCGGCTGCCCATCATCAGTGGCTTTCGCCTCTCCGTTCTCAACATTGGTCGTATCCGCCACCACCTTATCACCAACAACCTTCCTCTCCCCCTCTCCCCACATATCCCCGTCCGAAGTCGCTCCGCTCTCCAAAACATCCGTGCTCTCACCCTTTGCCTCATCGCTCTTCACCTCGCTCTTCTCCACTTCCCCATCCATCGCCCCATTCTCACCCCCCTGCTCCCCTGCGTTGACCAACGGCGCTTCCTCATCCCCCACCTCCGCCTCTCCCGCCTCTGCCGCCTCTGTTGTGGCCACCTGATCTCCCCCCTCTCGGAGAAAGGAGGGTACTGTGTTCGCCGTTAGGGTTGGAGGTGTCTCCGTTTTCTTTTGACCCTTTTTCTTTGCTTGCTTTGAGGCTTTCTTGCTGACTGGGGTCACTGGAGCCGTTGGCTGAGACTGAGGCGCCGTTGGCTTGGCTGGCACTGGGGGTTCCTGTCAGCGGAATCAGTAAGACAAGGAAGAAACATTATAAGGCGGTGGTCACCAATCCACCTGGCAGAAGAGTCGTCGGTTCATCACCGGTTGGGGTCTCAGATGGAGGTTCGATCGCGAAGAGGTCGCAAACGATGGTATGCAATTCGTTCCCGTGAACATGCGCTGACGTTGGGCTTCGTGCACCAGTTGGGGAGACACTTCCTCTGGCGTGCTCGCGGGCACGGGCAATGAGCAGCGCGGTTTCCATGCCAAGCTTCATACCCTCTGGTAGGGTCAAGGGCTCTTCACGTTCGCAGAGCCTAGCATAGTATGGAATAAGAAGCTTGCGATCAACGGCATTGGCTTGATATGTGGCGATGCGGTCGAGATCGGGAAAGATGAGCTTTTCAAGCTCGCGCACTGCGAGGTTCTTGACCTCAGGGAAATCCCATTGATGAGCAAGTTTCAGTATGATTTCCCATTCTGCTACAGGTCGATCATACAGCGAGTACTTTCTGTAGTGGCAATTGTTATTGGCGATGAAAACCTTGTAACAGAAAGATTCTTACGGGTTATAGAACACCCACAAAAACAATTCGAATTCGGCGGCCTTGACGTCCTCGAGAATAACGGCATTTGAATCGTTTACCCCTGTACGGACGGCACCAGGCGAAGCTGGAACCGTCAGATAGTTTCGGAAGTAGAGAGATTCTCTCTCAAAAAAGTATCGATGAACTCGAAACTGGATGTGTTCGACCTGGGGAGGTGCCACGTCAAAATAATATGAAGATCTTGCAACCTTCTCACTCACGAGGAATGATAGATCCGCTCCTTGGATGTAATAGGTAGGATGACGGCTGACCGCCAAAAAGGCATCGTTAGGACTTGGAGGCATCAAAAGTTCAGCTTGCTGAGCGAGGGAAGGAAAACAGAAAGAGGGGGGTTCGTGAAGAAAATATCGGCGAAGCGCCTCAGCTTTTGAGTCCAGAGCAAACAATGTGCACGCGTATGCAACACGTTTCGATGCTCTTCACAGTTATATACCTTGTTGTTCCGATCGAACATGAGGCTTGAGGTTCACGGCATTACAGGGTGCCACTTACCTCTGTTATCAAGCACATAACTCCCGTTCTCCGAGCCACCCATTAACCAGATGCATCGGACTTAATTTATGAAGCTGATATCGTAGGCCGAGCTGCGAGCACATCATGGTGTGGAAGATAAGTTTACATGTGTTTACATCTAACGTGCCATTGTCCGACTCGGCCCGTTCCCCGACTGTTCTCCCAAGCCTCGAGCCTTGCTCGAGCCTATCGACAATTGAACACCGCTTTACCGATCACAAACTTCTTTACAGTGCGTTCCAATAAGATTTTTTGTATCACAAATACATCATACCGTTGACAGTCCAAGAAAATTATCGCCAAGCGCCAGGGAAACACGGAGAATCCGAACGCGCGATAGTCAACCCCAAAAACCACCCATCTGATGACACTCTCGACCTCGCCTCTTCATCACGCTCAACGTCTCCACAAACTTCTGCTTTAAAGATGTCTTGCGCTTTGGTAAATTGTCTATCAGCGTTATGGCGGCGTGATCTCATGGGACAGACAGGAAAAGTACCTCGTTTGGGCTCCTGGGCCGTGCTCAACGATAGGCTATCGAGACTAGGAGTTACCACCGGTCTTGGAGGTTGAATCCTGTGTGTCCTTCGAAGCGGAAGTCCCGTTGCGACGTTTCTTAGTATCTAAACATCGGAATCAGTAAACGTGACAAGAAATGAAGATAAACTTCACCGAACCGCTTTTGGAGGGAGGGCCGTTCTGATTATCGTTGGCCGCCTTTGGATCGAGGAGATTCAAAATGGTTCTAGTGACGTCCTTATCTTCAAGGTCGCGCGGTAGGGGGCTCTTTCCTCCATCAGAAGGAACGGCGCGCAGTTTCTCCCGAGCAGTGCTAATCAGATAGACCGTCTCGATGCCGAGAAGTTTGGACTCCTCCAACGTGAGGGGCATGTCCTGCTGGCACAGCGTCTTGTATAAAGGAACGATGTACTTATCGCTGTCGACTTCCACCTCCTGGTACAGGCGGAGCCGTTCTGCAACGCTGATGTCAGTTTTGGTCTCCAGCTGCCGCGCCGCGCAATCCTTGACTGCGACAAACTCCCACTTGTGGGCAAGCTTGAGGATAAGCACCCAAGATTCGATCGGTGCGTGGTCGTACGAGGTGTATTTACTACAAAAAAAAATACGTCAGCGCCAAACTAGGATGAAGTCACCAACTGGCCCGAACAAGAACAACGCACGGGTTATAGAAAACCCAGAGGAACGTGGCGAAATCATCGGGCGAGATATCTGGGATTACGATAGGGTTGCTCTCGCTTCCTTCGCGAAATTGGCCCGCCGTCGCTGAAGGTTGCAAGATTTTGTTGAATTTGACTGAATCACGTATAAAGAAGTAACTGTGTACGCGAAACAAGGTCTTTTCTACCTGTATCACGTATCAGTAATACAAAACCGACGTTCTGCTCATAATTACTCACCAGGAAATGTAAGTCTCCACCCATAATATAATAAGTATCGTGCGGTTGGAGGCGCTGCAAGTCAGTGTTGTTGCTGTTCGCTGGCATGATAACGACGGTTATTGGCTCGAGTAATCGGAGGGTAAAGAACGGTCAACTGTGGGGGGACGACGTGGTGATTTTAGCGCGCTTTTTAAGACTTGTTGTGTTCGGCACCGCAAAGTTCAACAAATCGACACCCTGCGCATCTTGATACCATTATAAGGTTACAGCAAGGCGTTGGGCGCTAAATGTACCCCGATAAAGGCATCAAGCCACCGATTAGAACCATATATTTGGAGCGATTTTGAATCCGTGGGATGGCACGTTGCGTTAAAGAGGTAAAGGAAGCGGTATTCTTGTCTACAATAGTCCAAGGGGCCGAAAGGCGGCCAAATGAGACTATTAAACGCTCTGCATCTGGACTCTGTATGCATCACGGGGAAAAAAAGAAGTGAGTCGCCCTGCCAGTAAGCGGGCCAACCTACTCATCTGATAAGCCGAAAGTTTGTGTGTCTTGTATATCTTATCCTCGAGGCGTGACGGCTTGTGCCAGAGTTATCTTGGGGACGCCCGCATGCTGTTTACCCGAGATCGGGCTGAGGGCTCGGTGCTGCCCTTCTCACATTGATCTTCGTGTTCAGCGCTAAACCTGCCTCAGTGCGATGCCTGTTGGCGGTCTTCCAGTACCCGTGGCCTGAAATGAGGAACCTATTCTGTGAGTACAACGCAGCTTCTCCCTGGTTTGAGATACCTCGACGGTGGTCTTCAAACCCAGTATGGTGTGCGCGTGGCTTCTTGGAAGCTCATGAGGCGCAGAGCGCTTACGGGGCAGAATGCGTGGAGTGGATAATACAATACGGCTTACTAGAGGAAGCCTCGGAGAGCATTTCATAAAATTTCAGATGGCAAGATCACGTAGGTCTTGTGGCCCCCGACGCATGCAGGATATTGAAGTCGAGATCCAATCGTCGGACATCGTGGGCGCGGCAATTGAAAAATGTCCTTTCATTTATTGGAGTTGAAAAAAAGGCAGGATATGCACGGAGAGGAAGGGTTTACTCACTGAGAATGTGAAATCCGCGCGCTCAAAATCTATGCTCGATTCGAAAGGGATTTTGCAAGACTTTGATATTCTGTCATGAGGAGGCGTGCAGTGGACCCAGAGGGAATATGTAGTTCACGACGCGTGAATGTTTTGTAAAGGTTGAGCTCGGAACCAGTCGCCTATCGAGCAATGACGTCCTCTAGATAATATTCAGTGTATCAATGTCTACGCTGATAGCTTGGAGTCCCCGAGGTGCCGAAGCGCCCGATCTAGCTGTGGTCTTGAGGCAGAGTTCAACAAACATGCACTGTGCGACAATATGATGGTAGTCCACACAAGCAGATTCAGGCATTTGCATTACAATTACAAAGAAGACGCACGGAACTAAAAACGTTGAGACCATAAAATCACCCTGTCACCGCATCCACCTTTACTGCGGATGCCTCGCCGAAGATCGTCTCGAAAGTCTTGAAAGTCTGGTGGCCTAATATCGCGAAGACCACATGATCAAATGAGTGTTTGAATCGGGCACCCTCCCCAATTAAAAGCTCGGTCCAGATACTGGCGACGAGTTCAACCCTGTTTCTGAAAACACCAGTTCCAAAGCTTCCAAGAACCAGGTTCCTCACCCCTTGCTTCTCGAAGAGGTAGAGGATCCTCGCCATCCGCTCCTTCATCGCCGCATCCAATTTACTCTCGTCCGCACTCCCAATTTCACGCAAATATCGGCGGACAACGCCAGCATTGACGGCGGGACTAGTAACGATGTCCACCTCGATTGGACTTTTCCAATTTCCCAGATCGTCGCGGAAGAAGACGACTCTGGGAGAATAAATCATAGCGTGACTGTAGTAACCTTCCCTAGGGTCCTTGTTGTGGATTCGATAGAATTTAGCGCCTTCCTCATTTATCAAGCTGGGATACAGCGAAGATGACCGAGCAATCGATTCTTCCTATGTGAACAAAAGTGGATAAACGATCAATCTCATCATGGTTGGAAAATGGCGAACCTGAGCTTGAGCTCCCCTAATGAAGCCTCCACCAGCGTTCTTAGCTGAGGCAAAATTGAGAACACCAATTCTCTTATTCTCAGTGGGATCCGAAAGCAAGGGTTCGTAGAGATTTCGTGTTCCTTCCAATGTTGAGCATTCCGCCAGCAATATCTGAGTGACCGCTGGTGTGGTGCTTGGAGTGACAGCAGCCCAATCGCCCAGGTCAGAATTTGGAGGGTAGAAGGTAGTGTGTTCTTTCATGTAATTGACGCTTTCCTTAAGATCGTAGACCGCCCCATCATCAGCCTCATATGAACCCGCCTCAACTTTGGCCAGTGTTGATGCTGCAATCTCACGCAACGTTTCGTTCGACACCTTGGAAGATGTCGGTATTGACGCCAATGATCGAGATGTAAGATTGGGCATTGCTGAGTGGTTGTCAATACGAAAACAACTCGACGTTAGATGCAAATCACATACCTCGAATCGTCGCTAGAGTAATCGGAAAGAGTTTGATGGAAAGAGCTCGAATGGTTCAGATAGAGTGGTGGTATCCGTGTTATATAATACTTATATCTCAGGGCGTCCTGCTTATGATTCTGTATGACTCCCGTTGACCGAGCTTTCGGGACACGAGTTCAAGGCGGTGGTTGATGGAGGATACATGATCCTTTCCGTGTGATTCGGTCCTAGATGCCCAGCAATTTGAATTTTGTGGGCACACATGTGACGCGTGACTTGCAGCAGGAACAGGGAATAAGGAAGCAAGTGCCAAGATTGTGCAACAAAGTAATGAGTCGCTATTTGAGATACCGTAGAATCAACTATAAAACTCTCCACCGTGCTGGACGAGGATTAGAATGGCATTTATTGCGGAAAACAGTTCTGAATTTATCGAATTGCTGTTGTTTCGGGATGGCAAAGATAACTTGTTGGAAAGAAGAAGAAAATCTGCCTCTGGAGACACTGAAAAAATCTGCCCAAATTTCAGCAATCATCTCGATATCATTCTTGCATGCTCCCACCCCAAAAGCACCAAGCACAACATGTTTAACACCTCGTCGCTCAAAGAGAGCAAGAATCCTTCCCATCCTATCTCGCATTCTCTGCTTGATTTTTGTGTTGATTAGAGCAGCTGCTGCACTAGGAGCCCCGGATCTCACAAGCTCTGCGTTTACAGGAGAGCAGCTGACAACATCAATTTCGAGAGGATGTTCAGAAACATCCATGTCGTTGCGGAAGAGGACGACATTGGGGGAAAATATCAGAGAATTAGAATGGTACGGAATGCTGGATGAGTGATCGTCATAGAAGGGCTTGGACGAAGACGAGTTGAGGGATGCATATAACGTCGAAGAACGACAAAGTGACGCCTCGTGGGTATTCCCACCATCAAGGAAATCGCCTCCAGGCATTGTTGGCGAAGCAGAATTAAGAACACCAATGTTTTCATGACTTTGAACACGACGTTGCAGATGTCGAGCTCCTGCGATGGCGGACGCATGGAGCACTTCAATCCTTGTCCCCTCAAAAAACAGTGGCCGTATGGGGGGTAATGAGGATTTCCAGTCCAAACGTAGAGAGTCTGGGCGATAGTACTCTGCGCCATTGTGCATCGCCAGTAGCTGGCTTGTAATGACAAAACGCCAAGTACCCTGATGGGCAGAGGAATACACCTCAATGTATCCCACTTTGATGTCCTTTAATGTAGATTTTGCCATGCCTTGGCGGAACGCACGCATAAAACTCTCGTGCCCCATAGAAAGAGCTTTGGAGGGTGAGACCAACGAAGGGGGTCGAGCTTTAGTGGGATGTTGACGCCGATCAGCTTCAGCGGGGCGGAGAGGTTGAGCACAATCAGCGGGAGGCCATATGGGAGGCCAAGTAGCAGGAGGCTGAGATTGATCTAAAGCGGGGGCTGCAGGATAATTGGCCAAAAGTGAGCGGTATGGCGCCTGATCATAGAACTTCTCCCGTTCTGCCCGGAGACCTGTTTCGGGGGGTTTCTTCGTAGGAGCAGCGGGAGGCGGAGTCTGATCGTAGAATTTCTCTCGTTCTGCCCGAAGACCTGTCTCAGGGGGCTTTCGAATAGGTGCAGCGGGAGGCGGGGTCTGATCATAGAATTTCTCTCGTTCTGCCCGGAGACCTGTCTCAGGAAGCTTTCGAGCAGGTGCATCCGTATGCGAGAGGTATGGCGTCTGATCGTAGAACTTCTCTCGTTCCTCACGGAGACCCATGGGGGCAAACCGCAGGATGAGCGTTAGGAAGAATCAACTTCCAACACTGCATAACCGAAGTAGTATATGACGCCACGGATGGACACACAAAGGCGCCTCATGTCTTTAAAATGTAAGCACCTGATGGAAGTCAGCCTCGATCCCACCTGACCTTCAGGTAGAGTTTCGCCGGTAGTGGCACCTGGACCTGGCCGCCCTATATGGATAAAAAAACAGATGGAGGGCCAAGAAATCTTCGATTATCGGATTTCCGGCTGAACCTGTGGGTCCAAATTAGAAGTCTCCAAAGCACCTCAAAAACATCATTGACACGAAGCCGAAGCGCTATCAGGCATTATCAGAAAAAGATCCCCCTGCCGAAAATAGGGCCATGTTTGAATCAGAATCCTAGGCCATAAGACGTGTTCAGGTTCACGGACACGAGGTGAAAGAACCTGGCGAAGCCATCGGCCAATATTTCCAGTAAGCACCGAGGAGGTCGTGCGTGGGGCGGTGTCGAAAACGGTGGACCCAACTATGATATGTCCATCTTAGCTTATGGTCGTCCTGGTCATTCTCCAACCCAACCCACCACAAGACTCCGTAGGCGTCATCACAACCTATCACTGCCCACCAAACAACTTCATTGTCGTCCGAAATACCTTCCGTCAATGGCCTCGCTTTGATGTGTTTTGCCTTTTACATCGTCGTCCACGGAGACGCTGGCTAAACGGGCCGTTTTTCAGAAATCAGAGTATGTTGAGATTCGCAAGAAACACGTCAGTTCTTCATCACCCCCATCTTGCGAGGCGTTCACTGATGTCCACTACCGTGTTTGGATTCTGTTAAGGCGCGTTAACGCACGCGTTAGTCTATAAAAAACACGGACCTACCTGGTTCTTCAAGAGTCCGAAGAAGCGTTCAATACACTTTTCACAAGGTCGCAAACATTGGCAGTGCGTCTAAGCAAATGTTAGCATTGGTATAGCGTGTAAAATTGTAAATTCGGTAGCAAATACACACCAGCGCGTCGCGTTCCCTACGCTTTCTGAGTTCTCGAGTTTTAAGTAGATGATCTTGTTGTCGAATCCATGGTTGAAGAGACTTAGAGGGGGGAGGGCAAAAGATCGTAGTTACTAGGCTAAACCAAAGCAACTGACGCGGCGCAGCAATTTACCTGCCAGGCGTGGCAAACGGAGACTCGGGTGCTCAAGAGACTGAGTGGAGGAAAAAAGAGGCAAGCTGTAGCCTCGTCACATGATCGGAAAACAAACTTCAAACTTGGCCATGCCGCCGGCCCAACATATTCTTCAGTAATAACGGGCTCTCAACGAACCGCGCTCGGTGTGGGATTCTAGATTTCTCCCCTCCAAATTGTTGCATAATATCTTAGGCCAAGCACTAAGAAAAGAGTTTCTGTTCAAGCCAAAGTTAATTCACCAGCGACCGCCTTCTCACCTCACCTCTCGCAAAGTTTGAGGAAAGAGGTCTGGAAGTGTTGACAGTCTCTTCATCCGAGATTCTTTGTTTGTATCAAAAGCCATGTGTCCTGCTTCATCTCTTCTGCCCGCCTTCCCCACCTATCGAACCAAATCACTGGTGGGCTTTTTCAAGCATTTTCTGAATAACCAAGCTTACTTTGCATTATCATCACTAGACTCGCCACGCGAGACCTACCGTGTATCCTTACGTTTGAGGCACATCCCGCAAATCCAAACCGCATTGGCAGTGTTGCGGTCAACGAGCTTGAGCCTCGAACGAACTCTCGCCGCCTCTCTGTCACTACTTACCCACCATGGTCCACTTCGTTTCCTCCCGGCTGAGTACATACATCTATCAAGGAAGAAACCAGGGAACGATCCCACGGAAAGCCGCGTCCTCCGATTCTGCTACGTCGCCATCGTTCGAACAAGCCGTTGAAACTAAACTGGGACCACGGTCCACGGAAGATTCGGCGGACGTTACGACGATGCTCGGTTCTTGCACATGTCTGGCGGAGTCTGTTGAGATAGTCAACAGGGCGCTCGCGCCCGAGTAGACGGTCTAGTACTCGGGTTTCCAAGAACGAGATTTCTACTCCTTTCTAGAGTCTGTGTTCGATGCAGGTGAAGGTTGGTGAAGGAAAGCACTTTCGGGACCTGCTCACTCAATTGGAGCTCTTGGCGTCACAATACTCAATTGTGAGCAGTAAAAGGATTGAAGTTGCTCGTATTGAATTCCATCTTCTAGGCTATCATAGGTGTGCTCCAAGCTCAAGCTCCGAGGTACACAGCACATTTGAGCAGATTCCGCATACTTTCCGCATTCGTTCATCGTAGCAGGGTTCGGGTGTGCCTGGGTGAGTGAACTGGGCATCATCGGACTTTTGAGAGCAGGCATCGGGTCCGACGACTCGAAATCGCTAGAGCTAGAACGGGATATATTTTATGTTTTATTTCGGCGACATTGAATGAGGTTTTTGAACAATCATAACGTGGTTAACTCACAGTTGGAGGGTCGAGTTATTCAGAAAAGAGTATAGGAAAGGGCGAACACGGAAGCGGGATTACGCGACCCGCACAGATTAGAAAGATTTTTTTACCTCCAACGTTATCAACCCACGCAATCTCTACAAGAATCAAGATCTGATTCATAATATGATCCGTTTACAACCTTTTACAACCTTCACTCATGTTATTTATATAAATCTCCTATCTCAATACCCTCTGAATCCCATCCTACATGGCTCACCACCACTCGGGCTCCATGTCCATCAACATCGGCTCAACCCACTTCCTCTACCTCCCCCGTCCAGACGTTCTCACCGGACCACCCCCAGGCGTCGTCGACACTACCACCCTCGCAGCACACGACTTTGACGTCGACACGCGGACGGGATTCATGCCCCCGCAAGCACCGCTACGTCGTTTACCGGTGGATTGGGAGCCTTGGGAGGAGGTGCTGGATGATGCCGTTAGAAGGAAACTGCAGCTTGGGGATAAACCTGATTTGGATGAGGGGGAAAAGATGAACTCGGAGGTGTGGCGAGGGAGAGTGCGTGAGGTACGAGTGTTCTCTTTTTTTTCTTTTTTGCGAGGACTAATTTTATGGGAAGCTCCCCATTCTACCAATTACAGAATTAAAAAAATCAGAAGTGCTCCTACGCAGAGCACACCACGTCCTCGGATGGATAATGCATTTTTACATCCACTCCCTCCCACCACACACTCCCCTCCGTATCCCGCCACTTATAACCCTCCCCCTCCTACAAGTCTCCGCACAACTACAGCTCCCGCCTGTCCTCACCTATTCCGACGACGTCCTCTACAATTGGTACATCCCCAACACCTCAGATTCCGATATACCCACACACACTTCGCCCTTGAAATGCCAGACACTGTTTACGTCTACGCAGGACGAAGCAGAATTTTACCTCGTATCAGCTAGGGTCGAACTAAGAGGCGTCGACGCGCTGGAGCTCATGCGGATGGTGATGGACGAGGCGTTCGTCGGAGACGATATCGCCGCGCGTCGGATCACCACATACCTAACAGACTTGGCCGTGGTGATAAAGGACCTTGGACAAATATTATCAAGCGTGAAAGAGGGATGCGACCCAGATGTATTCTATCGTGAAGTAAGACCTTGGTTCCGCGGCGAAGATTCCAGCTCGAGTTCGAGGGGGCAGAAGTGGGTGTTTGAAGGCATAGAAATGGACGAGACGCTTAGAGAGCCCACGGAATTATCAGGTCCCAGTGCAGGACAGAGCTCGCTCATCCACGCGCTCGACGCGTTCCTTGGTGTGGATCGGAAGGATTCAACAACGCAGACATCAACCAAGTCTACCTTTCTCCAACGCATGCAACTGTACATGCCGCGCTACCACCGCGCCTTCCTAACCCACCTCTCCAACAACCCGCGTCCTCTCCGCGAAGTGATCCTTTCTCTTAATGAGTCAGGTGAACACCCCAGGTTGATGGAGGCTTATAATGAGAGTGTACAGGCTTTGAAGGAGTTTAGGGATTTGCATATGATTATTGTTGCGCTTTATATTGTGGGGCCTGCGAAGAGGGCTAGGGAGCGCGAGCGGGTGGCGTTAGGGGAGGGCGTGGAAGATGGAGAGGAGAGGAGGAGAAGGCCGTTGAAGGGGACTGGAGGGACCGACCTTGTTAAATTTTTGAAGGGCGTGAGGGACCAAACGAAGGGAACTCTGTTGCCGCTTCCTGAACCGCCGTCGTGACATTTTTTTTGATTATAGAATTCAACTTTGCTTGGGATGTCACAACGAGTTTGTATATTATTGCGATGCAGAAATCATTTCAGCAATCAAGGAGTGCATTCCAATGCCTGGGGTTGCAAAGACCCATGAACATTCTTGAAAACTTGAGCCCCGCCTTTTCCTAAAACATACCACCATGGCAGGAATACACAGTCGACGCTGTGCGCGGATCTTTTTGAAAGTCTGTTATTACCTTGCAGCATTTAAGATGGCGTAAACAGGCGTGCATTTAAAGGCCTGATGTTACGAAGATCTTGAATTTGCGACCCATTGAACCCCGCTCGACCCCCCCATCCTTTCCTAAAACATACCGCCATGGTAAGAACACATTGTCACCGCTGTGCTAGCGAACCTAGAAGCAGCTGCCATGTTGGCCGTCGCCAATTGTTGGAACCGCTGGAGTTCAAGCGCGAAATTCTGCTGGCACAATGAGATCTGTTTATTGATTCCCGACGTCCATGCAAACGGGACGTCGTAGTGGGATGATCCGTTCTCGTATGTGATTACCCAGTTGGACTTGGTGGATGGAGATAATATGACGGACTTGACAGAGAGCTCAGGTAACACAAACATATCGGAGTAAAAAGGAGTTCGAAACGAACCTCAACTTTAAAACCAACGGCACGGACATTATGCAACTTGTCCATCAAGCTCGAGTCGATCTCATCAGCACTCATGTCCCCGTCCTGATACACTATAACCCAGCTATCATCACAACCAATGGACACCATCTTCACTTCCGACAGCTTATTTCGAGTCTTGAGATGCTCATCGAGGGTTTTCGGTATTTTATCAAAAACACAGTAGGGGACGCCGTCGTGGCCTACTACTCCGATGAAGCCCTGACCGTCAGGGGTGAACGTGATCCATTGGACGTTCCCCAGCTCAGTATCACGACCGGTTTGAACGGTGGCGACGTGGCAGAATCGGATAACGCGGCTTTCAGTGGGATCGTTGCCTGGTTTCTTTCCTGACAGATGTATGGGTTCTCGTTAGGTGCTTGAGAAAGAGCATGAGGGGCCTCACTATTGAATTCGTCAGTGCGAAGGAACCAGTCGCCGTCGTTTGCGACCGAGACGTTGATGATTACTTCGCCTTTAGAATGGGCCTCTCTAATTGCAGTGACGAGAGCTGCAGGACAATGGTCCGTCCTATTATGCGTGCAGTCAATAAAAAGCGAGGATGGGTGCCTACGAACCACCACGTTGATGAACCAGATGAAACAACGCATCCTTGAGAAGAAGCCGGAAGGAAAGAGAAGTAGACCATGGTAAGTAAGTAGTGGCAGAGAGGTGAGAGTTCGTTCAAGGCTCAAGCTCGTTGGCCGCAACACTGCCAATGGGGTTGGAACTGGGTTGGAATCGCAAGATGTGCCTAGATGTAAAAATAGACGATATGTGAGAGTATGTGAGTCTGATGATAATGATGCAAAGTAGGGTTCTGAAAAACCTTGAAAAAGCACACCAGTGCCAGTGATTCCAGGCGGGTGTCTTCAGATAGAGAGATCCACTGTCCGCGCCTGTAAACCTCTTCCTGAAAACTTTACGGGAAGTTTGCCAAGTGAACATTCAACTAACTTTGGCTTAAACAAAAATTTTACCTTAAGGCTTGGTCTGAGATATTAGGCGACAATGTGGATGAGAGGAATTCAGATGCCCGCGCCGAGGCGGATCTTTGAAAGCTTGTTATTACTGAAACTTGCGAAGAAGATATTATATTGTCGTCTGGGAGAAGGCTCCTGGAGTCCTGTGTACAGTCGTGGACAAGCAAAGCCCACTAATAAAAATGGAAATGTATTGATGGCTACCAAAGTGCCCGGAAAACGTGCAGATAGGTTGAGGGAAGCTTCTGGCCAAATTTCAGCCAAGTCTCACGAGCCGTTTTGGAGAAAATGGCCATATACAGAAATAGACCCTAAAATTATGGCCGGACACCAAAAAGTGCCAAGAAAAATATGAAAAATAGCGGAATCGCTTCCTTTCATGGAGAACAATCTGCCCATCAAGTTTCTAAACAATTTATCGAGCAGTTCTTCTGGAAAAAATTGCCAAACATTGACCCAAATTGGGCATTTAGTCACTTTTGATGTGACATCTATTACGGGACTAAGAAATTCCATCACACTATGGTGCACGTCACCTAGCCACCACTACTTTGGACAGCGGCCAAATTCCCTCAGCAACGCACCACCAATGGGTGCCAAATGGTCTGGCCGAGCACCCAGGAGCACGCCCAACAGGCAATGTTAGAACACCCATTTTTGTAGTAATTACAGTCATCCACCAGCCTGTGTTACACCACCACTGAATGTTACACTTTTGCTCCTTGCATAACTTTTGCAATATTCAACATACTCTCTTGAAACAAATTTTATCTGGAGCTCCTATATATGGTCTCTCCTCACATCAAGTTTTGTGTGTGCAGGATGGGCATGAAATATGTAGTGATTTGTTCAAAATGGGGTACTTAGCAGAAAACCTCCCACCACTGAATGTTACACTGGTATTTTCAGAATTGCTCAACAGAAACAAACCTGAGAGCTCTGAAATTTGGAGGACACAAAGAATGTAGATCACCAAGATTGAATGTACAATTTTTAAGTGAAAATGCATCTCCATCATGTTTTAAGTGAACTTTCAATTTTTGATGTAACACTAGCTGGTGGATGACTGTACATAGTGTAATTGAACCGAAATTTTGCTCGCTCTACACGAATAATCCTCACAGCCTGCTTGATGGGCTGCCAAAAACAACAAGCAAATGAAAGGGCTGCACGTGCCCATGCTGGAAAAGCGAAAAACATGGCCCAGTCAGCTTCTCATAATGGATCAAAAACCAGAAAACATGTACCAATGGCTGGAAATATCAGTGGCATGGCTGGTGACAGTGATGATACAGCCAACATTGCACCCATGGCACTGGAGGAGTGTGACTGGGATGGGAGCATGAACGGCGTTGGGAACATCACATGGTTCATTGGATGCATGTATACCACTCAGGTTTGGGGGCAAAAGAAGCTCAGGCCCACGTCAAAGACTTTAGTTCACAAAAATATGCTTTGCACAGGCTCATTCCTGAGTGTCTGGCACCAATCTAGCATGCCAATTCAAATTTTTATTAGATAGATAAGATAAGATATACCATTTGGGACAAAGTTATGTAAGCTGGCCAAATCAGGTTCATGAACTTTTATAACTCCCTCAATTTTGAATATTTTGCCAAACAGTCTAACAGTTTTTTTCTTTCAACCAAATGCATCACTTTTGTAAAAGGAATAAGGAAAGGGGTGAGATCTGGGCTGTCAATAACCTTTGTACAAAAGTAGTGGTGTTTAGGTGACATGCACCATAGGCTTCCGAAATGCAGGGAAATCCAGATTCTTTGCCCTTTCTGAGTAGCTTCCAGCCAAAGCCCAGCACAGGTACCAACTTTTGATAATTTCTGGCCAGTTTTGACCTGTTTTTCTCCTTAAATGTTGCAGTTTTTTGGTCCAAAATTTTGGCCACACCAATTCCTTGTGGGAAAAACTTCGGAGGTGCATTTTTCGATGCATTTTGCAAATTCGAGCCAGAATCTGGAAAAATCTCAGCTCTAGATACATTATTTACTGAGATATCAAATTAGTGGGCTTTGCTTGTCCATGACTATAGGCTCTGGCATGGTTTGAAGCAAGTTGTTTTCCAATCATGTGATGACCATTTGTGTGGTTGCGGCCTGCCACCTCAATTGCTTCTATGTAATATCACTACAAGGCTTACTTGTTCAATCCTCTAGCCCCCCCTGACTCAGCAGATCCTCTACTCAAGCACAAGTGCCCTGTTGACACTCTCAACAAACTCCACCTTCAAACCACCTTTGTTGGTTGTGAACTTCTCGAACCCGAGCAGCCTATGACCTTCAAGAGATCTAATATCTTCAAAGGTACCCTGTCTGATGAATTCAGACTCCCCTTCACCACCTGGGAAATCTCTATTACAAAAAAAAAAAAGAGTTAGGAATGACCAAGAATGGGATGAAAAACGTTCATACGGTGGTGGATGTCCTGAAAGAAAGTTCAGTTGCTGGTCTCTGAGGTAACTTGCACTACAATGACAAAAAAAAGATACAGAGATTATTTAAGAAAAAGACAATAGACAACTCACTTGTGAACCGTCAGTGGCACAGCAGGAATATACAAAACCAAGGAATTGCCCAATCTCCTATGTTGCACTTCCACAGCATGAACGACATCACAGTGCCCTTTCAATTTTCCACAAATCAGTAACGAGGCGCACAAAAAACAACAACAAAAGACCCACAATATACCTGATCCCCCGGCTCAACCCTAGGCACACTAACCATCATCCTCCCCAACTCCAAATGTGGATGAGTCTGTTCATTCAACTCTTGCGTCTTCCTGACACTACTCCCCAGGAACCTCAGTCCATCAAGGTCGACTTCCCAATTCTCAAATTTGAGAGATGTGGAATGTGGGATTTTGGGATGGAAGAAGGGTCGGAGGATGGTGTATGCAGTGGAGAGGGAGAGCATGGGTAGGACATGGAGTGTCCCTTCATTTGGACCTGTGCTGGAGAGCAACGTCCACCCTTGCCAGGCTTGAAAGATGGAGCATGTGTTGCTAACGTAGAGTGTAAATCAAAGATAGTGTAGATGGTTAAAAAGACATATGAAGCATGATACAAATCCAACTTGGCCTCAACCCTCCCTGACACATCAAAAGGATCATGGCTCCTCCACAAACCTCCACCCCCCAATATCCTCCTCCACACCTCCTGATACCCTGGGTCCTCCCGCCACTCAACACTCCCACCATCAACATGAGGCCCCAGCATAAACTTGGCATCCCCTGGCTGGCGGATCTGGAGTCTGTCAAAGTAGGATAGGGGGATGTCAAGGCTTATGAGGGTGTTGAGGTTGGATGTATGCCAGAGGGAGAGGAGGAAGCGGTGGGTGTGAAGGATGGAGGGATGGGTGCATGCTTGGATTTGGGGTTTGGAATTGTAGATTTCAAAGATTTGGATGTTTTCTGGGGGGAAGCCTGGGTGGGATCTTGTATGAATGAAGGAGGGAAGAAGAGGGGGGAAGGATGCGTACCCTTGATGCAACTAGCATTTGTCGCTGTGTAGTCTTTGATTTCTTGCTTCCAGCAAAGCACTTCCTACCCCCATTGATCAGGATTATGACCAGGATGGGACAAATAATGATACGAACCTCCTTAGGCACACCGCCAGTAACTACAACTGTCCCCACCTTTCTAATCCTGGAAATTTGCTCACTAGACAATCCTTTCTCAATATCACCATAAGAAACTCTAGGAACAATCTATTGCTCTCAAGTTGTCAACTTCCTAACTCACAAGAAGATGACACAGCAAAAACTCACATCCAAACCAACAGTCGAGATCTCCTCAACTGCAGGACCAAGCTCAGCGATGACCTCTCTCCAACTCTCAACTAGTCCCTCATGGAAGATATCCCTCTTCAAACTTGTGAAGTGCTCTGGTAAGACGTTGTGTTCTTCCCTGGTAAGCGACGTAAAGATTGCAGTGATGGACCCTTCTTCCTTTGGTGCTCATCAGGATCAAGCAGGGGCTGCCACAGATGCAAAATGACGATATTGAGAGAAGTTGGGTTGCACGGATTGGTTCAGGAATTTCAACCCTCTGTGCATGGTGGTGGAACACAGTTGGAGATAACAAGGTAAGAGAGAGATAGCCATTTCGCTGAGGAAGTCTCCATATTCATGACGTCTAGTAGATGGATAAGATGATGTAGTGCTAGTATGGTGAAATTCATCTGAGGTTTTTCTGCAAGCAATTTAGACACTCGGCCAATGCCAAACCTGAGACAACCCTCCTTCGTTCTTGTCCCTCCTTCCCAAATTCCTCATGCCGACCATCTCAGAAGTTGCCATCAAGAAAGACAATTTGTGAGTTTTCACGTTTTTTGCCATTACATGATTGTTATATGGGCTATTTCAAGCCTCAGTCACTGATCATCCAAGCATGCAACAAGCCTGGGATGGAACTTTTTTTTCACTTACCATAATGAATGCAATCTCTCCTGGGTATGCGGGGGTACGATGTTTGGTAGACTACTTCATCATCTCAAACACTCATTTTCATCACCAGGTTTAAATTTACAAAGGCACCCATCACTAACAATTGCAACACTCTACCGCTGGTTGGACATGCTTGACCAGGACAAATTTGAGCCTTGGTATGCACCATACAAGCTATGGCATGTAACGGTAACTGACAGTGAATGTGATGTCCTGTGTTATTCTGCTGTTTGCAATGAACCTCCTCTTGAACCCTCTTCTATGGAGCCTGTCCAGCCTGGAGACTATGCTGCTTACTCAGGTGCTTTCTCTTTTCTTTTACCCAAAAAGTATGGTGCTAACAAAATGGTGGGGTATAGAATCATATGATCATCAACTTTATAGGAGACACATTGATGGAAATGGTGTTGGAGAACCATGGCCATCTTTCCATGAAAAAGAGTCTTGGCTAGGATCATCACTCTATGATCCTGATGGGGAATTCACAGTATCACAAGTGTGTTGCTTTTACCTTCTCTGCCTGCAAATGTGTGCTCAACACTCTTTATAAACTAGAATGTTATGAGCAATGAAATCATAGCTGCTGTCAAACAACATGACCTAGGAAAAGGCTTCCTAACTGGTTCTATGACAAACATCCAGCTTTGTTGGATCATTCCACCTGTATGGGCAAATGATGTTTGTCTCTAACATATTTTTGCTTCTATTGATTGTAATGCTTCTGTCCAGTGCCATGACCCCAGTCAATACTTTGGCTGAGCTGAAGTTGTCAACACCTTCAAAGTCCCTGAAAATGTTGTCACCCTTGTGCAAGATCTGGTGGAACCCTTTACCAATAACAAGTTTGGGATTGATGTTGATGTATGTGATATTTCTGTATTGTCCACTCATCCTGCTCATCATTATTTCAGGATAATTATAGAATTGTCATCTTTGAAGATCTCCAAACCACTCTTATCCAAAACAACACTCAATTGCCAATGTCTGGAGATCCAAAAGATGTCTTCTTTTGAGATCACTTCAGGTGGTGCCTTGGAGTTAACTTCTTGGGTGGTGACATCAGGCAGGATTTTCCTGATAATGCTCAGGATTTGATGGACAAGGCCAGGGAGGAAGGGATTCATTTGGAGGACCCAGAATGGCAAACATATCCTGGGACAAAGATTGTGGAAGTAATGATGGATCATAAGTTGGCATGGGATGCAGAAGAGGTGGAGCAAGACCCTGAAGAGCTACAGGTATCTTGGTAACATGGTTGCTAATTTTCATTATGAAGTTCCATGCCCATTAGTGATGTATATATTAATTTGTATGCATTCCATGTCAGGGCATTCATCAGGTGCACAATTGAACTATAATGATTTGGCATTTGGCCTATGGTCCATAGCACTACACAAATGGGTATGTTAGGCCCAATAAGTGTTTTTTTTTTCAGGGGCTTTGTGAATTTAGGGAAATCCAAAGCACCCATATGTGCAGATGGAATACATGTCCAGGGGATCTGCAGAATATCTGGTATTTCTGAAGCAGTGGAATATCCAAAGAAGACACTGTGGAATGTCCAAAAGAAATAACTCCAGTCTCTGGATAAATGCTTGGGAAAATGTGGAATTTCTGAACATCAATTGTTTGGAATATCTGAAAAAGACAGTGCAGGATAGCCAAAAAAATCAACCCTGGTGTCTGGATAAATATCATAGAAAAGTGAGGAATTCATGAAGCATCAATTGTGCAGAATATGTTGGAGCAGCAAGTATGAGGGGTAGTGGTTAAGTGAGAAGGTAATGAATTCAGGGACTCTCAGTCCCCCTTATATACTACAAACATATGTAACTAGAATGTACTACAAATTACTACATACAATGTGAATGTGCTTCATAAGATGAGTGCGTGCGCAAAGCGTGCACAGCATTGGTGTACCAGAGTTGCCGGTCTGCCTCAGCTATTCAACACTCCCCTCAACTCTGCATTTAAGCCAATGCGAGAACTAAATCTCTTGTGGGCTGGGTGTGGTAGCACCTTAGTAAATACATCAGCTAAATTGTCTTCTGATGCGCAGTGTTCTATTATGATAGAGTTGTCACTGAGCTGTTCACATACAAAATGATGTTGAATATCAATATGCTTTGATTTTGAATGTGATCCTTGATTCTTTGAGAAATCAATTGCAGATTGATTGTCAATGTTCAGTAGTGTAGGTTTATTCTGTAATAAACCAATTTCTGTCAATAAAGTGCAAAGCCATATCGCTTCACAGGTTGCTAGACTTGCAGCCATATATTCTGCTTCCATTGTAGATACCGTGACGGTGCGCTGTTTGCATGATGCCCATGATATGGGTGCGTTTCTGAATAAGAAAATATATCCCAATATAGATTTGCAATCAAGATTATCATTTCCCCAATTTGCATCTGAATACCCTTCTAAAATTGGAATAGAGTTCCCACTGCCGTAGGTTATTCCATAGTTGCATGTTCCGTTTAAGTATCTGAATATGTGTTTGATTGCACTCCAGTGTGCAGGGCTCAGATTGCTTGTAAATTGACTTAGATGTTGTATGGTGTATGCAATGTCAGGTTGTGTGCCAATTGCCACATACATTAGTGAGCCAATTGCCACTGCATATTGTGGAATTTTGTGATGTTCCCCTTCAGAACTTTTAGTTAATTTGATGTTAGGGTCCAGAGGCATTTTGACAGGTGTTGATTTGGTCATTCCAAATCTGTCCAAGATCTTTCCCACATATTGTGTTTGGGTTAGATGTATTGTGCCCT
Source organism: Laccaria trichodermophora (assembly GCA_018417955.1). Lineage (NCBI taxonomy): Eukaryota > Fungi > Basidiomycota > Agaricomycetes > Agaricales > Hydnangiaceae > Laccaria > Laccaria trichodermophora. Next base: position 893,256 of record JACTVC010000022.1, read on the forward strand.
TCTTCAGATCTCTTTGAACTTCAAATCCTACAATTTGTTTAAGTTCTCCAAGGTCTGAGATGTCAAATTTTTGGCTGAATTCCTTCTTGAATTCTACCATGGCTTCGTTGTCAGAAGCTAAAATTATCATGTCATCAATGTGAACTCCGATGATGACAACATTGTTCCTGATGTGCCTAATATAGACACATTGATCTGAGAATAGCTGCATAAAACCGAGTTGAATGAAAGTTTTGTTTAATTTTTCATTCCACACATGTCTGGACTGTCGTAGTCCATAGAGTGTTCTCTGTAATAATAATACTGAGTCTGTGCCATCCTCATATCTGGGGATTTGCCTCATGTATATTTGTTCTTTGAGTTCACCATTTAGGTAGGCTCCCATGACGTCAACAATGTGGGTGACTAATCCATAAGTGGCAGCAATAGCTAATAATAGCTGTAAAGTATCGAGGTGCATCACTGGTGCAAAAGTCTCAAAGAAATCAATTCCAGGGATCTGTGAAAATCCTTTGGCAACTAATCTTGCTTTGTGCCATACGATTTTGCCTTCTGCATCGCGTTTTAGGTGGAATACCCATTTACAGTTGATAGCCACTCTATCTTTAGAGATCTTAACTTTGATGTATGTCCCTAGATTTTCCAATTGATGGATTTCCACATCCATTGCCTTTTTCCATTCAGGCCAATCTGGACAGGATCTGGCTTCTTCAACATCTTTTGGATCATCATCCATTTTCGGCACTTTTTCTGTAAGCATGGCATAATCATAAGTTGTCTCCATGTCTTGCAAAAAATTAGTTTCCTCTTCTGTGAGAACTGGTACCTGATGCTGCCATTCTCGAGGTCCTCTTGCTGCAGGATTATTTAAAAATCTGTAATGGAATGGTGATTTTTCAGCAACGCATGTAGACTTTTCTCGCATCAGGAGTGGAATCTTTGATGGCTTCAGAGTTTCAGTGATTGTACTATTATTAGTACTGATGTTCTCATCAGAAATTTTATCATCTGATGGGAGATTGTCTGATTGACTATTCTCCCCCTCAATCTCCATAGGACAATTGATTGGGACTTCCATGTCATCATAGTCATGTATTTCTGTGTCGTCTTTTGAGAAGACAACATTGTGCGAAGTTAAAATTTGGTTGCCATTCCAATAATGGTAACCTTTGGTGCTGTCATCAATGCCAACAAAAATGAATGGGCGTGATCTAGGGTCAAGTTTTCTATTTTTCTTGTCTTGTTGTAAAACCCAGCATTTGCGACCAAATTCTTGCAAATGTGCAATATTAGGTTTTTTGTTCCAGAATGTTTCGTCAGGGGTTTTATCATCCCTTAAGGCAGGTGTGGGAGAACGATTTCGGAGATAAGTAGCATATTTGACTGCTTCTGGCCAAAGATAGTAAGTGAGATGTGGATCTTGTGAATGTAACATAGCATGCGCCTCTGACACCACAGTGTGGTTGCCACATTCTGCAATTCCATTTTGTGAGGATGAGCATGCTGCTGTGACCTCGAGGAATATCCCATTGTCTAATAGATATTCCCTAAATTCATCTCCAATATATTCCCCTCCACCATCAACTCTAAGTTTCTTAAGTTTCCGGCCTGTTTGTGTTTCCACAAATGCCTTGTACTGTTTAAACTTAGATAACGCCTCCAATTTCTTCTTGAGGAAATAGCGCATTGATCAGTGGGATTTCCCATCAGTGAATGTGATAAAATACTTTTCTGCCCCTATTCCAGTAGTCTGTGCAGGTCCCCAGATGTCAGATACTGTTAAATCACTGATCTCAGCAATTTCTGTCTTTGATTCTTGTGGATACAGCATGATGTGCTGTTTTGCAAGAATGCATGCTGGACATTGTTCTGTTGCTGGAACACTTTCACCAACTTCCATACCAGTAACCATTCCCTTTGACTTCAATTGTTTAATCGAAGCCATATTCAAATGTCCCATAATTCTATGCCATTCATCCCATGTGTGTGTGTTTACTTTTGTTGAGTAAGTGTGGTCTTGTTTGGTTGAGACCTTGACATCCATAAGGTACAGATTCAAGATCTTGATACCTTTTGCCATAATTGTTTGATTTGGCACCCTGAATCTCACGTCCTCGTCTGAAAATAGAACTTGTATGTTGGCGCTTGTAACATGCCCAAGTGAAATGAGATTGTGTGGCACTTTCAGGACATATAGCACATTTTTGAGAGTGATAGGATAGGCTTTCCCATTAACATTAGAGATTAGCCTTATTGTACCCATCCCTTCTACTGGTTGATTTCCTAGTCCCTTAACAAAATGGTTTGATGTTGGAGTATATTCACTAAAATAACTCCTTTCCGTTGAGATATGGGAAGTACACACTGTGTGATATAAGGGAATGCCCAGAGGCCATAGTCAAACAGTGGTATATAGCTAGATTTGGATATCTTACATAATATATTGATCTTTTGTCTTGAACCACCATCTTGTCAGCAGTCTTGCCATCCTCTTGCACTACATGTAGTGCTTTGTATATCTGTACTTCCTACAGTATGCATAATCATGTTGGGCCAGCTGAGTATCTTGTAACTGCTCATTGCTCACTTATGGGTGTTGATCCCAGATCCACCCATTCTTGCCTCCTCCTTCCCTCTTGGCTTCAGCTATGTGAGAAGTTCAGAGTGAACACTTCACACACTGAGTCTGCTAACCATGAGTTAGCTGTAAGCGAAGCAAATGCCATTTCAGGTGTGCCATCAATTCCTGCAAAAGTGAAATCATCAATGATTTCATTTGCACATGCTCCCCTGAACTTTGACTTCTTGTGATGCTTCTTGTTTGATTGATCATTAGATTTAGATTGGCAATCTGCTTGTATATGGCCATGTTTGCCACATCCATAGCAAATTATTTTCAAATTGTATTTCTTCTTGCCCCATTTGGCAGCTAGGGCAGTATCATCAGTGCCCTGAATTTTGAGCTGTCTATCGTGCTCAAGGATTCTGGCAATCAGTTGCGGCGCATTTTTAAGCGCAGATGTATCGATAGATGAAATATAGTTGTTCCAGCTATCTGGTAATGATGTAAGTAGAATAATAGAGAATTCTGAGTCCTCTATTTTCTGTCCAAGATTTTGCAATTCTTCCTGATATACTCTCAGGGTCCTGATGTGATCTTTGATGCCAGTGCCATCATCACACTTGGCCCGAAATAGCTTCCGGCGGGCAAGGACAATTCCTAATGGCCCTTGAGCTTCCAATAAGCTCTTCAATGTATCCCAAGCTTCTTTTGACGATTTTGAGCTAGCTATGTAAACCAGTAATTTATCTGCTACTTGTAATCTTATCATCGATAAAGCTGTCCTGTCCTTCTTATCCCATGCTGGTTTCTGGTTGGCATCTGATGGTGCCGTTCCAGGATCGACATATTCCCATAGACCTTGATCTGTCAAGATGTCTGTCATCTTGATTTTCCATACCACATAATTGTCCATGCCTTTAAGTGGCTCAATTCAGTAAACATTCGATGATCCTGTGGTCTCCATTGCTGTTATGTAATCAATAAGATAAAGGCTGATGAGAGCGAAGTAAGATGTGTAGTTTGTATAATGTTTAGGGCTCGGGGCCCATAACCTGTTGGAGCAGCAAGTATGAGGGGTAGTGGTTAAGTGAGAGGTAATGAATTCAGGGACTCTCAGTCCCCCTTATATACTACAAACATATGTAACTAGAATGTACTACAAATTACTACATACAACGTGAATGTGCTTCATAAGACGAGTGCATGTGCAAAGCGCGCACAGCATTGGCATACTGGAGTTGCCAGTCCACCTCAGCTATTCAACAGAATATGCAAAGAAAACACTGCAGAATATATGAAAAAAAAAAAAACCTTAGTGTCCATATAAATGGTCAGGAAAATGCAGAATTTCTGAAGCATCATTTACTTGGAAAAGACTGTGGAACAGCCAAAAAAGCAACCTTAGTGTCTGGACAGATGTTGTGAAAAAATGTGGAATTCCTGAAGCACCAATTTATATATCCCCAGGATGTGTGGAACATCTGAAAAAAATACAATAGCCACATTCAAAATTGGCTGATTATTTTTATAGGCTGATCCTGATCTATTCTTCTGCTTCAGTCTGGTGAACAATGTCATGTTGTGGTCTAAAGTGGATGACTGGCTCCTGCCACAGGTGTGGATATTTCCAAATTCAAACATCCATGGTGGCAAACACGGGCCACTACAGGAGACTAGCATACTAGGATGCTGTAAAATGAAAAACAAATGAAAAGAAAGAATAAGGGATGGAGCAAGGATGGAGGGTGGGGGAGAAAAAAGAGCAGTGGCATGTACTGCAAGCATGCTGTGAGATCAATGAAGAAGGAAGAGAGACAAGGAGTGGCTCTCGGACACAAGGTGACAAGTGTGTGCATGATCATGTGAACAGACAATCCCCTCTGCTCTTGATAGACTGCATTCAACTCATTTGAACATTTCATGTTGATGTTGCTCCTTTAGCTCAGAAAATATTCAGACTCTGAATGATGGCTTCTCATGCAACATCCTCACTGCCCAAGCCTTTGCACACAATCCTCAACATTGCCCTAAGTCTCTCATCATCATTGAATACAACGAGCTCACCTCTTTTGCCTAAAACTTCTTTTCTTTTCTTTTGTCTACTTAAAATAGCAGGCAGTATATTATTACAGAATTTATAGTACCAAATGATTTCTATTAAAAATGTTTATAAAATGCAGGCTCATCATGCTTGACAGCAAAGGGCACTGTCAGGAAGCATCAGGATGATGTCCATCAGTGTGTGACAGTGTGGAAGGGTTTGATCTTGCATAAGAACCAATCATTCAGAGTCTGAATATTTTCTTAGGTAAAGGACCAGCATCAATGTCAGGATTAACCCATCAAAATAATTGGCCAACTTTGAATGTGGCTAATCTACAGCCTCCTTCCCATTTGTTGCACCATGGTTGAGTTATCTGAGACAGGATGCAATGTTTTATCTGGTAGACTTAGACTAAGTAGTAATACTGATTACATGTACAATGATCCAAAGATTTACCGACAACTTTAATTTGCTCAACCACTGTGCAACACCTGGCACAAAACATTTGTAAACAAACTGTGCCACTGCAGCAAAGATCAGTCAGGGTTTCAAAATACAATGTGTCTCCCAACACGCTAGGATATCAATGCGCTTATCGACAATCACACTGCCATCTTTCATGCATGGACATTCCACAAGTTCTGAGTGTTTTTCAGTCCCAGAATGTCTCAATTTCTGAATTTATTCTTCATCTGGTTTCAGATACAAACTACATTCATGACCCTCTCATTGTGGATCTTATCTCTTCATCCTCAAGAATTTGTGAAGCACTGGTCACATATAAATCAAAACATAATCAGGACTCAGACCCCAATAGCTCAGTGTTGGACTGGGCTTTCAGACTGGTAGGGGAGAAGTACAAGAGAGAAATCAAAGAGTTGGTACATGTAGATAATGGGTGGTGGGGAGATTTGCAGACAAACACCCAGCAGTGGAGGCCATCCCAGAGAGTAGAGGAGGATGTGTAGATTCTGTAGTGCCTGGCACCATTGGGGTGAATGTGTCTCAGTAGCTGATATTCCTGATGCATCACATTGAAATTCCTGACACATTGTATTTTGAAACCCCAACTGACCTTTGCCATGGTGGCACGGTTTGTTTACAAATGTTTTGTGCCAGGCATTGCACAGTGGTTGAGCAGTTTAAAGTTGTCAGTAAATCTTTGGATCAATGTAATCAGTATTACTAATCTACCAAATCACTAGGATAAGACATTGGGTCCACTCTCAGATAACTCAACCATGGTGCAACAAATGGGTAGGAGGCTGGCTAATCTAGGTATCCAGACAAATGTTGTGTGAAAGTGCAGAAGCCCCAAAGCATGAATTGAAGTATCCATGGCATGTGTGGAACATGCAAAAAAAAAGACAACCCAGGTATCTGTACAAATGTTGTGTGAAAGTGTGAAAGTCCCAAAGCATAAATTTAAATATCCATGGCATGTGTGGAACATCTGAAAAAAATAGCCTGAATGTATTAAAGAAGCAGTTGAAATTATTAAGTGGGTATGCCTGTAGAGCTTATAGAAAATGGTCATTTTGTGCTTTTTTTGCCTGTTTTTGGCAGAACAAGTCATTTTCCAATACCTCTACAGACCTAACCACTCAATATTTTCAACTGATCATTTGATAGGCTCATTCAAGTTAACCAGAGGTATCTTTTGGCTCCCTGTCCAGTTAGCACATATGTTTTCAGGTGCTGAAACTGGCCATCAGAACAAAAACCTCCTCACAGCCCCAACTTTCAACCAAATTAGTCCATACCATGGAAAGTGTAATGCAACTACATAATGTAAAAGAATACACAACTACATTTAGACTACCATAAATTCTCAGAAAAAACCAAAAAATGACTCAGGGTCCATTCTTTTTGCACTCCACTGTATGTTGATTGGAGGCATTATTGCTCAATAACTTACTTCACATTTGTTGGGTATATTATATTCAAAATACACCCAACATTAAACATCAAATGCAATTAGGGTGTGCACAAAGGACCAGTAAAATGTGCATCAAATTTTCTCCAGCAGCTCATTCAATATTTGATTTCAATGTGCCCAGATATTATTAAATGTATTCAGGATATGCCCAATATTTTATGACACATTTCAAGTAAATTCATCAGCTTCATTTAGATTGTTACTAATGGGCATAGTTTACATGGGACTACTGGAATGGGCAGAGGTGCTTCCCCAGCACATAGCTAGCTGGGTAGATGGTGGTATCACAGTGTGTATCTACCACATGTGATGTGTGTATATAGTGTGCACATGACTGCAGTCTGGAGCCTGGAATTCCTATTCCACTACCATCCATAGTGTCTCTCTATTTCTGAATATATTTCAAATCTACTGTCCCATTTCATTCAATTCACACATCACACATCACACCCAATTTTTGTTGACCCCACCAAAAAAAATTTCTTGATTTATGGCAATTTTGGAGATTTGTTGGAAATATATATATATATATAAGTCACGCAAATTGAATGAAATGGGACAGTATGAGTATTCTTTGTTTGAATGTGAAGAAAATCATTGAGCAATAATTCAATGCCTCTGATCAACATATGCCTAGTAATTTACTCTTTCTCCCCTGTGTAAGACACTAAAGTTATCTCATCACAAGTTTTGTTGAATATTCACCCAAGTCATGCTACACATATTAACATCTAAGCTGCCCAACTCCGGCCAAGTCACAGCAAGGGGGTTCTGGGATTTGAATGCTGGACTGGGGGTAGGGTAGGTAGGTCAGCTGCAGGCCAAAAGAAAAAAAATGGAACCCTCCATAACATAGTGCCCAATCAGCTTGTACAGTGCTTTGAACTACTCCAATAGCCCTCCTGCATGTAAAATATAGTTGTATATTGAATTTATTCATAATATCTGCCAATTTCTGGCTTGAAAATTTCATGCTGACCATTGTCGGTCAGGAAAGGGGGGAAGAAGACGTCGCAAAAACTGCTGACAACCATATGGATGAGGACACCACCGGGATTCGAGAGCTGGATCTTCAGCGCAATGCAGTGTTTGAGGCAGTTGTCACAGATCCGGAAAGGGGGGAAGAAGACATCACAAACACCACTGGCAATCAGGACAGCATAGAAAAGGACAGCATGAGTATTGTTCGAATTGAACTGAACATAAGTAAACTCACACGGATTATCCAGTCTTCCACACTTGAGCTGCCACCATCAGAAACAACCTTGAGCGCTGGTGATGGCGCCTTTGAGACAGGATCAACAGCTACAATTAGAAGTACTAACGGAACAGGTGAAAGCGTACCTCTGCAAGAAACCGGCCATTCTAAAAGAAAACGAATTCCAAAAAACATGTCAGACGCTTTGAATGGATGCCTATGCGGTGTGGTACTGCACTCAGGATGCAATGGGGTGCTGAAGTGTAAGAGAGTTGGCTGTGAGACTCAATGGGTGGGTCTGGTTTTGCACAGGCTGATCATTACAACTCACTTATTGTTTAGTACCACCTGCAAGGTGCTGTGTTAGAGATGGCCCCTCGAAATTGGATATGCAAAGCTTGCAAGGCATCTGGAGAGGGTAGAGGATCAAAGCAATTACGAAAATGATGTCATATTGCCATATATAGGCACGTGCCTGATTACGTAGGTAGGTAGGTCAAGCGCACAGAGCCTTACAGAAAAATTCGACCCCAGCTACTTTTTTTAAATCCTTGGACCCCCTTGAGTCACAGATTGTTTTTTTTGCAATCACTGGATCAATGCTGACATGTGAACCCAGCACGGTGATGTTGCAGAAGTACACACAGATACTGTCCCATTTCAATCAATTCGGCAGTCACGCGTCACGGTGCCCTCCAAAATGCTGAAATGTCACGCTTGTCACGGACATTTTCGCGGTGTGCCGAATTCCTCTGGCATCAATATCACCGATATAGAAATTTTTTCGTCGCCTGCGGCGCCAGACTGCCGAAAATTCGGGCGCGTCACGCCAACTTTGGGAGGTCGCCGAAACCAAAATTTCGGCAGGTCCGTCACGCGTCACGGGCCCTGCCGAATTGATTGAAATGGTACAGTATCATATGGAATCCCGGCCCTGAGGGAGAAATGCACCATCCACTGATCCAGAATGAACTTCACACTGCCGCACGATGAACTTTCGCCCCCCAAACCATTCCCAATCGTTGGAAGAACGAGAACAGCGATCCCTTTGGAACATAACCTGCATATCTCGCCTGCCAAGCAGCAGCGAAAGTCCCTACATAGAAACAACAAATCAATATAGCTCCTCACACAATCTTTGACAACGATACGCTTATAACAACATACCTTCAATAGGACCCAGCTCACCGAATCCAAGGGCCTCAATCGCCCACGGCGCCAATAATACAAGCACCCCCAACGCGACAATTGTGCAGAACACCGGATGTTCCTTTGCGAATCCGATGGCTGCCGCAGTTGCTTTGCCCACGGCGTCTGTCATCGCCCCAGCCACGGACACTCCCGCCTTAACAATATTCTCCAAGTTGTTGAGAACCGCGGCTGCCAAGTTCTCGTACCAACCGGTCTCACGAACAACGTCTTGAAGACTTTCCTCAAGATGCTTATCGTTATATTCTGCGGTAGAGAGTAAGGATAAAATGTCTGCTGCCTGAGCCTGAATTTTTTGTTGCTCGGGCGGGGAGTCTGACCCCAGCGAGCTAGATCTTGTCAATGTCATCTGTGGGCGACAGGCGTGGGGGTCATGAACTCCAACCTTGGGTGATTTGTACCTATGAGGCGATCAGGCAATCCCTCCAACTTTCCTTTCGAACGATTTTCGCGGGGGCGATTCAGAGTAGACATCGTGGTACAGAAGAGTGTCGATGCTGTGAGGCGCCATTTTAATAAAGTGGGTGGTCCGCTTCACGGGGTCAGCTGATTATTTGAGTTCCCAGCACAGCGTTTTGACGTCAAGTCAGTGAGGAGGCGCCAGAAAAACGGCGGTCAACGGAAAAGTGTGAGAAAGGGATGCCATGCTATTTCATTTCAGATATCCACAAGAGCAACAGATCCGCTATGGGGACACCACCAGAAGCCCAAAGCGAACATTGAATTACATCGAAAGCCAAAAGACGAGCACATATAGCCTACCGATCCCTATCTCGCTAGACGCCATTCTGGCTCTACCTCCTGTCATTCATGGTCAACGTCCCCGGCCTCACATTCCTTCTCGCCCTCTCCCTACTGGGAATCGTATTACAAACGCTGTAGGAGGACAAGAACTCTGTGTGGCAGACAACGAACGACGGGGATTCCAAGGGTGATCTTGGTTCCCTGCAGCTCGGGCCTCGCGACGTCACGGATCCTACAAAAGACCAATGGGTTAATTCATCGTCAAGAGGGAACAGTTCTGTCGTACTAAACGCAAGAAACTCCGGTGATGCAGAGATATCTCGTTGTGCTTCCAGCATTCGATACTTCGATGGGTAGGACTTCGAATCTTCAATCGTTTCCATCCATAGGCAATTGTAAGTCATGATGTTTTTTGGCTCCAAGATTCAATTGGGGGTTGGAAGCACATGGATTATCGTATTACTGCTGGATTATTGTCGTTAAGGCGAGCTGCTGGTGGAGTTGCGGAATGCTGAGATCTAAGTGGGGAGGACCAATGGACAACATCATCACGAAGCACGGGAGTTGGCACGGGTGAGTGAACTCGTCCTGAAGTATGATGGGCATTTTGCTGAAACTTGATAAAAGAGGGCACGTACCGTAAACGTAGCCATAATATTTACAACCGAACCCAAGTTGACCGAACTCCCTTTGTGTCGAAAAAAAAAAAATTCATGTGGGACGAACCTGCACAACCAAATGTCCGAGTCCAAACTAGACTTGCCAATTCGCTGGGATTTCTGCACCAACGGAAGGGCGAGAGTATCTGGGTAAAGCAAGCGGAAGTGCAGGGATAGCGGGTCTGCTAGTGCAGCAGCAATAGGGGTGACCAGATTACGCGGTGTTGGGCCCCTCTTTGAGCCGAGCTGTGACTCACATCTTGGAAGGTGGATGAAGTGAAACTTTAGGCCAACAAACCACCCTACCAAATGACTCAACATCCTGTCGTCGAAGAGCTCGCGCAACGGAGGTTCAAGTTGGAGTCTCTCTTAGAGGAGCAATCAGCGGTGATTAGGAAAGAGCTTGGCGGTTATCAAGCGGTGTATGAACGTAACCTCCACGGTTATGCGACTAAACCCGGAGACCAGTGGATTCCTGTCGACGCTGCTGATAAGGACAAGAACAGAAAGAGAATGGAGGAAATGTGTGCTAGGACCCCAACATGCATTGATGAGTGAGCAGTACACGGTCACCTTCGTTATCTCATGCTTATCTACAACTACTTTCAGTCGTATGAGCATCGTGTTTGCTGCGCACGGCCTTCTGATGTATCTCATAAGGTTAGATATGAATGAGTTACCCATGAGCATCCAGCTCCAAATCGGCAGGAGAACATTGCAATTACAGTATGTACTCTCATTGCTCTGTACTAATGCCCACTCGTCATTTCGGTCCCCAGTCGCGAGACATTGCCTCTTCCAGAACCCGCTCGAGCTGCATCCCATCAGTTGTCTTTGGGAAAAGAACGGATCCTTTTGAAAAGGCCTAGCGGTCGTTCTCCCACCCGTGCCGTCGACACACATGACATGAACACATTCAAGGACAATCCATTTCAACTCGTTGGCAAGTCGTTCATTCTTCAAGATGGAGATGAAGGGGTCTTTTACGAGGTTGTCGAGATTGGATCGTCGAAGCAGGCGATGTGGTACCAGATCCAGTTCGAGGATTGTGCTGATTACATGCAGATGGGTCGGGACGCAGCGTTGGAGATGGTAAACGACAGTGTTATGTGTATTGCGCAAGGTCACCTGTGATCGATTGATCATGTAGGGCCGCGCCGTACTGTATACTTTCGGGTGGAATGGTATCGGGCTGCTCCCCATCTATCGAGCGAGTGCCATGAGTTGTAGATTTTGAAGTTTGAACACTGGAATATCTGGTGGAGAGAATCCTGTGCGTGAAAGGAACGTTAGGGATGAGAGAGGAGTGGAGGCACACCCTTGACCGAGTCAATTTTCCCAAATAACCGCCAGCGCGGTGCGTAGACGATTATACGATGGATATGATAGTCTACGAAATGAAGATGCGTATAAATACAGAATTGGTTTTGCCCATGTGCGGATAATTGGTGTAGCTGATGATAACGAATGTTGATAGAGAGCGTTGGTGAGAGAGCACAAGTTCGCATAGACCTACGCCTCTCGTCTTCTCTTCGCCTTTCCTTTCCCTTCTCTAGAGGGAGGATCACACATACATGAGTTCGACATTCGAATAGTAGCAAGAAACAGCACTTACAGAAACCCGCGGTCCTTCCTTTTTCTACTATCCTTCTTAATCACATTCCTCTGCATCTTCCTCTTCGCCGCTGCCTCAGGGTTCGTAGTGACCTGCATGACCCTTGCAACCTTGCGCTCTCTCCTAAGTCCCAAGACGCTCTGCCTGATTTGATTATAGACGTTCGTGAATTTAGTCACGCCGACTTTGGATTGTACCAAGTCTTGGAGTTCAGTTGCTATCGTTTTGAGTTCGGCTAGGTTTAAGTTTAATAAGCGAGTACTTGGCATGGGAAGGAATCTTACTCATTTGAGGATCTCGAATGGTATCGTCCTCTGTAATTCGGTAAACTGGTGTAAGGATGTGGACTAAAAACTGTTCCAAACGCGTAGCCTCCATGTACGACGACATTGCAGCGAACCAACGGAGAGCACCTAATGGTTGTTGCGACCAGGTAGGCTAACGACATCAGATATATGGTTCGATGAGAACGGGGAAGGAACTCACAGAGCACTTGGCCCGACTCCGCCTGGCAATATGTGCGGACTTCACTTGGTACGAAAGCTTCGAAAATAACCACGGGAGTGGGTTGAGATCCTTCGACTTTTCCTCATCCACCTTGGTGCCGTCATCAGCTTCATTATCCAACATCTCTTCCGCGTCGTCCTCAATCGCAGAGGAATTGACGACCGGGATCAAGTAGAAACATTTCCCAATATAAAACAGGTTCTTAACCACCTGCAAACCCAACGCCTCGTCGAGGTTTTCGCTCTTAAGCTGCTGACAGAGTTTCTTCGCAGTGTCTTGCATTCCTTCTCTTGAAAGGGGATGGCCTGCGTCGAGTTCTACTTGTGGAATAGCAACGGGCACAGCAGTGAAGAGAAGTCCAAGAAGCCTGCACGCTGCTGTGCGGACCCAAGCATGAGGGTACGTCAGATGCGAGCTAACGAGGTTCCACGCAATCTTGCCATCTTGCGCTGCAAGATTGGGGAAAACACGAATAATCTTGAACAGAACTGTCAAAGCGTGGTAGGGCACTTGCCATTCCAGATCAATATCCATCGACGAAGCTTCGTCCTCCTCTTCGCTGGTCTCTATGCTCAGAGAACTGCGTTGAAGGGCGGCGCGGAGGTCTTCCAGAATGGAGGAGATGTAAGGAAGGGACTCGGCTTGCAATTCATCAACGATGAACCCGTACACCTGTGATGACACCCAGGTCAACTGTGGTTGGGCTTGTTGAGCAGCCCACGAATGAAGGTGAGAAAGGATGATATTGCGGTGCTCCTCGTCCAGCCGGGAGAATAGGCTTCTGATGAGATGTGCAGCCATCTCTCGACACTTGCTGGAATCGTCGTTGGCCACGACCATTACCAGCGCAACGAACAGAAGATCCGCGTATTCACGAACCAGCGCGACTTGGAACTTGGCTACGATGGCATTGAGCAATTCCATGATTGACTTGCGTCCGCTCTCGTGGATGTAAGATAGGTTCTTTGCAAGGAATGCCATCTGTTTTCGAAGACGTCCTTTTCCTTGGGGGTAGTCAAGGAGAAACTGGAGAAGAACCCCACGACAGAGTTCCTGAACTTGAGGGGACTGGCTGGTCACCATAATCTCGGACACCTTTTCCATGAGGTCATAAATCTCGGGGACAACGAACTTCCGCGCTACGATAGCTCGTAACATCGTGAACACGGATGCTTGTCGGGAGGGCTCTTCCAGGTCAGGAGAAAGTAGTTCAATCAAGAAAACGAGGTCCTTCTCTTTGACCTCAACAGCAGGCCCATCACGAAGAATCATCGCTAGCGATTTGAAAGCCACTTGAATGAGCTCGGACTCGGTGTTTCCAGCCTGCTTAATAATGTCAAGGATTTGCCGCACGAGGACTGGAAGAGATTTCTCTAGTGACTTCAAAGGACACTTGACCAATCCCGCAGCACATCGAAGGCTAAGCAAGAGGACGGAAGCGCTCGTTGAGTAGAGAGTATTTCCAACTACCACAACCATTGCCTCCAGTCGCGAGGTGACAGCAGCATCGCGGAAATCGAATCGGTTACGCCGAAGAGCGGTGTTCAGAAGGTCTAGTCCGAACGCAACGAATCTTGAAATAATATTAGAAGATGAACTGCCTTGGGAAAACGGCCTACCCACCGGAAAGAGTTATTGGCGTAGTGGTTGGTCTCACTTGCCGTCTGCCGCTTCATCTGCACGATGGCATCACCTTTGGGACCTGGTTTCTTTCGCGTCGGCACTTGTTGCAAAAACCGCGCGTTTTGGCTGATGAGCGTGTTACAAAGCGCTAACAGCTCAGTTGGAACCAGATGGTTATTGGCATTCAACCCTGACGCTACCCGCTTCAGAACCTCTTCTACAAGTTGCATGACCTTGAGTGATTCCGTTTCTTGCATGATGGTTTTGACAGGTATCAGAAGGCTGCTGATCTTAGGTGGAGTGATGAACTTGGCCACGGTTGCGAAGGAATCAAACCCTTTCGATGACGAAGTTCGGACTTCCCTCATTTTGGTTTTGAAGTCTTCAGCCTGCACATCCTTCCCGGATTCGCCAAAGATGACCTCCGCTGATACATAAGCGATGTCATTCACGATACAATCCAGATTGGTGAATTGTTTCGCATGGTCGCCAGATGTAACGTGGACCAGCAACGAGTGAGCCATGTAGGCCAGGACATGCAACTGCGGTCCTCGCAAGAGAGCTGCACGCATTTCTCGGAGTATGAGAGGCAAATATGAGGGACCAAGGCTGACTGCGATACGGTTGATTGAGTCTCTTGTAAGATCCCGCGTTTCCTGCGACTTGCTACGAAGGATTTGGCAAAGGATGGTCACCAGCCTGGTGATCTGAGCTTCACGCGTGGTCATTGGCAAATGCTTGGCAACGGTGACGATACCGATGGCGATAGGAATGCGGGTGTTGTCGTCGGTCGTGGCATCATGTTTCTCCAGGTGGCTGATAAGACTAGGCAAAAGTCTCGAGTTGACAGCATCTGCGATTCGAGAAGTGTTGCGTGCAGCGGAGGCGTGCTGAGACAATACTGGTGCTTTCGAAGGTTCCCCCTCGTTGTCCGCACGTTCATCTTCATCCTCATCTACAACCGCTTCGTCGCCAGCTTCGACCTCAGGAACGATCTCCTCCATAGGGAAGTGGAAGTTATCCAACAGAGCTACCAGCGTGCGGATGTAAACGCGTTCAGACTCATCTTTTGCCCTTGAAAGCTTGAGGTATTTCTGGACAAGTGCATAGTACGCGCCCCAAGCGAGATGCTTCGCCATTCGTCCCGTCGTAAGAATCGCGTCGTTGACAAGATGATGGTCAATCGAAGACGTCGACAGAATATAGTTGCTGACAAGCGGAACAAAGATCTCCGCGAGTGTGTTGCTTCGTAGAACCCCTTCATCGCAATGGTCAGCAAGGCGGCGAAGTGCACGAGACCGTCGATGGACTTGCACATGGAGGATATTGTTGAAGAAATTGGCCTCTTCGTCACCATTCTCGAGCAAAACTCGCATCTCTTGCAGACTGGTTAAGTGTATGCACTTTTCCACTGCATAAGCAACGACGCTTAGAACCTCTGCACGGACTAATTCATTCTTGGAACGAAGGCCGTTCTTCAGTCCAGGGAAAAGAGTACGAAGGAAGGTTTCGTTGAACTCTGATGAATCTTGAGAAGCCACCAGGTCGATAAAGTGTCGCATGGAATATGAGGCGCTGTTTCGGACAGCCAGCTCCACCGGGTCCTGAATGAAAGCCAAGACGTTGTAGAGGATGGGTAGCCACGAGGAGCAGGGAAGAGTCATGTAAATAGTTTCATTGAGGGTGGCGAACGCTGTCAATCGTCTATCAAAATCAGGTTCATCCATACGGCGAGCTGAGTAGGCGTTCATAGACTCCAAGAGGATAGCCAAGTCATGGAGAGAGGTGTCGATAACTGCAAACTGGTTGAAGGTCGAAACGAGGCTGAGCCGAGCCGGGCGCGATCGAAGAGATTGAAAGAGCTGCGACAACAATTCGTATGTCTTCCGGTACGTCACCGTGTTCTTGTCCGTGAGGTCTGAGATCAAAGGCATCAAGTTTCCAATGATCTTGACCAGGTTGACTTTGATCTTCTCTGGCACAAATTTCGAAGATTTACGCAAGAGAGGAGCAAAGAGCCCAAACAGCGTCGAGGCCTGGTTTGAATCTGTAGAGTATTGAGCGATTTCGGATAAGATGCTAATTTGCCGTTGGACCAGAGGCGTGGCGATGGTGGCGACTCCCTTTGTCCGCTCAACGAGAGTAGCGATGTTGGAGAGAAGGAGCGATACATAAGGCTTCAAAACAACCTCACGGATATCTTCATCTTCAGCGGAGTAACCTAACAGGTGTTCAACCATATCAAAGATCCGGGATATAACGGATGGCTTGACATTCGCGGCCACCAGGCAGTCATAGACTTTAGGTAACGTATCCGGGTGATAATCCACCAGATATCGAGTATGACCGGCCTCAAGTGTCCAAACATGGAAGAGCTCCAGGAGGGCAGAAGGTGCCTGTGTGTTCTCCTTGTCGAGCGATGGAAGACGTGGCGTGATGAACGAACTGAACGCAAAGGTCATATAAGGGGAGAAATCAAAAGACACTGGACAGCGGAAAAAGTCAGCGAATCGCTTCAAGCCAAGTTGTCGAATCGAACGGATGATTTTGGGCGACGACGTCGGAGAATCCGCCTCTGGTTCAACCTCATCTTCATTCATGTCATCCTGTTCTCCGTTGTCCTCTGTCTCTTGAAGCAACCCCTCAACCCTCGACTGTGCGTTGCTGATCACATCAATAGTAGTCCCAAGGAGGGCAGGCCAGTACCGAGTCAGTCTTGATCCAAGATGCTTCAACACATCGCCAAGTAGCGTAAGGAACCCAGTCAGTTGCTTATCAGACACGTCTTGCTTCAAAGACGTAGTCGCAAAGCCCTCAGGCCTCGGCGCCCTATCCGAGCCAAGAGGATTAAGCATTAAATCCACAAGTAAACCCAACTCTTCATCCGTACACCCCGCCAACGATCCCAAAACAGCCGCTCGTCGATCTGCTCCACGGGCCCTGCCCCTCTTTTCTAACATGAACCCAAAAAGCAGCCGAATGAGCACATCGACAATTTCAGCCCGATCCTGGGGTTCGAGGTTGCTGATATCTAACATGGTAAGCTCGTCCCGCCAACGCGTGTCATCCAGCAGAACGCGTAGTCGATCTTCGTGTGCCGCAAGGTGTGGGGATTTGTAGGTGAACAGACATGACAACGATACAGTCTGTAGTGACCTGTCAGGGAAGGAAAGGAGGGAAGCATAGAGAGATCGAAGAGTTTCTGTCGAGTATAGAGCTTTTGGGTTGCTGAATTTGGAGAATAGTGTGAGCCAGGCGGTGAGCTTCTGCTTGGGGAGTTTAGCAGCTGCGTCTGGGCCAGTGAGGGATAGGAAGTAGGGCACAAGGTCGCGATTATGCTTTTCTACCAGAGAAGAACATTCGCCCAGCGTTGCCAGAAGCTGGTACTCGTACGTCTGAATGTCAAAGCGTTCCCTTTGTCTTTGCGCCTACAGAACAACTCAGATAACTAGATTTGAGGGTAAATTTCGGTAAACTTACCTTGCAGAGCTGCTTCTTCGCAAATTCAGAATCGCTCCATTGTATCACAATACTGCGAAGCTTGTGGGCGCTCGGGTCGCGCCATGAACGTTCTTCCTCCCACGGATCTTCACTGTTAGACTCTTCAGATTCTTCTTGATCCTTTTCAGGCCATGACGAAGGAGCTGGTTGCTCCTTCGAGATCCCTTGAAGTTCAGCGAATAGAAGCCGCCACACGACGTCCCCAAAACGTTGAGATAGCGACCCCAGAGCCGTTGCTGCAGGCGACCACAGAGGGCGTAAGTTGACCTTGAGTTGAGCTGGAACGGAAAAAGTTGAACCAGTCAGGCGAGCAAAAAGTCAACTGGAAAAGACAGACAGATGAGCCATCGAGTACAAAGGTCTGCTCCACTCTGGTCCCCAACTACTTGGCCAACTCTCCCAATCCTCAAAACGCGCTCACGGACACCCTGCAAGTCCAAAGAGACCTCTTCTCCTTGCAAACATCGTTTTATGACTTCCTGAGGACCGTCACTTGTGTTCACTAGCTTTGAGTCCAAAAGCCGTAACACCCCTAGTCGAACAGGACGGGCATGTGAGAGGAGGGACTCTGCTAAAGTCGGGTAGGCTTCCTCAAAGGGGACGGGGTTTTTCGGAGAGGGACTTCGTTCAAATAGACGTCAGTGGTTGACGGGCAAGGAAGGGAGGAGATGTACCTAGCTTGTGAGAGACTAACCAAAGCCCCAAGGACTTCGTGCGACCACGCCCATTTCTTGATACTTGTCCTCATCCAAGCAGTCAAGTCCACAGTGGTGACCCATTCAGACGGATTCCTCTTTGCAAGCGTTTGCATGCATATACCGAGCAACCACGCGGAGCTGGCGTTCGAAGGTTGCCCTCCCTCGATGGCAGCAAGTGTGCGGTTGATGATATCAACAAGGATGGAAGAAATTGTACTCGAGAAGAACGTCGACAACATCAATATATCGTTGAGCTCAGACTTCTGTTTATATAAATGAGAACAGATGAAGACAAGTAAACTTGCAAAAAACATACCGAATCATCATCATCCTTCTTCCACGCTCTCAGCCGATCCAAAGCACACTTCTCTATCCTCGTCCTCCAAACAGCATCAGTCTCTCCAGTAATCAGCTTCTTAGCCGTCTTCAACCCCGCAAGGAACCCAATCAATCTTCTCGGCTCTTTTTCAAGTAGATCAGACTTGATCGTAGATTTCATCAACAAAGGCAATGCGACGAGCTTCCAACCGCCCCACTCAAGCTCTGCCAGGCTTCCGTTAAACTTCAACGCAAACGAAACAGGGTCTTCGTCCCCATCATGTCTGTTCAACCCCCACGAACGTTGCATGAATTTGAGGCCTGGGCCCAGCCATAGCGACATGTCTGAGCATGTGAAGAGGGCGGTCGTAAACCGAAGAAGAGCAGTGTGTAAAGTTGGTTTTATCCGCAACGAGTCCAGCTCAGTGAATAGAAGAGTCTTTTGAGAGTCTTTATTTGATACTCAGCTTTTTTCTAAAAGCAGAGACGTAGCTTTGAGAACATACCTGTCAGACGGGATCCCTGGCGCACTGCGCAGGGTACTGCAACAACCTCAAGCACCCGGCGAAGATGCTCGTCGTTCTTTGGGTCTGCAGTGGTGGTGGTGGCTTTGAACCGCTGAATAAGGACGTCTCCGAGAAGAGAGAACTGATCGGCGTTCTTGACATGGTGGATCAGCGCAGTGAGTGTGCGGCGAATGAGTGTGTAAGTTGTTTCTGGTTCTTCCGTAGATAAATAGTACGTTAGGAGTGGGGAAATGACTGAAGGGGTGCATGTGTGTAGTGTTTGTGAAACGGACTGTGTTGATGTGTTAACAAGGTTAATCGAGAAGAAGTAACTGACGTACTTTGCACGCGTAGACAAAGACCCAGGTTGAAGCATCTTCTACTCCCTCTGCATTGGTTGCCAAAAGCATGATAGCTTTCTCCCTCGCGCCCGATTTCATTTTCCTCAGGGCCGAGGCCCAAACTTCAGCAACGGCACGTTGAATTTCCGGAAGACATTTTGGCAGGGTGGACCGGAGTAAATTCCACGTTTTCTCCAGAAGGTCGAGATTGATCGAGGGTATCAGTAGATAGCGAAACAAGGATGAGAAGGTTTCGAGGAGGGCTGTCAGGGCTGGCGCAGATATTGATCGTGGTAAAAGCGCAAGTAGGCGGTGCAGAAGATCCGGGTAAACGGGAGACAACGTTGTTCGAAGGTCATGGGCCATCTTTTGCAAGAGGCTGGCATGTTTGAGTGAGTGAAGGACGAAGAGAGGTCTTTGTAAAACTCACTCGAGCAAAGCTCTCAGCCCTTCGTCATCAGAGCTCTCTAGTTCCGTCGTCCACAACTCAATAATCTCTCGCCAGTTATGGAGCAGTAGTGGCATTGATGCTGACAATCCATCGGCCTTGTTTGCGAAACGGATGAATCCTGGAGCGAGGTTGAGTTGTCTCCAGTGATTGAGAGCCTCGTGGAAATGTGAATCATTGTCCTGCACAAATATCAACAAAAATTCAAGCTCTAAGCAACAGGTACTTACCCCAACTTCATGGTCGAACTGAGTTTGGTTGAAGGCTGAAGGGAGGTGGACCTCCTTCAACGCTTGGTTGTAGGATTGATGCTAGAGGGCCTCGCTTTGGAATAAAATTTGGGAATGCAACTGAGAAATACGCACTTTGAAACGCTTTGCCTGAGGTTCGTCGTAATGATCATCCATTTTTTGTGAAAAAAAATGGAGGTCGGCGTCGTCTTGGACTGGGAGAGGTTCAGAAAATTCAGAGGCGATTGCCAAGCAACGACAAATACTCACTACCATCTCAACCCATCCACCGAGTCGCACATCTGCTGTACGACGCACCAGACAAACAATTGTAGAGCAAGATGTGTCACATCTATTTCATTCGGCTCGATTTCTTGGTGCATGTCGTGAATGTCTCCTCTTACAGTTGTGGGAAGCTCCCAAATTTCTGCGTTGAGACTCCTATGATATCAGGATTCAGGACGACTCCTCTTTTCGGTTCTCCTTTTTGCTGCTCATTACCGCATCCTCTCCCCAAGAAATCTACATGCATCGACTAGTTCTCATCGGTTTGGGAATCTTTGGGACGACAATCTATACCTTGGGCCCTCTCGTCTTGATGCTTTTTCTGCCCTCTGGTGGACTCCGTGCCTTCGCCCTGTGCACTTTAACCTTTCTCTCCCCTTTTTGGGCGCTGGTTATTGTCTGGAACTGCCGTGTGCCAATCCCAGGCTCGGACCTCTCAGAGCCTTTCATGATAGGTCAACACGTTCTTGGTTGGACGTGGTCAGCAGCCTTGTGGAGTGTCGCAACAGCGGTTTTAGGAGAATCTCCTGGTGGGCAATTTTTTGGCTTTCAGCGACTTGGCCCAAGCGTCTAAGTAATAACGATCTTGTCACTTTCTAGAAGGTATATGGCTCTTCGCCATCGTCATCATGGGAGTGATGGGTTTCCTTTTTGTAATTGATCCATTTTATCGGGCAGTCCTGCGCAAGTTCGGGCCTCACGAATTGCGTTTCACGGAGCCTCCCCGCAAATTTGCCCTCGAGCTGTTTCGGTATTTACGACTGGCAATTACTGCAACGCTCACCAGGCTGGTTCAAAGGATACGCGATTGGGTCGTAGCTCGAATGGTTCGTGCAAGTACAGCTCCACGGTCCCAACTCAGAGTGCGTCCGAGGCTTTCACCGTTTCTTACATATTGCTGATTGTTGCCCTCTTCTATTCCTGCAGGACACTCACTCGCTGGCTGATAAATCTTTCTCTCCTGTGTAGATTTTAAGATGGACTTTGGATTGGCTCTACATACACCACTGATGCTTGTGGTGGCATTCCAAATCATACCCTCGAGCATTCTTTTTTTGCTTCATTCTGTTCCACATTTTCCATCAAGTCCATATGTACGGCATTGCATGGCCATTATCACATACACAATGTCCACAGTTGAATGTCTTTTTTTCGTGAATGAACAGAGAACTCGATGGTGCGAAGAGGCTGTGCTACGCGATTACCTCCCCTGTCACCATCAAAACCAGATATGCGTCGATTGCGTTCATCTGCGCAGCTGCTGTTCTTCTAGCTAGTCACCATGTCCAAATACGACACCATCTTAGACACCCTTTCTGCAAAACCAACTTGGTCGGCCCAAAATGAATCGGTGAGTTCTCAACCAAGTTGTCTGCCGCGTTTTATGGTTGAACGACATGTAGGCTATTCTCGAACCTTTCACCTTTATTACCTCCAATCCAGGTAAGGAGATACGCGGGAAGCTCATCGAGGCTTTCAATACTTGGCTGAATGTTCCGACGGACACACTGCTGGTCATCACGAAAGTGGTCAATATGTTGCATGCTGCGAGTCTGATGTGAGTAATGTAACAACAGCTGTTGGGTAGCATGCCTGATCTTCCAAAGGGTGGATGATATAGAGGATGATTCACAGCTCCGGCGGGGGAAGCCAGGTGTGTTGACTCACATTCCCTTCTCGCTCAAATCAGCTTACCACAAGATTCTACTCAACTAAGTTGCACACAAGATCTACGGAATACCACAAACGATCAACACGGCGAATTATGTGTATTTCCTTGCTTATCAAGAGCTATTTGCCCTCCGCAACAATCCTACAACTTCACCTCCACGCAAAGACCTAGATGCCCTCGTGACAGGTTCGCATTTTCACTGTTACGACGTTCTTGACTTATCATGTCTAGAGGAATTACTGTCCCTTCACCGCGGTCAGGGCCTTGAAATACTGTGGCGCGATTCGCTCCAATGTCCCTCTGAAGAGGAATACATAAGTATGGTAAACAATAGTGAGTTCAGTTCAATATCCCCCACAGAGCCGAAAGTCACGCAGTATTCCCAGAAACTGGCGGATTGCTAAGAATGGGCGTCAAGATTATGATGGCTTGCGGTACCACGAACATCGGCGTGTACGCTTCCCTTGTTTCAACATCTGAACTCTGCTAACAGTCTGTGTAATTCAGCGACTACGTTCCTCTTGTCAATTTCATTGGAGTGTTCTTCCAAATCCGCGATGACCTCATGAACCTGCAAAGTACGGAGGTGAGTAAGCTTCACTCTTGAACTGTGTTGCACGACCCTAATTTTTCTTCAGTACACATCAAATAAAGGCTTCGCGGAAGATCTTACAGAGGGCAAATTCTCTTTTCCTGTCGTACATGGCATCCACGCCGACACGTCAAATCGTCAAATACTCAGTACGTCTTGACTCGTCTTACTCTTCTCCCCGTTTTCTCACCCATCTGCGTAGACGTGTTGCAGAAACGTCCTACGACTCCCACGTTGAAGGTACACACAATATCGTACCTGAAAGACCACACGAAGTCGTTTGAGTATACGCTCTCTGTGCTTAAAGTACTCGAAGCAAAAACTCGGGCCGAGATCGCGAGGTTGGGGGGGAATGCAGGGTTGGATAGGATTATGGACCTGCTGCATGTGGATGAGGCAAACTTCGCGCAGCGATGAACGTGTCTTCTCTTTAAAGGGGTGAAGGGCCTTGGTTTGAAGAAGCTCAAGCTAGCTGATTCAGTGGCGTTATTTTGTAGGTCCACACTCTTCGTTCACACGCATACTCATGTCTTTGATAGATACCTCATGTATCTGAGCAATTAGACGCCTAATCAATTCATTTAACCATCGGAAATTGATTTATTTCCTTTGTATACAGTTCATGAACACAGTTCACGACCATTTCGACGGTGATTTTCGCCTTTCTACGCAGATGTTGTGTAGATGATCATTGCGTTTGTGCGCAGTATATCGGCGCCTGGTAACGTTACGGCATGCCTTATCTGATCTTGAGGAGACACGCCATGTCCGGAAGGCTGGATTGACATCCTTTATAACAGTTGACAGTTGGTTCGAGGTTGCTCACTACACTTGGACTCTACTATGGGTTCTACTGGCCATGACCATGACACCCCAACGAATCCTGTGCTTTCGCAGGGAAGTCGACAAATGCTGGACCTTATTAACAGGCTTCACAGTACGGGGTAAGTCTGCGTTTCTCGCCCTTGGGGTACTTACTGAAGGGATACTGAACCTTCTCAGAGTGCAGACCGATATTGACCTTCCCCAAATCGCCGTCATTGGCTCGCAAAGCGCCGGAAAATCTTCCTTGATCGAATCTATATCTGGAATTACGCTACCTCGCGCTGCGGGGACGTGCACTCGGTACTTGTGTAACCTTCAACCTTCTGCGCAACACACATTCATCACACGTCTTTCCAAGGTGTCCGACGGAGTGTCGTCTCTCGCATAGCAACAGTCCTTGGCAATGTGTCGTTTCATTGCGGTTTATTACAAATGAGAGGGGCCAGGCCCTTGGTGAAGCACGAACTGAGCTGTTCGGCCCGACGATCACAGACAAGGCTGAGGTTGAAGGTCGAATCAGGCGTGCGCAACGTGCCATTCTGAATCCTTCAAAGCCCCGGAGCGACTTTTTGGAAGCGGATGAAGACGTCGCCGACCCGGAGCTCAGTTTTTCAACCAATTGTGTCACACTCCAGATCAGTGGACCTGATATTGCGGACCTATCCTTCTGCGATCTTCCAGGTTTGTCTTGTGGCCTTACTATGCCTGTCCCGTACTGACGCGTGGTCTTTGTAGGCTTGATTGCAAGTGTCAGCAGCAGTAAAGGAAACTCGAATGACATTGCTCTTGTCGAAAACCTTGTTACAGCCTATATCAAGAAGCCAAGCTGTATCATCCTGCTGACCGTGGCTTGTGAAAGTAAGTCATGTTCACCATTTCTTCCTACAACATGACTCTCACATACGTTCCAAAAAAGCCGATTTTGAGAACCAAGGTGCTCAGACCCTTGCAAAGCGATACGACCCAGAAGGAAAACGAACCATCGGTGAGGATCCATGTCAGTTACAACCACCAGCTAACATCTTAGCTAGGTGTTTTAACGAAACCCGACCGAATTCCCACTGGTGAGGAAGTCAATTGGCTATCCTTTATCCGAAACGAGAGGGAACCATTGGAAAATAACTGGTATTGCGTGAAACAACCAAGCTCCAGCGACCTCAAGCAGAAGATAACTTGGCAAGATGCTCGTCGGCGAGAGGATGAGTTTTTCAGCATGACGGCTCCCTGGTCAGAGCTTGACGCAGTCTATCAAAAGTACCTGCGCACCGCCAATTTGGTTGAACGCCTCAGTTCAGTCTTATCTGAACTCATTATTAAGAGGTGAGAATAGGAAATCGGATTGTTGACCTGGATTTGATATCATGTTTCGTAGGCTTCCGCAAATCCAAGATGAACTCGAGAAGGCCATCGCTGAGACCCGCCTGGCTCTCAACAGTCTCAATAAGGAACCTTCAGAAGATCCCCTCAACGAGATCGTCACACTTCTTCACGGTTTTGCAAACGATGTCGCTAAACACGTCGAGGGTGTCCCCCATAAAGCTGGTCTACTTCAAGCGATCCGCCCTGCTCAGGAACGCTTCCGTCGCGGAATCCGTCGGACTGCCCCAAAATTCCGTCCCTACGAGAGAGTGCATATTGGACACAGATATCTACAGAGTGCCAAATTTCTTACGAATGAAGAGGAGAATGGTGACGACGAAGGAAGCGAAGATAGTTTTCCATGCGAAATCGGGGCAACAAGTGATGCTGCATCAGGGACCGGGGCTGTGCATAGTGATGGCAATGACTCGACGGGCCAGATCCAAGGCGTTATCATTTGTATAGATGAAGTACTTGAGATGGCGCAAAAGTGAGTAAATTTGCTCTTGACCTCGGATTTGAACGGCGCTGACGTGAAACGTAGTGCGCGCACTCGAGAGCTACCCGGAAATTATCCTTTTGTTGTACAAGAGCTCTACATCAAGGAGTTTATTGATAAATGGCACCTCCCTTCACAAGCCCTGGTTACGACTGTCCACACTCTCGTCATGGAGCACTGCAAGAAGCTCGTTACAAAGCACTGCAACCATTTTGGTCAGGGGACTTTGGAACAACGCGTCAAGTAGTTCAACTAGTTGAATCATTTTGAATTGACTTTGACCACCGCATAATACCAGGGCAATCATCCAGAAACATGTGAATGAGTGCCTCCAACGGGCGGAGGAGAGAATTGATTGGCAACTGAAGCTGGAAGAACGGCCCTTCACGCTGAACTCGCATTATTTTTCAGATTACAAGGATAAATTCTTCGCGTACTACAAGGGTTCCCGACGGAAAGACGAGGAGGGGGCGTTGATGAGGCTTATCGATCAGTTCAATAATCCAAAACCAGTGGTCCAAAGTTCATTCCGGCCATCATATAACACAATTGAAGTCGCGGGTCCTACTGGAGTTGGCAAGGTCCTCGCTGGGCTGGCGGAGATGGGCCTCACACAAGTGAAGGCAGAGGACATTCCAAAACTGTTGCCTCCTGACAAGATGGAGCCTGCTCTCCACATCATGTCCGACGTCAGGGCATATTTCCAAGGTGAGCGCTACACCTCCACTCTTCCAATCGATGCTCAGGGTGTCATGCCCGCAGTTGCCTACAAGCGTTACTCGGACAATATTTGTCTGGCAATCGATTTTGAGCTGGTTCGGGGTGTCGAACGGAACCTTATAACAGCGCTCTACGCGACTTTAGGAATCAATGGACCTGATGGACCCCGTATCTGCAAGGAGCTTGCCCAGGAGAGTCCTCATCTCGCTGATCGCCGCGCGGACCTCAAGGGGAAGCTTCAGAGGCTGCTATCTGCGAGTTCAGAGCTCTTGCTAGTCAGCGTTTAATCGTTAAGTTCGAACTTGTTGGAATCTTGCAGGTACTGCGTGGCCGCGTATCTTTACTATTACTCCCCAGTCCTTTCGGCGAACGCGACACTGTATGACCCTGTAATGACTTGTGACGTAGATAGATAGATAGATAGATAGATTTCTTCCGGAGCGGTCCCAATGAGGAACAACCGGTTCCCGACACACGACTATAGCGTCGTAATACAATCGTGCTACGGAGCATACCACACTGCCACTGTTGCGATCAGCCGACTGACCAGGTGAAGCCCACCCCCGACCAGAATGGCGGGGCCTACGACTAAAACCTCCCTGGAGGGGCCACCAGCAGGTCCCCCTAACCGGTAGCCAAAACTCACCGCGACCCAAGACGAGCCCAACTGACCTCGACCGTCTCATCTGCAACAGATGTGGCACACTTCAGACACAGGGCACGAAGCCAAACTACTGCAGCACAACACAAAACAACAAAAAAGAAAAGAAAAGAGAAGCACTACGGAAAGAGGGGAGCGGGGCGCAAGGACGCGGGACGTAAGTACAGCTCAACAGCATGAAAGACACTGAGCACATCAAAGGCGTACTTCGCGAGGACCCCAACAACCCATTCTTTGCCCATCAAGGAATGCAACGAGTCTGGAGGAGGGAGACTCAAAACCGCAGCTCGCACCCCGGGCACGACTTGCTGGGCATCTGAAAAGAAGAGGCCCCTCCATTGTGTACTAAGCGCCTGACTTCCAACACAGCATAGCACCGTGTGGCATTCATCCTCAGGCTCACTGTGACAGAAACGACTTCGCCGAACAGGACGTCATCGAAGGGAACGCAGGGCGAGTCCATGGCACGAGGTAAGAGCCCTGTCAGCGCCTGTGATGTGTAGGAAGAACGACACCAAGGCAGTACCGACACCCCATCACACCTGACAACTTGACAGGACGGGAAGTAGAGACGCGCTTCTTGAGCAGGATAGTTTTTTCAGACTCGTCAATGTCCCTCTGCAGAGCACACACATGCACACGACACCTTGACCTCAGCTATAAGACCTGGAATTGAGTCAGGGTCGGCAAAGTAGACAGGCTTCAGCACAACAGGGAACTGAAGGTGGGACAACACAAAACGATATGTTCCACCCAGGAAGGCTTTTTCTCCGCATGCAGGCGGCAGGCGTCGTCAAAAGCGGCGCGGGAATAGTGATGTGCAGGTAGTTTTAGCAAGTACGGTAGATACCGCAACGCAAGGTTGATACGGCGATAACTAATGGGTCCCCTGTGTCTGTAAACAGGAGAGCACGCATAGATCTTTTGTGAAGCCCCAGAAGCATATGCAGGAAGAGGACGTAGACATCTTCCAACAAAGCCAAGAAGGAAGCATCAACATCAATTGCAACCTCAGCCAAAAGTGAGATGAGGGCCAACCCTTGTTAGTTCCCACCCAGCACAAAAGTTGCAAAGACCATAGTACGAGCTTTCGACGCTTTGTTAAGGCAATGACGTGTAAAAACACATCGGTGTGTTGACTTGAACATCATAAAGGCAGAATGCCTGTCTCTGTTCACAACATAGCTTACATGAGTTTGTAGATAAGGGTGCAGCAGTCAACACAAGGATAGACATGCACACTTTGCAAGCTGACCACCAGTAGGAACAGGTGATGTCTCCCATTGAGAAGACGCGCAGGCTCCTCGGCGCTACACCGCTCGGCAAGGTTGCTGCGGGAGCAATGCGTGATCACGCTTGGATCACGCATAGCTGTGGAAAGCGGGATTTCGATGAGGGACGCGAAGTTGCAACGTTCGGGGAGTGGGCGTGAGGGGAACTCTTGCGCCACCAGGTTGGAACAGTGCTCGAAGCGGGTAGTGTTTGGACAGCGGGGCCAGGGCACAATGCAAAACCACCATTTGGTGCGTAGCAAGGCCTAAGCCATTGCGTCTGACATACAGAGTGTCTTAGCGAGGCACTGATTGCCTCTGAACTGCGCTCAACGTGCAGAGCGTCTTGTACACATGGCGGTCCGCTGTGGGCTAAGACCCCCATGTGCAATTGCGCCTGACGTGCAGAGCGTCTTACACTCGACGTGCAGAGCACTATAAGCAGCGCAGACTGCCCAATGTGCACACCTTGTGTGCATGAACCTATGGTTCCATGTCTCCAGTTACGAGCACTTTGCAGGGAAAGCTCACTTCTCGTCTACGCAGCGTAGCTGAGCGACATGTCTCAGAACCCCAGCTTGATGCTACGAACACCACCTCTGGCTAGGGGTCGCTGCCTGCGCTGATGTCGTCCCCGAGAGACAATCAAGTTCGCCTTGGGGAATGGAGGAGGAGGTCGAGAGATTGGGCTGGGAGCGGTATGTCTCAGAACCGCGAGTGAACGCCATAAACATCTCCTTTGGCTAGGAGTCGTTGCCTGCGTTGATGTGTTCCCCGAGACAGTTGGCGTAACAGTAGTCAAGCTCTCGTTGGGGAAGCGGGGGTGGAGGTCGAGCGATTGGGCTGGGAGCGATATGTCTCAGAACTGGCTCAACGCCAACAACACTAGGGGTTGTTGTCCGTGTTGATGTCGTAGCAAGGATAAGCAAGTCCATGGCATCGCGTCGTGGCAGAAGGTCGTAAAATGATGTAGAGAGCTCATTGTTGCTCTATCGTCGTCAGAGTGATATTCGTAATAGTAGACCATGATTTTTCAACCTTTCATCTGACAAATTACCGTCCTATGGTGCACGTCACCTAGCCACCGCTACTTTGGACAGCGGCCAAATGGGTGGAGGAATTTTTTTTTTTTGCAATACCCCAGTGGGGCGCCGCAGGCAATTTTCTTTTGACTTGGAAGATGCATTTACACGGTTTTTGCACGATTTTGAGATGCATAATAGCATATCTCAGGGAAATATTATACATTAAACTTTCATGAAGAAAATTTAGTATTATTCCCAGTCAAGGGTGGCTGAAATGACCTCAGATCCATTGTACATACAGTTTCGCATCTTCTGGAACCAGAACATACCAAGAACATACTGAGGTAGAGAGGATAAGATATGCCATTTTCGGACAATATTACGTAAGCTGGCCAAATTGGGCTTGTGAATATTTATAACTCCCTCAATTTTGAATATTTTGCCAAACCGTCTGACAGTTTTGTTCTTTCAATCAAATGCATCACTTTTGTAAAAGGAATAAGGAAAGGGGTCAGATTTGGACTGTCAATATCCTTTGTACAAAAGTAGCGGTGACTAGGTGACGTGCACCATACTCAAGATTCGTGGGCTTACTTATCTTGAACCTTACATAATCAGTGACTGTTAGGATTTGCGGTCACTGGCAGTCCAATGGCAGTCGCATGAATCATTTGCAGAGCACAGAGGTGAGTCGAGGTAGTATGTTATGTTTCGGTTTCACGAGATCTAACTTTGTCCGGCTTCGTGTGAAGGCATCGCAAGAAACATCTAGATTTTGTAGTACTTACGCACATCTACGCCTACCCACGCCTTCCAACGAAAGCCGGCTAACTTTCAGCACGCCTTTCTGATTCTTCCCAACTCTACTTCATCGAAACCGAAACACGCGTTGGCAGTAGACCTAAGTACATGCCATTCGGAGACAAAAGCAGCGCGAGTTCAACACTTCGTTTTCCAGTCCTTGTCCCATTAAAGGAAATCAGAAGATCGCACTGCACTCCTTTTCTTTTCTGGGAATCCAACACCACGGTTGAAGGAGTCCCTTCCTCTTGTACTCGCTTTAGGGAGGCCAGCCTCTCGAGGGAGCCCTAAAGATGGCAATGCACGCTTTTCTGACGATGATCCACCATCTATTCAAGCCGCCGCTCTACTCTCCGGACGCGTAATACCCTTCTCTAAAGGATTCGCACCACTATGGGCGTCAGAAGAAGACACGCGCTTTTAAAGAAGCTGAAGAAATCTGTCTCAAAGCGAGCCCACTGTTTATAAGAGCCACCTGGTGCGGCTCTGGTCAATATCATCCCTTTGCATGTCTGATTCTAGCTTTTCTGATAGCGATATAGCTGCGTTTATGTCTCCTATCGCTGCCGACGATAATGCTGCCAACTACGCTGGTGTTGGTCTTTCCAACCCAAAGCTATCACACGGTCGCCGCCAGATGCTCGACCTTGTGAATCGTCTGCATAGCACAGGGCAAGTCCGGGTTCCTGTCCCGCCAGTTAACAGCTCACAATTTTTTGCCTTTAGCGTCCAGGTCGACATCGATCTCCCGCAAATTGCGGTCATTGGTTCACAAAGTGCTGGCAAGTCGTCTCTGATTGAATCAATCTCAGGAATCACGTTGCCACGTGCTGCTGGGACTTGCACTAGGTATGTATCCTCTACTCTTTATAAGACCGTTTCCATTTGAACGCTGTCCTAGGTGCCCAACGGAGTGCCGTCTCTCACGCAGTGACAACCCCTGGCAATGCGTCGTATCTCTACGGTTCATAACGGATGAGAAAGGCCAGCCTCTCGGACAAGCTCGAAATGAGCCCTTTGGAGCTACGATCACCAACAAAGCTGACGTTGAAGGTCGAATTAGGCGTGCACAACGCGCCATTCTGAATCCTAAGAAACCCCGGAAACATTTTTTGGACGGAGAGGACGAGGACGGGCTGGACTCCGAGCTCAGTTTTTCAAACAACTGCGTTTCGCTTCAAATCAGTGGTCCAGACGTTGCTGACCTATCTTTTTGCGATCTACCTGGTTCGTGTTTCCGCCTCATTTGTTCCCTTGGTCATATTGATGTGTTATTCTAGGGTTAATTGCAAGTGTGAGCAGCACCCGAGGAAGCGCGAACGACATCGCCCTCGTCGAAGGTCTTGTCACGTCTTACATCAAGAAAACAAGTTGTATCATTCTTTTGACTGTAGCTTGTGAAAGTAAGCTGTTCTTTGCACCCTGTTCCGCAGCATACCGAGATTCATGCAATTAGCCGACTTTGAGAATCAAGGCGCCCACCGTCTCGCGAAGCAGCACGACCCAGAGGGTAAAAGGACGATTGGTAAGATAACAGATTATTTCAGCGCTAATCATTGTTTACGAATTTACTAGGTGTCCTCACAAAGCCAGATCGTATCCCCACCGGCGAAGAAGCCAATTGGCTTCCTTTCATCCGGAATGAAAAGGAACCCTTAGAGAACAACTGGTATTGCGTGAAACAGCCCAGTTCCAATGAAATCAAACAGAAAATGACGTGGTTTGGAGCTCGCCAAAGTGAGGATGAGTATTTCAGCATGAAGGCGCCATGGTCGGAGCTCGACAGGGTTTATCAAAAATACCTCCGCACATCAAACTTGGTTGACCGCCTCAGCTCGATATTGTCTGATCTTATTTCCAAGAGGTAGGGGCCACGAAGTCAACAAATTGTCCAAATTGATCATATCGTTTTGTAGGCTGCCACAAATTCAAGATGAACTGGAGAAATCGATCTTCAACGCACGCCAGGCTGTATCCGCTCTTCCAAAGGAACCGTCAAATGACCCTCTCAACGAGATCGTCACTATGCTCCATGTTTTCACGAACGATATTTCCAAACACGTTGAGGGTATTCCTGATGAAGATGGCCTCCTCCAGTCAGTCCGCCCTGCCCAGGAGCGATTCCGTTTGGAGATACGTAAAACTGCGCCCAACTTCCGTCCGTATGAGAGGAAGTACGCTGGGCGAAGGCATGTGTCGAAGGTGAAGTTTCTTACCAATGAGGAGGGCCACGACGAAGTTGAGGGTAGTGAGAGTGATGAAGACGACCTGGAGAAAGAGTTAGTCGTTTCACAGCAACAGCGTCAAGGCCCTGGCGAAATCATTTGCATAGATGAGGTCCTTGAGATGGCGCAACGGTAGGTCACCATCCCTTCTTATCCTTTTTAACGGGTACTGATTATGAACCGTAGCGCACGTACCCGTGAACTGCCCGGAAACTACCCTTTTGTCGTTCAGCAGTCGTTCATTGGCAAAACGATCCAGAAATGGCACTTCCCTTCTCAAATTTTGGTCAAAACTGTTCATGCCCTCGTTATGGAACATTGCAAAAAACTTGTTATGGAGCATTTTAGCCATTTTGGTCAGGGTACTCTGGAGCAACGTGTGAAGTCAGTTTCCGCTCCCTTGATCTGATATTTAACGATTGACCGGACGGTCAGAACTATCATTCAGAAACATGTCAATGAGTGCCTCCAACGCGCGGAGGAGCGGATCGAATGGCTCTTGAAGCTTGAAGACCGGCCTTTCTCCTTGAACACACACTACCTCGCGGACTACAAGGACAAGTTTTACTCGTACTACAAGGGAGCTCGAGAGAGAGACGAAAAGAGCGACTTAATGAAACTCATCAGTAACTACCGCACAAGCAGCAATACGGTAAAATCTACCCCAACATCCGGCGATCCAGCTCCTACGGGATTGGCTAAAGTCCTTACTGGATTGGCGGAGATGGGCTTGGCTGGGATCAAGCCAGAGGACATCCCTAAACTTTTGCCATCGGATCAGATGGAACCCGCTATCCACATCATGTCCGACGTTCGAGCATATTTCCAAGGTGAGTCTACCTTCTTTTCGCTCTTTGGTTGAGGTTGAACATATAACGCCGCCTAGTTGCCTACAAACGCATTGCCGACAACGTACCTCTGGCCGTCGACTTCGAGCTCGTTCGGGGGGTTGAACGAGATCTTCTCAAGACGCTGTACATGACGTTAGGCATAAACGGTCCTGATGGACACCGCATTTGCAAGGAGCTCGCACAGGAAAGCTCACATATTGCTGATCGTCGTGCTGATCTGAAGAAGAAACTCGAGAGGCTGGAATTCGCGAGCTCAGAGCTCATGCATATTGGCGTTTGACTCTCATTTTGATACCCCGTAGTAATCTTGGATCTTGTAGCACTTTTACGGAGTATTTTGGCAACTTCAGTACCCCTCAGAATACAAATCCTGTTCAAATCCGTATTTTTGGATCCAGGCTGTATGGCGTACTTGGAGATAGAGTACTTACATAATAGACAAACACCGAACTTGCACCAAACATTGCAGCAATATCGATTTCTGCCCTTCCGACCCGTCCAAAACGTTCAGCGCTGATTATCTGGAGTCTAACCTTAAAAAAAACTAACTTTTGGCTCACGGCGACTTGGATCAGGCGCCGAAAGGACACGCGGAGCTCCGTCCACATAGTCTCCACTGGCTTCCGAGTCCCTCGTTCACAATGCAGTATCGGGTTACTTACACTATTCATACCAGCGGTAAAACGGTACAGAAAACATGTCTTATATGGAGCTAGTGAACCTAACTATCTCTCGACTTTCGACTATATTATCATTGGCGCCCATACCTTCAAATTCACTTGCGGAAACGCCACCATCTTTTTCTACGAATCCAAGCTTCACAGTTGTTTTTGAGGCTGTTGCTACGCAATTGGCCCTCGACCCTCGACCCTCAATTATGACTCGACTCAAAAAGCTAAATGACCGCCCCGTTTCCAGAGTTAAGCTTGCGATAAGCGCCTCAAAAGCCTTTTAAACCAGTTGTCCGGTTGCGATTTCAAAAACTCTCAGTCTTTCATATTCCACACCTCTCCGTCTGCATGCCAAACCTCGATACAAGTGTCTCCCCCAGCGGGTTCGAATCCATGGATATTTCACCCCCACGATCTGGAAGCGTAGAATGTGTCGGAGATGGTGTCGGTTTGTCAAACCCCCAGTTGTCTCATGGCAGACGTCGAATGTTGGATCTTGTGAATCGTCTGCATAGCACCGGGTAATTACCTCTCACTCATCAAGATTGTGGGTACTTGACTGACATCCCTACCTCCGAAGTGTTCAGGTTGATATTGACCTTCCGCAAATCGCGGTCATCGGGTCTCAGAGTGCTGGAAAGTCTTCGCTGATTGAATCAATCTCTGGTATTACTCTGCCTCGCGCCGCTGGAACATGCACGCGGTCAGCATTCTTTCCATGAAGTGCCGTATTTCTGCTGACTTGATGTCGACAGTTGCCCAACCGAATGTCGACTTTCGCGCTCTGAAGAAGCCTGGAAGTGTATCGTATCGCTTCGTTTCATTACTGACAACAAAGGGCAACCTCTTGGTCAAGCCAGGAACGAAACTTTTGGCGCTACGATCTTCAACAAAGCTGAAGTAGAAGATCGCATCAAACGCGCTCAGCGTGCTATACTCAATCCCAATAAACCTCGCAAAACTTTCCTAGAAGGTGACGACGAAGACATCCAGGACTCCGAGCTGAGCTTCTCCAACAACTGTGTAACCCTTCAGATCAGCGGGCCAGATGTGGCTGATTTATCCTTTTGTGACTTGCCTGGTGTGTTGCCTGTCAGTTGTCTTTTTCGGAGCTTAATTCTACTGCGGTTTGGTTCAGGTTTGATAGCCAGCGTCAGTAGCTCTCGAGGAAGCTCAAGCGACATCTCCCTCGTCGAAGGGCTGGTGACCTCATACATCAAGAAGCCGTCTTGTATCATTCTGCTGACTGTCGCATGCGAGAGTGCGTCATTGCAGTCATGCTCCATGGTCGCGCTCGTGTTTGACATTGATATTTCACAGCCGACTTCGAAAATCAGGGTGCACATCGCCTCGCCAAGCAGTACGACCCGGACGGAAAGAGAACCATCGGTAATGATTTCGCCTTTACTTTTCCTACAGCACCTAACATCGACACATGTCCACAGGAGTTTTGACGAAGCCAGATCGTATTCCCGTGGGCGAGGAGGCCAATTGGCTTCCTTTCATTCGAAATGAAAAGGAACCGCTCGAAAACAACTGGTATTGCGTCAAGCAGCCCAGCTCGAACGACATCAAGCAGAAAATAACGTGGACTGAGGCTCGCAGACGGGAAGACGAATATTTCAGCATGACTGCTCCTTGGTCCGACCTCGATACCATGTACCAGAAGTATCTGCGCACATCAAACCTGGTTGAACGCCTGAGCTCAATTCTGTCTGATCTCATTTCAAAGAGGTGAGCCTTCTAGCTAAGCGACTTTCCAAATATGACCTTCATCATTTAACAAACCTACAGGCTACCCCAAATTCAAGACGAATTGGAAAAATCCATTTTCAAAGCACGAGAGGCTCTGAATGCCCTCCCAAAGGCCCCTTCCAACGACCCTCTCAATGAAATCGCCACGTTGCTGCACGTTTTCATCAGTGATGTTTTCCAACATGTCGAGGGAGTTTCGGATGAAGATGGCCTTCTACAGGTCATCCGTCCAGCCCAAGAGAGATTCCGACGGGATGTTCGCTCTACGGCGCCCAGATTCCATCCCTTTGAACGAAAACATGGCAGCTTGAAGAAAGTTACCAGGCCCAAATTTCTTGCTAATGAGGAACAGAGTGAGATCGAAAGTGAGCCTGAAGATGAGGACTATCAATCAGATTTTTTCATTGGTCTCGGTGGGGCGCGAGTTTTGAAGAAACGCAAGCGGGCAGAGGCAGACTTGATATTCATAGACGACGTTTATGACAGGGCACATCGGTGACAACGCTCGACCCTTATTCATTTGGCAACACTGACCTATAGAATTTAGGGCACGCACTCGAGAGCTTCCGGGGAACTACCCCTTCGTCGTGCAAGAGACTTTTATTGCTGCCATCATCAAGGAATGGCGTTACCCCGCCGTCGTTTTATGCAAAACCGTTCACACTCTTATTCTCGAACACTGCAAGAAGCTGGTGACAAAGCATTTTGCCTTCTTCGGCCAAGGAACTCTTGAGCAGCGCGTCAAGTGAGGGTACTATCTTCTTGTGATCAAGTGGTGCTCACCAGTATCTGATAATAGGGCTATCGTACAAAAACACGTCAATGAGTGTCTTCAACGTGCCGAGGAGAGGATCAACTGGCTCTTGAAGCTAGAAGATCGCCCCTTTTCCCTCAACATCCACTACCTCACCGACTACAAGTACAAATTCCTTGCGCATTACAAAGGCTTACGCAAGAAAGACCAGAAGGCCGAGCTGATGGATACCATTGAAAACTATCGTCCTTCCACGTTGCAAGGTAATTCTAGCCGCACCAGAACAGTCGAACCTCAGGAGACTGGTATCGCAAAAGTTCTCAGTGGGTTGGCCGAAATGGGACTCCCGGGTATCAAGCCCGAAGACATCTCAAAGCTCCTTCCTCCGGACAGGATGGAGCACGCTCTCGTCATCATGGCCGACGTCCGAGCATACTTCCAAGGTCAGCTTTACAGCCCTCTCCGCCATGCAGGCTTACTGATCGTCCTTATCCTCAGTCGCGTACAAACGCTTTGCCGACAACGTTCCCCTGGCGATCGATTACGAGCTTGTTCGAGGAATAGAGCGTGACCTGTTGCAGACACTGTACGGAAGGTTGGGCATCAATGGTCCAGAAGGCCAACGCATCTGCAAAGAGCTTGCCCAGGAGAATCCTCACATTGCCGACCGCCGTGAGGATCTTCAGAAAAAGCTGGAGAGGCTGCGGATCGCAAGCTCCGAGTTGATGCATATGGGTGCTTGAGGATGTGTTGTACCTACTTTGAGTGAATATATCGCTACCTTCTTGCCAATCTGCTCTGTTAAGCTGGGAGAAAGCGAATAAATGCAACTTACGTTTTCCTTTCCCGACGTTCACTGCCTTTCATCTAACCATGTAGAACTTGAGTCAATTCTAAAAAAGTTTCAATGTCGGCAGCTGAGAGATCGGTCCAAAGGCACTATCAACTCAACTGGGTGAGGCTTGTGCTGTTCCAATTCATGATTTACCATATTGTCATTGATATTGAACCACCGATTAGCACCTGGACGACCAATAATGAGATCATGCAAGTTTGGTTCGAGAACTCTCGAGATACATAGTAGCGGCTGTGAGTCCCTTGGTGAGTCCTTACTTACCAAATACGAAATACGGCGCTCAGACAGTCCGATTTTCCAGTCGACACTTGCATCGAACGGCCAAGCCGAAATCTCCAGTGACCTGGCCGACTGCCT
Organism: Laccaria trichodermophora; assembly: GCA_018417955.1. Classification (NCBI taxonomy): domain Eukaryota; kingdom Fungi; phylum Basidiomycota; class Agaricomycetes; order Agaricales; family Hydnangiaceae; genus Laccaria; species Laccaria trichodermophora. Next base: position 930,578 of record JACTVC010000022.1, read on the forward strand.
TAATTTCAGACCATTTTTAGCGGGTAGTAAGACGTCAGCAACATCCATTCCGCCTACGCTGGCCTTCCCTGCCTTTCCTTGCTCGATATATGGGGGAAATATTGAAGCTGCTTGTGGTGCGATTGTATGATATTTTCGTAGTTGTGTAAATGCAATTCAAAAACCGTCATGCACATCTTATACCAACAACCTCGAGGGCAATTTTAAACAACAGTCAAAATGACCTGACAGGGCTTGTTCGTAACACTGAATCCAATGTTTTCATTGATAGCATCTGGAAAGTTCAAAGCATACACTATCTGCATTCATTAACGGATTGCATCTGCAAGCCCGAAAAAGCCACGTACTTATACTCTTGGCTGGCATCCTCACTGAGCGAAGGCGTGTGCCATGGAAAGTTTATTGGTTTTATTTTCAGCTCGTCCGATTTGTGATTCCGCGCGCCAGTGAAGTGCAAGCTGACGTGACGGCGCCATTCCCATCGTGGACGGTGGGAGATATTATGTAATCGGCATAACTTATGCTCTTGCCAAGCTCTTGCAAACCAACTTGGCCCCTCGGGAGTCGGGTGTTGAACGTTGAACGTTGAACGAGCGCCCCCAAGCGCCTTGGTGTGAGAGGGTGGGCCATGTCATATTGTATGTCCTAGTCACTTTTATGAAAAGAACCCTAGATCCCGTCGATTTATTGAAATCTAGTGAATTTGTGTTACAGAGAGTCACCCATTCGACCGTCCGAGTTCAAATCTGTCATTACTTTTTCCCAGAGAATTTGCGTTCCTGACAGTGCGATACCCGATTTGATGTGTTTGCTTGTCCGCAACCAGATGTTGCCTTGCGACGTCCTTGAGGCCTTGAGGGATGTGGGGTTGTTCCTCAATCACCCAAAGTGGTTGAACTGACGCGCAAAGCATTCGAAGATATCCAATGCGGGGCATGAGGTGCACCTTCCTCTCAAGCTGGCAAAGTCGAGAACACTGCTCTGGTTCGCTTCGCAATCGCTTCTCGTGACCTGCGTTGGTGGTCTTGGGAGTCACCAGTGGCTATCTTGCACTCTCTCTTCGAATGCTCTTTGGATGATTCGTATATTTAGGGTGCTCGACTCTCCAATACCTTCGCACCGCCGATAGATCTAGAGCTCGAGCGCCCACCCATCATCCCCTTTCCGCAAGAGAGCACTTGTCCCTGGCCCTGGCTGCCAGAAAATGAAGAGAGCGGGCAGAATAAAACTAGCAACTTGCTTACGACTTACATCTGCCTTGCACCCTCGAAATATTCTTCAAAGCAATGCGTTTGGACTATCCCATCACTCGGCCTTTCCCACAGAGATGGCGATGGTTTACTCCGCTGTCCTTCGTGGGTGCATTCATTGCTTTGGTGTTTCTATGCATCATAAATGGTAAAGTCTGCGAAATTTCTGAAGGCTGTTGCCTTTTGACGACTCCTTATAGTGGCCTTTACTGGATATGAAACTGTCACTGTCTTCGAAAGCGACTTCAATGCTACCCAATCATTCTGGTACAACAAATATATGCCGTATCCCGTCCCCACTCCTGGAACACTTTGCGATCCGCATGTCTTCAACGCCGGAGATCCATTCACAACAAATTACGCCTTCTTTGAGTGGACCATTGAATCTATCATCCAAGCTAATGCAGGCAATTCTGGCCTTTCTTATAAAGGCGAGACGCTGGACGGCTGCGATGTCTCGTCCATCTACGTGGATGGAGATCTTCGGACATGGTCGGTCGCTTTTACCGTGGTAGTGCAATGTCAACACGAGAACTTTTACAAGATCAGCGCAAAGACGTCTTTTACTATTTCGTTTTTACCAGGGAGGAACTCGCCTCTGTTGGGAATGGTGAAGTCGGCTGAAGGGAGTGATATGCGTCCTGTCGTCCTCGATACACTGTATGTATGTTTACTGCCTAGTTTCGCTTGATTTAACCGACAGATATGTTATCAGGCTGCAGACTGCATCAGTAGATCTCGGACGCAGAACTTATAACGCCCTCTTAACTTCCAATAACACAAGCCCCGTTGCCGTATCCCTCCAGGCAGACATCACGCCTTGTCCCATGTCACTTGGTTCTTCTGCGGCATGTGCTCTAGCAACCCCGAACTTCACCATCTCCTCCGCTGGTGTTGTCATGACCAACCTTTCTTTTTCGCAAGACACCCCACCCGACCCCGTTACTGTCTTGGATGATAATGTCAAGCTCCCCATCTCTAATCTGTTGCAAACTGTTTACGCCATCATTCGGGTGGAACTCGGAAACCCAAGCCCAAACAATTTCATTCTCCATCCAAACGTGACGGATAGTATAATCGTGTCCACATTTCCCGCCACGCCACTAAACCAGGATTTCGACGCCTTGGTCTCGGTGCTTTACCAGGAGTGGACAAACCCCGACCCAGAAACGAAAAAGTATTTGCCTGTGACTGTGTCTGGACCAGCAAACATTCAAGTGGTGTACCCATGCCGATTCCAACAGCAGAAAACACCGGGCCAACTTTTTATATCAGTATTGGTTGCGACATTGACCACGTTCTCCACAGGATGGGCTGTATTCATGGTCTTGGCTGCCTATTTTGCGAAGCGGAAAGGTCCATCAGGCAAGTCTGGTTCGTCGACTATCTTGCTGCCTTGTTAACACTTCTTCCCCTCCAGCGAATCAGTGTCAAGGGCATAACGACGTTCAATTGCATCAACGATCGAATTCAAATGACGGAGACCCTACTCAAACCGGGGATACATGTTACAAAGGTTATCAACCAGTTTGAAGCCTGATCTCTTTCGACCCCGCGCTTGGTCACGGAAAATTGTTTCCATTGGGTTACGGTGGCCCCACATTACTATGATGAATCTGAGAAGACCTCAACGGCTTTGTATATCATAAGAACTGGCAAGAAAAAGGCGATCGGTAAGTCAGTAGGGATCCGTTATTATCATTTGCCAAAGTAGTATCAAGCAATACAGTCCCTTCGGCGAGCGAGAACTCAGAGCGAGAGCGTTGACCCAGAGAGCTTCGCAATGAGATTCTGAGACTCAGACTTGGTTCCACTGAATTGGCATTGGTGGATATCACATGCCAGTGAACACCTCGAGGCCACCGCACGATAGTCTCTTCAGAACAAATTTAAAGGGTCTGAACGAGGAGACCACAGCCAATCTTTTAGCAAAAGTACCAGCTGCCGGAGGTGGTCAAGCACAGAAGCAAGAAAAGTGGAATTTTCCTTTCAACGACGTTCAACAAAAATGAGAACAAGAAATACAAACAGACCAAGATAAGCATCTAAAGACTCATTCCCCGCCCTCTTCCACCAAGGGCTCAGCCAAATCACGCTCTATACCCCGCTCAGGCGATCCATTCTGAAAGCTAAGGGGCATGTGCGAGGAAGCCGAAGGAACGACATAATATCCGCCTCCCGCCCCGTCTCCGCCGGTCGTGGCTTCCCAGAATTTATTGGGCTGCGAAGAGACCCTCCTGAGAGCCGCGTCCCATGCACTGCGCAAGGGCCCCGACTCTTGTTTGATGTTTGATTCGATGATGAGGGCTTCCATCTCTGGCGTGAGTTGTGCGATGAGCTCTTTGGTTCGTTGTTGTGATACGGGGCGCATACGTGCGAAGCATGGATCGTTCACGGGTATCTTTACGGAGGGAGAAGAAGAGGGAGGGGGAGGGGGATGGTTGATTGAGTTTAGTTCTGTGTGTAGCATTATGCTGGCTGCGAGGAGGAAGGTGATGGGTTAATTATTTGAAAGGGTTGAGAATTGACGTACTTTCACGATCAGCCAAGCCGACTACGGCTTGTATTCGTTCTAATAAAGCTTGTTGCATGTTTGGATTCAACTCCTCGTCTAGCGGTAATAGATATGGCGCAACTCTAGTCAGCGCTGTACTGAGAAAGAGGAATAGTTGGTGGAGGAACAAGATGTGTTGATGCGTGCTGCGGTATGGGAAGAAGAAAGTGAGGATCGTTGAGGTGGATGGTGGAGAGAGGATGAGGGCCATCTCCGCTGCGAAGAGAGCGAAGAAGAGAATGTATCGCCACTGTTGGGCTTGATATGAAGACGTGAAAAAAGGTGAAGAAACGGATAAAAACGTACGAAGGATATTGGAGTGCGTTGGCTTACGGCGGACAAGAAGAGCAGAAGGATGCCGGTTACGAAGTGGTGGTATATAGATGATCTGAGTCCATTGATGGAGAAACTCGCGCATCGTTGAGCAATGTTTCCGCCAAGGAAGAACGACTGGTCCGAACCTGTGCCACCATGTTGTGAATGGATACCTTGACGAAGAGAAAGAGCGAGCCACCACCACTCACCGATCATAAGCAAAACGAACGACGGGGTCCTTCAACGCCTCAAACGCATCTCTGACCATCATGAACCTCTCCTCTCCATTCTTCCCGACCTCTGGGCGATCCGGGTGGTTTCGCTTCACAAACTGCCTAAAAGCGAGCTTGAGCTCCGTTTCATCAGCGTTCGGTGAGGCCCCGAGAATCTGGTAGAAGTTGGGCTCCATGGTGCGAGCGGTCTGCACCATATTGTACAGCAGGTACCCCAGCACGACGAAGGCGAATGTGTAGCCATAATGCTTGCGGTATTGTGGTGTCCCTGGGGCTGCTGGTGTTAAGCGAAAAAAGCGTGATAGCAGTGGGGTGCGGTAAAGGAAGTCAAGGAGGTGCTTTGTGACAAGGTCAGGTATTATTGACCATCCTCCGAGAGAGAGAAGGGAGTTCATTGTAGGATCGTATTGAACGGGTAGAGTTTCAGTCCCTCCTAGAACCGTAAGTTGGGGATTGTCGAATGTGCGTTGAAGCTGAGGCTCACCTTGGGCTCACCGAGCAACGAAGTTCAAGGTTAAATCTACCTCTGGTAATCGTTGCGAGATAAACACGTCTTTTTATGTAGTGAGGAATGGACACGTATTCTTTGAAATTTCATGAGGTCGCTGTTGTCCGACCCTTTGTTATTTACATCACGCTTGGGACAATGAATCCTCCCCCTCCAATATTATCCCGTAATTATCTTTGACCTGGAGGTGCTCTCCACAGAAACTTTCCCAACTCCAGTGCCATTTATCTTTATGTTTCCAAGATGGCGATGCCACAGCGTCAGGGGAATCTGCTGGGAACTGCCACGATCAAATGCAGTCAAATGCCCTGCGGGGGCCAGATAGGCCCATGGGCGCTAAGTGCTTGATATCCTATTGAACCTATAGGCACGAAGTTGAACAGCCTTACACCCAACAAACCTTTTATACTGGCGCTTGTCTCTCGTTCGTTGTACGCGAGTCCCTCACAGCGTTATCGATGACTTCCGCCTTCGGCCCCAAAGTTCTACCACACGACAGTCCAGTGATACGGTTGCTGGAAGACAATGACACGGGTCGTGGTGTCTACATTTCACATATCGATAGAACCTCTGTGAAGATAAAGATGTACGTCCAATTATCAGCTTCGATTGTTGTCGAGGCCAACCTCTTACGTTCACTCGCAGCTACGTGTTTATGGTCCCACTCCTCATGTACACCACCATCGCCGCCTACATGTATTGGCGCGCAACCAGAAACTATGATGTCGTCCTCGCACTCGTGCTGAACGACTTCTACTACGTCGAAACCGCTGCCTCGAGGAAACTGAAGAACGGATTTTGGTCGTGGTGTTGGAGGTTCATGGTCGCGTCGTTCGATTATTATATGCTCAGCATCCTCTGGCCACTCCTTCGCACATTCGTTACCAGCCACTTGTGGCTACGCCTCCGTTACGGCTTCCGTGAAACTGAAGTTGTCTTCCGCGCCCCTACTGGTAGGGAGTATGACAATATGCTTGCGCTCCCCCCAGCACAATTCCAGGAGGTCTGGCAGGCGTCTCTGCTTCATGCCACGAGCCGCCAGTTTCTCATGGGAAACACTGGGTTCAACACCCGTTCCCCGCCTTGGAATCTTTGCTACACGGCATCGACGGACGCGTATCACTTGGCCAACTCTGGTCAGTATGATTTGAACAATTGGGAATTGAGCGTATTCCAGAAGAACGAGTATCAACAGTGGACGGTCTGGGAGGCGTGGAGACATCAGGATCCCACACTGAGCACGAAGGCGCTCGATATAATCAAGGTATGGTTATTTTCTTTGAATGTGTTTAACAATTGGTAACAGCGGATTCTGTTCTTTTTGCAGGAGAAGCTGCTCGCAGAGGGAAGGGATGAGTTCGTTGAAAAGTGGCAAGCTCTTTTGGCCGAGCAGGCGAACATGGCTTTGTTAACTTCAGGTGATGTTACCCCTGGTATGCATCAGGTGGTCCAGTCCGTCAATGCCCTTTTCAAGGAAGAGGGACTTGACCTCGGAGAGTTGTGGCTGGAAGCTATTTCAGAAGCACATCGGGTCCAGGATCAACCTGCCGTGGAGGAACCTGTCGTGGAGGAACCTGCCGTGGAGAAACCTGTCGTGGAGAAACCTGCCGTGGAGGAACCTGAGCAGCTTGCAACATAACGGACTACTTGCATCCTCATGTGACCGATACCAGACGCAACCTTCATCCATATTATATCCATTCATCCTTGATGGTTGTTTTGCGCATTAGAGAGTTGATTACAATGTTAGTCCAACCTCCTCCGACTCGACTATATATACTCTTCTTTTTACACCCAGTGCTACGATCTTCTTGAGGAGCGAGTTTGAAGTTCCCAGTCACATGTTCGCTGGCCCGATGATGCTGTGCTCATTTTGAAGAGTACTTCAGGCACCCCGCTTATTAGCTTTTCCATGTCAACTCTCACTTGGTATTGCTATTCATCGTGGCACAATACAGGCAGCTCAACTTGACTTTCAAAGCCATCGTCCTCGTCCAACTGTCATGTGAGTCTTCAAATCCTCTCTGACCTACAGAAGGATATTTTGAGTGCCACTTGGCTCTGCTTGGCGGGGTTCTTTTCAAGATGGCAATGCAGCGTCGCGGGAATCTCTTGGGTATCTACCTTGATCAACTTCCCTGCGGGGACAGACGGTTATTTCACCGCACCATTGCAGCCGCGAAGGTGAACAGCCATATACCCAACAAAAACCTCATATACTAGTGATTCTCTTCAAGTCGTTCGTTACACCCGAGTCTGTTATCCATGGCCTCCAACTTCGGTGCCAAAGTCCTTCCAGAAGATAGTCCGGCGATACGTTTGCTGGAAGAAAACGACACAACAGACCGTGGTGTTTACATATCCCATATTGATAAAAGTCCTGTGAGGACGAAGATGTGCGTCCCACTATCTGCTTCCATCCTTAGCTATCGGGGACTGACCTTTTACCTTCACCACCAATAGAATTGTTTTCATGATCCCACTCCTCATCTACACCGTCGTCTCCGCATTCATGATTTGGCGTGCAAGCAAAAACTACCATGTCGTTCTCGCTCTCGTGCTGAACGATTTCTACTATGTCGAAACTGCATCTTCAAAGAAGATTCAAAACGGGTTCTGGTCATGGTGCTGGATGTTCATGGTCGCATCAATCGACTACTACCTGCTCAGCTTCCTCTGGCCACTCGTCCGCGAATTCTTAACCGGGCATTTATGGCTCCACCTCCGTTATGGCTTTCGCGAAACAGAAGTTATCTTTCGTACCCCTACAGGTGGGGAGTATGACAGCATGATGGCTCTTCCTCCAGATCAGTTCCAGCAGGCTTGGCAAACGTCTTTGCTACAAGCTACGAGCCGCCAGTTCCTTACGGAAAACACGGGCTTCAACACCCGCTGTCCGCCTTGGAATCTTTGTTTCACAGCGTCGGCGGATGCCTACCGGTTAGCTGATTTCGGTGAGTTTGATCTGAAAAACTGGGAGGTCAGTGTGTGGGAGAAGGACAGGCATCAGCGGTGGACGGTTTTGGAGGTGTGGAAACATCAGGATCCCACACTATGTGTGAAGGCGCTTAGTTTGATCAAGGTATTTTCACCCTCTTTCGTTGTCTCACGGGAAGATTGCTAACGGCAGTTTCAATTCTTTGCAGGAGAAGCTGATAGCGGAGGGAAGAGAGGGACTTGTTGAGAAGTGGCAGGCAATCATAAATGAGCAGGCGAGCTTAGCCGCCGCCGCCCCGTTACCTTCCCATCCTACTCCTGTTACGGAAGGGCTCGTCCAGACGATGAATGCCATCTTCAAGGAAGAGGGACTTGAGCTCGATGGGCTGTGGACTGAGACCATGTCAGAGGCGGACAGGATTCACAGTCAGCCTGCTCCGGAGGAACAGCCACTTCCATTGACATAATTTATGTGAACGATACCAAACCATTCTCCTTCATTGACATCAAACGTCACCCTTGACGGCATTAGAGGAGTGAGCACTCTCTAAGTAAATTTATTCCAACCCACCCAGCAAATATTTTTCTTCTGTTCTGCTACTAAGGATTTTCGGAGATCGTCTTGTCAAAACTATGCAAACGGTGCGCATTGATGTCTTGAGACTTGACGTTATTTATCTAGTGGATATCACGGAATCTTCCGCTGGGAGCGCCTTGGGTGGCTTGGCTGCTAAAACCAAGGTAAGTACTACCCATGGCAGGCACGGGAACTCCTTGGGAACTTGGAACGCCCCAGTCTGGGGCAACATGTCCCTTCACTAGCATTGCGGCGGTTCAGAAGCTTTTTTTATTCGGTATCGACTTGATCTCGATCCCTTCCTGTGCGCTTGTTAGGCGTCTGCCCTCGTTGTCGTCATACAACCCTCTGAGTCATGGACACATCTGAGTCTATTGCCCAAAAGATTCTTCCCCAAGACAGCCCAGCAATACGCTTACTTGATAAAAACGATGCTGGCCAGGGTGTCTACATCTCTCATTTGGACAAGAGTCCTGTGGGGATAAAGATGTGCGATTTTTGCTTTCACTTCAGCTAGTATTGTGATTCGCTTATGCGGCGACGTAGGAGGATATTCGCCATGTCACTAATCCTGCACATCCTCTTCGCCGCAGTGGCAATCTGGCGAGCTAGGAATAACTAGTACCGCGTAATCATCGCGGTCGTTCTGAACGATTTCGATTACACCGAACCCAGGAATCTACTAAGATAAAATGGCGTCTGGTCGTGGTGCTGGACGTTTGCAGTCGCGATATTCGATTACTCCTTGATCAAAGTACTCGGGTCCCTTCTTTATGAGTTCATCCCTGGCGGCTTCGCCTCCGTCACGGTTGCGGTTTCCATGAAACCGAGGTCATGTTACGCATTCCAAGTGATGCGGCGAGGCAGTCGTCTCTGCTGCGTGCTACGAGCCATAAATTCCTCGTTGGGTACACTGGGTACAATACCGATTGTCGGCATTGGGGAATGTGCGCTAAGTACATGGCATCGGCCGACGCGAACAAGCTAGCGCATGACGGTGTGTTCGTTTTGAAAAATGGGAATTGAGCGTCTGGCTTAAAAATAGGCACTCGCAGTGGACGGTCTTGAAGGTTCGAACGCCGTCACGCGGTTTCGCGTTCGGGGTTTTGCTGGTGCGTCCTTGGTTCAAACGAAGTGTGATCACACCATAAGTGTTGTTTTGTAGGAGAAATTGCAGTTACTGGGGAAGAATGCGTTCTCCGCGAAGTTGGAAGCCTTTGCGCAGGCAGCAGCTGACGCAGGCGCAGGCGCAGATGCAAAGACCTTGGAGGACTTTTCCAAAACCATCGAGAATATTTTTCAAGAAGAGGGACTTAACTTCAAGGAGTTGTGGGATGAAGCGGATTGAGGGAGAGCGAAGGCTCAATCAGCCGCTCTTCTAGCTTTACTTCCCTTGAAGAATTGTGCCTTGGATGTACCTGGCTTGCCCTCATTATCGATGGTACAGTCGTGGACAAGCAAAGCCCACTAATAAAAATGGAAATGTATTGATGGCTACCAAGTGCCCGGAAAACGTGCAGATACGTTGAGGGAAGCTTCTGGCCAAATTTCAGCCAAGTCTCACGAGCCGTTTTGGAGAAAATGGCCATATACAGAAATAGACCCTGAAATTTTGGCCGGGACACCAAAAAGTGCCAAGAAAAATATGAAAAATAGCGGAATCGCTTCCTTTCATGGAGAACAATCTGCCCATCAAGTTTCGAAACAATATATCAAGCGGTTCTTCTGGAAAAAATTGCCAAACATTGACCCAAATTGGGCAATTAGTCACTTTTGATGTGACATCTATCACGGGACTAAGAAATTCCATCATGCTATGTAGGCTTTCGAAATGCAGGGAAATCCCTTTCTGATAGATTCTTTGCCCTTTCTGAGTAGCTTCCAGTCCAAGCCCAGCACAGGTACCAACTTTCGATAATTTCTGGCCGGTTTCAATCTGTTTTTCTCCTTGAATGTTGCAGTTTTCTGGTCCAAAATTTTGGCCACGCCAATTCCTCATGGGAAAAACTTCGGAGGTGCGTTTTTCGACGCATTTCGCAAATCCGAGCCAGAATCTGGAAAAATCTCAGCTCTAGATACATTATTTACCGAGATACCAAATTAGTGGGCTTTGCTTGTCCACGACTGTAGCAGTGTGAATAGAATGCTATTTTTAAAACCTGTACTGCAAGTTCGTCCGGGATCTTCCGGCCCGTCTTTGCCAACAAACTTGCTGCTTGCAGCCTCGAAATGAGAGCCGCGTCGTAGCCACTCATCTCACCAACATCGCTTCGAACTTTCTAGCGCCAGTCTCGAGAGTAGCTGTTCCTCAGCTCTAGCCTTGCCATGTGAAAATTGTTCTCAGCGCTACTTAACGGCATTCTGTTAGACAGTTGCATAGGTTTCAACATCGCGATCCAGGGCGGCATGCCACCGCTGACCACCTTCAAGTAATGGATTTCCTATCTTGAGAATTGGGTTGTACTACGGGCGCTTGTCATGGTACTTAAGGTTGCGATAGCCTTGTTGAGCGCCCAACTTGACTTGCTTCACAACCACACCTTCCCCAACTCGTTGCACAGGATCTGCACAAGACACACTCACTCATGGACACAGTCTTTGGACCCAGAACTCTTCCTCAAGACAGCCCAGCAATACCTTTGCTTGAAAAAAATGGCGAAGGTCGAGGCGTCTACATCTCCCACCTTGATAGGAGCCCTATCAGCATTAAGATGTATGTCCTCTTATTTGAACCTCGATCCACTGTGGCTGATTTCTTCCTTGCGTAAAAGATTAGTATTTGTTGTTGTACTTCTCATGAACACCGCCTTTGCCATCCTAATGTTCTGGCGGGCGAGCAAGAACTATAATGTCGTTCTAGCACTGGTGCTAAACGACTTTCATTACGTCGAAGCAGGAGTCTTAAGGACGACGAGAAAGGGGTTTTGGTCTTGGTGCTGGACGTTCATGGTCGCCGCGTTCGACTACCGTCTGATTGGCACCTTGTGGCCAAAAATCCGCGAATTCGTCACAGGCCATCTCTATTTCCGAATTCGTTGTGGCTTTCAGAAGACAGAAATCGTTTTCCGCGCCCCTACAGGCAAGGAGTTCGATGAAATGCTGGCGCTTCCCATGATAAAGTTTCAGAAGGCTTTCCAGATGTCTCTACTTGACGCCACGAACCGTCAGTTCATCTTGGAGAATACTGGATTCAACACTCGTTGTGGGCCTTGGGAACTTTGCTACGCAGCGTCGATGGCTGCGTACCGCCTAGCTGATGATGGGTTGTTCGATATGAAGAACTGGGAGTTGACCGTGTGGCAAAAGGATGTATACAATCAGTGGACAGCTTGGGAGACATGGAGACATCAGGATCCTTTTTTGAGTGCGATGGCGCTTGAAATTCTGAAGGCATGTTCCCTTCCTTTGACTTTTGAAGACCCTCGCTAACGAATTTTTGTTCCCTAGGAGAAACTCAAAATGGAGGGGAAGGATAAGATTGTTGCGAGGATGGAAGACGTAATTTCAGCTCCTCTTTCTGAATCAGTTAGGCAGGAACTGGTACACTCCATCATTACGCTTGCTAGAGCAGAGGGATTCGACATGGAAACAAGGTGGATCGAGGCCATCTCAGAGGCGGATCGGATCCACAAGCAATTTCCACAGCTGCAATGACAACCGGCTTGTCGAATGGAATTATTGTACCAACCTCTTTCTTGACATGTTTGGCCATTTTCTCGTCAGACACACCTTTCATCCTTTCTCTCATTCTAGCGACCTTCAACTCCATTGACCCCCCGCTCCTTGTGTAAAATACAGATATTTAATATCATCCGAATGGCTTCGTCAAATACATAATCTTGAATACGCACAGCATGATTGTGAGTAACTCAATACAGCAACCATACCTCCCCAATCCAGTCTAAAGAGCGTTGACTTCGAACCTCTTGAGCGATGATCCTCAAGTCGGCAAAGTTGCGTCCGTACGTGACTACGGCTGACTCCTTTTTTCAATCACTTTTCTGAAGCTATTTTTCACGAGATTTGGCAAGCGGCATTCGCCCTGGAATGGCATACAAGAAACTGCTGTGTTGGTTTGTTGAGTTTGGGAAGTGCTTTCCGTCTTCACTTTGAAAGTCATGTTTTAATCAGGTGTTTTGTGTTCACGGCGTTACGAAAGTTCAAGGAAAGCGCAAAAGACTTGCAATCATTGTGGAGATCGGCGACCATCGCTTTGATATGGCAAACGACTTCTTTCAACCTAGCTTCGCCCTGAGGTTCCAAGATATCAAGATTCCATCTCTCGTTGGGCGCAATTGGTAACAACTTGTAGTTCTGGATGAGGGACTATACGCGGGGGTGTGAGTGAGCGATTCGCAACGGTATACTCGTAGACACAGATCCGGGTGCCCAAGGCACTTAGGCCATAGATCGTCGGGATGGGGATAATATTGTCTGCAGTAAAGTCGAGAACCAGGTCCCGCATCTGATCATCCGCCTCCTTGCGTGCGGAATCCGAATCATAAGCGACGTAAATCTTGAGATCGAAAAAGAGTATGGGAACCCTTCGCCTTGTAAAAGTTGTAATAAAGTATATGAACTGAGGAGCAATCTGGTAGTGTTCGGAAGCTGGGAAGAGCTGGTTAAGGAGAGTGTTGAATGGCCCGTAATAATCGCTTTCTTCCAATTTTCTTCCGCAGTGAACTTGTTAACAAGTTCGAACTGTAATGTGATGAATTCAGGCCAAGGCATATCTTAAACCTTTAATCAGTAAAATACAGGTGGGGTCCAGTCGTTTACTTACTGGCGTTGAAGCTTTGAAGATCTACTAAGTGCGGTTCAAGCCCCGATATGTTTCACGCACAGACCTGGCAGTAAACTCGGAGGACGTCGAGAGTCTGCCCCTCCGTCCACTATACCCTACCGCTATTGTTTGAGGCCAAGCCCCGACCAATACTTATGGTTGCTGAGGCCCTCCTCCCAATCTGAACCCCTGGGTCAGAGGTGAAAGATAAGTATCCCCAAATCGTGGATTCCATCTACGTCGGTGCCCTTTCTGAATATCTGGAACCTCGTTTCCGTGGCTGGGACAATCTTGGGACTCGTTACTAATACTGGGGGTGGATACTGAGATATTACACAAGTAAAAATTTTCGTCCACTCAACGTCAACTGAGCTGGCTACCCATTTCTATTTTTTTGTCAAGCCACATTTCAATGGACCTCAACTTGTCAGACGACGAATACCAACACCTCTTCAATGCTTTCACCACTGACGAACTTCTTGGCGTTGCTGAAATCCTTTTCCCGGCAGCCCAGAATGAAGTTCAATCCGAAGGGCCGTCGCCGTCGTCTTTCAGATCGGACAACGGCGAGGATATCTATGCAGGGCTAATGAAGGATGGTTTGGGTGAGGATGACGAAATAAAAGAGGATGACGAACCTGCCCTCGAACCTGCCGACGGAACACCAAACCCCAAGCAGGCCCATCGTCGTCCACAACCCCCTTGGCTTCTCTCCACATTCCAACAAAAAGTGAAAGAGTGTCGTAACCGTGGTGATGGCTATGGGTTTCCACCATTTTACCGTGACCTGAAAACCTTCTGGTTTCCATGTCCCTCGCCATATTTTGCTCTACGTGAAAATCTTATGCTGCCCCGGTCCTTTCTTTGGGATCCTGAACCGTTGTGTGGAGGAAATTCATGTCCAAAAAGGTTGCATCGACATGACCATATTAACTTTCCAAGGCGTTGTGTGGATGTCAATGGCTCCTTCTGGATCATCGGGTTTCGACACCGTTGTTCAGAGTGCACATCTGCCCAGGGCGCAAGTGCCACCTTTCGAAGCTGGGATAGCCGTATCCTCGCGATGCTTCCGCCTGATTTGGCTGCGCAATTTCCTGCACGTTTAGATTGGAGGAGACTGAGTGGCATCTTGCAAGTCCTTAACGCAATCCGCAATCCCCTGCGATCAACCCATGCACCCGCTGTCACTGAAAGGCATATAAATCTGCGTGAAGTTCGACATGGTTTCAATATCCAAGTAACAAACGTCAACATCGCCCCCGATGGCATTCCAAGCTCCAGTAATCTCACGCCGTCATCAATCGAAGGTCATATAGCACGAGAGCGAGTTGGCCAGCCTATGCACCAGGTTGAACCTGTGAAGAGGGTTAGGAAGGATCGGAAATGCCAGAAGTGTGGCCGTGTCGATTGCGAAGGAAGGAAGGCTTTGCCAAAATCCGTGTCAAGATTGTGGAGGTCGTTCTTGTAGGGGACGGAATAGCAAGAGGCCAAAAAAGCCTTGTCGGGATGCCGGGCATAGATTGGCATGTACCAAGTAATTTCCATACCCCTACTTCTTCACAATCTACAAAATTATCTTCCCGAGTTTTCCAGAGCAGCAGGAAACCCCAAACGCCGACGCAGAGACCTGACAAAAGCAAAGAGCTGTTTCCGTATGTACCAGAGACGCTGAGCAGCAGCCTGAGCTATGGTGTGTGTGCTGGGTCCGTGCACGTGGGAACTGAATTGTTGTTTTATGATTGCTGGGAGTGGTTTCATTGTAGTTTTATTCTGGTTATTCGAGGTTCTTGACGGCGTCGTTGTCGTTTTAGCCACTGTTTATTCGTTTTCTTTGCTCTGTCGTCGTTGTTCGCGTCGTCGAGCAGTACATTGCGCTCATCTTTGCGCCAGAGTCTCCGAATTCGAATTCCCCCACTCCTTGACCTTTTTTTCTTTCGCGTGCGTGTCTTTTCTTTTAACCCACCACACTCGTTTGCCCCGGTCCCTCCACCCCCACGCTCCCTACGTTTCTCTAACATCTTTTCTCCCCCTTTATTCTCAATAATTCCGCCGTTGCCTTACATCCCCCCATCTATTTACCTCTACTACCCTCATATATCGTTTCGATGGACGAATCAGCAGCCTTCGCAACTCATTACAACTCTTACGGTTTTGACCTCGACATGATGAAGGTGAGTAGCCGCCGTGTGACACGTATACTACCCAAAAGTTGATACATCCTTCTTTAGCGCTCAATGGATCCCGTTGGCGGCCCTGATGCTAAAAAAGCGCGCTGGTCCCCTACCTCTTCTTTTGCTGCCCAAAACAACGGTAACGTTGCAAACAACACACGCGACGCCTTCGCAAACTACGGTTATGGTCCCCAGGCCAGTATTTCCCAGTCGGCTTTCAACGGCTCCCCTCTGAACGGAACCGGCTTTGCCGGAAACCCACTCTATTCGACTCCTTCGTTGTCCATCAACACCCAAGCAAATGGAGTGGCAATGAACCCGCAATTAAGCCCCAATACTGCTGCTGCCGCTTTTGCCGTCCAGCAACAGCAGCATCAGCAACAGCAACAACAACAGTTGCAACAGCATCAGCAGCAGCAACAACAACAAAATCAGCAGCAGCAGCAACAACAACAAGCCGGCCAGAACGGAAATGGTTATGGTGGCTTTGGCGGTTATAACATGTTGGGCATGGGTTTGCCTGGAATGAACATGAACATGTTGGGTTCCTTCCCCTACAATGGGCAGATGGCGAACTTTGGACAGGTGACTCCTATTTTCTTGTTCTTTTGTCTCAAAACATACTCACGTTTCAAGTTTCCAATGCAGAATTTTAACCAGCAGCGTATTCCTTCGCTGAACCTTAACATTCCCAACGCCCAAGCGGCAGCTTACTCTCCCGTAGCCCTCAATGCAGCCCTCTCCGCCTCGTCAAATGCGACTGGGCGTACAGTCTACGTCGGTAACCTCCCAGCCACCGCCTCTGTAGACGAGTTGTTGAACCTCGTTCACTTTGGTCCGCTGGAGTCTATCCGCGTTCTCCCCGAAAAGTCGTGCGTTTTCCTCTCCTTCCTTGACGGTGCTACCGCCGCGGCTTTCCACGCCGATGCTACTATAAAAAAGCTGGCGCTGCACGGTCAGGAGCTCAAAATTGGCTGGGGCAAGCCTTCGCCTGTCCCTGCGCAGGTGGCGCTTGCCATCAGCCAGAGCAATGCGAGCAGGAACGTCTACCTCGGTGGACTCGAAGAGGGCATGACTGAAGAGCAATTGAGGGACGAGTTGAGTCGCTTCGGTCTCATTGACCAGGTTAAGATTGTGAGGGACAAGAACATTGGGTTCGTTCACTTCTTGAGTATTTCTGTTGCCACCAAGGTTAGTGCCATCGTCCACTCTTTGAAGTTAGTACTCATCATGGCCACATACAGGTCGTCAACACGCTGCCTACAGAGCCTTCTTGGGCAGGCAAGCGTGTCAACTTTGGTAAAGACCGCTGTGCCTACATCCCGAAGTCTCAGCAAGCAGCCGCTCAACAGGCTCAAGCTGCTGCTGCACAATCTCTTGTTGCACAGTCAACTATGTCTCCGCAAGCTGCGTTTACTAATTTCTCGCCTTATCCCAATGCTCCGTTCACACCCGTGGATATGATGGGCGGTATGGGCGGAGGTGCTGCAGGCATTCAAGGCATGAACAGGACCGTTTATCTGGGCAACATCCACCCTGAAACAACCTCGGAGGATCTTTGCAACGCCATCAGAGGAGGTGTGCTGCAGAGCATTCGCTATATGCAAGACAAGCACATTGCAGTATGTGATTTCATTTTGCATTTACAACATCATTCACAACATTCCTTCAGTTCGTGACATTTGTTGATCCGGCAGCGGCGTTCACTTTCTTCCAGGTGGCGTCTTATCAGGGTCTTACACTAAACAACCGTCGTTTGAAAATTGGCTGGGGTAAAAACTCGGGGCCTCTTCCTCCCTCCCTTGCCCTTGCTGTGCATTCTGGCGCCACCAGAAATGTCTACATTGGCAATATCGAGGATTTCGAGACTTTTACTGATGAAAGGCTCAAGCGTGACTTTGGTGAATACGGCGACATTGAACTCGTCAATTTCCTAAAGGAGAAGTACGTCATCTTTCTTTCTCCCGTAGTTGCAGGTAAGATGTTGAACCGGTTGTTCTAGGAACTGCGCCTTTGTGAACTTTACCAACATCTCCAACGCCATCAAGGCCATCGATGGCATCAAGAACAAGCCTGAGTACGCCAACTTGCGCATTGCTCATGGAAAGGATCGCTGCGCCAACCCTCCCCGCTCTGGGCCTCAGGGCGGTTCTGGAGGCAGGCGAACAGTCAGCAACAACGGGCCTAACTCGGCAGAGCCCGTGAGCGCCGTCGGTGAGGACGACGCGGAGGCAGAGGCCTTTTTGAATGGCGCAGATGAAACGCATATTCTCGAGCAGCAGGATATGCATGTGGATGGAGAGACCCGTCTGAATGGTGTTGCAGCATGATCGATCGTGTCTCGACTTTCATCCATACCCCCCCTGTGCAACCGACTCGAAGTTCTCTCCCTTGGATACCCCCTCACTCTCATTGCCAGTCGCCCCATCTCTCCTGTCTAACTCGTTCTGCGTCTGCTTCCGAATCCGTCTCGTCTCGTCTCCTCCATCTCCCCCCGCGATATATTGAAACCCTCTCTTCTAATCATCTCACGCACAAGTGGATGGGAGGAATGTTTGGCTCCGGGATCCCCACCTTCAACAATGTCCATCCCTTCTCCCACTACTCGTTCCCCTTTGTTGTGGGGCCCTCATGGACATGCCCGTCACTTGTTCATTCAAGGTTGGATCTTTTGGGCTATTGGTTGTCGCCTCTTTATTTCCTTTGTCCTTCCTTACCTAGTAAACTTGCCTTTTAAATTCTCTTTCTGCGTATATGTTTGCTGTTTCGCATACTCTTATTACCTTTGAAATATTCATTCTATTCTTTCCCATCTTTTCTTTTTGTTTCTCCTTTTTTTTTTTGAACCTTTTTCGTCCCAAAAAAATGGTGGTATACCCCACTGTCCACTCGCTTTTCACCGCTTACACTCGTTTCGCTCACTCAACCAACCTCCATCATACTCTCTCCCATCCATCCCACATCTCCCGCTTTTCATAATTCATTTGTGCTTTCCTGACATGGAGCATAATGGCATATACAATACAGCACGCGCACTTTTTCACATCCCTGTTTACTTGGAATCTCTCTCACTGGACCCGTACCACTCTCAAATGTATCATGTGCTAGCTAATCCGATTTTCTTTTTCTGTCTCCCCAAAAGACTCTTGTTGCTTGTCGTGCATACATGAATCCCGCGAATAGGTGTTTCCATCGTCTTAGAATTCTAAGTACTCATGCAAGTTGTTGGATGTATTGTTTACAGAATAGCATATTGTTTACAGAATAGCAATTTGCAATAAAAACTGGAAATACAACAGGATAAATGCGACAGAGTTGCGGATGAACCAGGTGAGGATGGGTATTGAAGTAGATAGAATGAGTATTGAAGGAGATAGAGCTATATGGTGGTATCAGAGAGCTCAAGCGCTCATGCGTTCGGCGCCTCCATAACCGCGTCTAGATAATCTCCCGGTTGATTATCGACGAACGCTTGGTACATGGGCGGAAGAGCGCTCAAGGGTTTACCAGGCTCGGCGCAAGCAGGCGGGCCTCCTTTCGCCACGAGAGATTGAAGGTAGCACTCCAACCTGAGTTCCTAACAACGCAGAAACGGCGTTTAAAAATCGAGGATTTGCGTGGGTTGGTACAAGGAACACACACCTCGAAGCTGGACTGCATCAACGTCGGAGCGGCTGTGATACTCTGCAGCACTTCGCCTGCTCCATTACATGCCCGTCGTTGGCGACATCGCTCTACGCGATTGGACCCCGCGAACTTGCGCTGCCACATGGGTATATATCCTGTGATGGGTCGGGGAATAGTGTGGATATTTGGGTAGTTGTTAATAAAGCGGGGCGTGTCTGAGGTATCGAATTCATCGCCAGAGTCGTCGAGTTCGATGGTCATCGTGGAGGTTGGCTTGATGTTGGATAGCATGATAAGTTCAAGTAGCGCAGAGGGGTTGATGATGATTGATGAGTCTTGGAGATAGAGGGTATTTAAGGGATGGGTGATCCACTTATTGGGCGCCGCGAACAATGGTTCTGGCCCGGCGGCACCGTTCAGTGGCTTTTGGCCGTGTGAAGCGATCCAGGGGAAAGGGACTGCCTCATGTTCATGGCCCGTAAAAGACGCGTCGGACACGTGACCGTTACTTGAATTTCCTGGCCACCCAAAACTCAGCTTTGTATGTCCAACACATCATGGCGTTTCGGTCGCCTGTGTATTGGCATTCGACGGTCTTCATAGCCTCGGGGGAAGAATCGACATCGTCTCGCTGGATGACGAACCCAATTTCCTCGGCAGCCTGTAAGACTTCTTCGAGGCTGAGCTCGATTTTCGATTGACCTCCTCCTGTCCAGAGGAGAGGGCCAAGGTTGGTCCATGATCCTCCAGGTCGGAGGAGCTTAAAGATGTGCTCCATCGTAGCAAACACGTTGATGGATGTGTCGATGAAGAATAGGGTGACAATGAAGTCATACCCCTCTCCTGAATCTGCAGGGAACCTTGTCCAAAATTCAGGCTTGTCCAAGGGGCTAGCGGATGGAGAGGAGAGTGTGAGGAAGTCCTTTTCGACAAGCTGGAGATTTGGACTGAGACGTGGAACGACGTCCGGAAATGAGATACGACGGAAAGTGGAGGCGTTCGAACGCTGATGTGAAAACCAATGTGCGTAAGGTCGAAGGTGGTGTTCGTTTGGTGTCGTCGTCGTCTTGGGGGAGAGGAGGAAGCGAAACGCGAGTGTCATGAAAAAGGAAAGTTCGTTCGCAGTCGTCTCAAAACCTGCATACAACGCAGGTTACTCCAAAAACTTCGTGAAAAAGGCAGGCATAGCATACCCAATTGAGATATCTCCCATGCAAGTCTTCCAAGACCAGAACCAGGCACTAGCACCTTCTTCTTAGGCCGTTCATCGACGTCTACCTGCTGAAGCAAATCAAGAATGGGGGTGAAAATTTGTTCCCGTTCTAGGGCTCCCTCCTCGCTCCAATCTCGGATGAAATGCTTCAACGACTCTCGAACGCGTGCAAGATCTGCTGCGGAGACGTCCGCCGAGGGTAAACTGCTCATGGATGGAAATTCCTCGGAAGCCAGTTCAGCGATACTCTCCGCAATAGTTGCATTCAACGCAGTCACGTCCCTCAGCTGTTCAAGTTTTTGCGGATAGCCAATTTTACGACCTAAATTCCTATGTGCACGTCCAAGAGTAGTGTATGACGCGAGCATGCGAGATTGTTCTTCCGCTGACATTTTTGCGAATTGAGTATACGAGGTGTACGCTCGTTCTAGGGAGAAGTACTGAGAGCCCGAATTTTTGCGCAAGTTGCGCGAGAGCATGGCGCGTATGTCTGACCAGGAGAATGACGGAGACAACCTCCGTCCAACCAGAATAATAGCTAGAGGAAGGAGCAACGCCAGGAGAACGTCAAAGCCGGCCATCACAAGAGGAGGTTGGACGTTCATCGTCGTCGTCGATGTGGTGTGGTGTCACGTAACTCAGATTGGACCCGCTGCAACCTCTTCCTCTCACCATCACCGATACACATCGCAGCAAATTGCATCAAATCGTCCCCAACGTCCATATTATGTATGCACCGCTAGAAGTGGCTTGGACGTCGCAACTGGGCTAAGTATTCAATTTGAGAGCCTACCAACCAGTGTTGCTTCCTCATGCTAGCTCTGGCCTGTCGCTACCGTTGCTCAGGGCATTGGAATCAAATGCATAGGGACCAAATGGAGACCATACGTCTCACTATAAGAGCCACCATGCTGAAAGACCATCCTTATCTCGACCTCTCTTTCTTTCTCCTCCCAAATTACGGCTAATATGCAATTCCTGTCTTTACTTTTCGTCTCTGCTCTTGCTCTGTCAAGTTCTGCTTTCCAACACGGCATAGGCAAGAACCGCTGCCAATCAATGGTGAAGGCTTCCTCTGCTAACGCTGCTACTACTCCTGCAACCACTGTTGCTACAACTGTCACCCAGAGTGGTACGTCGATCTTGACTGTGACAATATTCATCCGGACCCCTTCCTTACAACTTGTGACCCTCAGTCCGCCAATCAATGGTGAAGGTTTCCACTACTAGTGCTGCTCCTACCCCTGCAACCACTGCCGTTGCTCCAGCTGTCACCCAGAGTGGTACGTCGATTTTCGCCTTATTAATATCCACCCGGACACCTTCCTTACAACTGGTGACCCTCAGACGCTTTCGCGGACCAGGCTGTCGCTCAGCATAATGCTGCACGGGCCAAGTATGGGGCGAATCCCATCACCTGGAATGCTGCCCTCTACTCTGCTACTCAAGCATATGCCAACCAATGCAAGTTCCAGCACAGGTCAGGAAGAGTATATGATGGAGGCCAAATCTAATGCTAACCTTCCCCTTCCAGCTCTGGCGGCAACTACGGAGAGAATCTTGTGGGTGCTTCCTTTTTTTGCGCCTTTTTTCTATACTGACTTTTTGTAAGGCCGCAGGTACTGGCAAATACGGCATCGTGGACGCCGTAAACGGCTGGATGAGCGAGGCTTGTAAGATTATTTCCTTATGACCACGTTACACTGGCTCATCATTTCACCCATAGCCGCTTACGATTGTTGGTGTACACCTTCCCTTATGACTGAATACTTCTTCTGATATGCCTGCACCTTACAGATAACAAGCCGGACTTTTCTAGCGCTACTGGCCATTTCACTCAGGTTAATCCCTTCCCAAGGTTGATTCTCCCTATCGATGGCTGCTAATCACTTTCCCATCATCAGGTCGTTTGGAAGGGCACCACACAAGTCGCATGCGCTGTGGCCAGCTGCCCTGCAGGCACTATCTTCTCTCAGGCTTCTCAATACGTTGTCTGCCGCTACACCCCACCTGGCAACTTCCTCGGCCAGTTTGCGTACGTGACCTTACCTTCCAGGATTTTTATTCTTGCTGAACGCTCGCGTACCAGTGCCAACGTCGGGAGACCTGTTTAATCATCGACTCTGAGCCAGCTCACGGACGACGTTATTCGTCTCACTTCCGAATGTCGATAAATTATTGGTCGTGAAAATTGCGCAGCGCGCCTTCTGTTGAATAAGATTACATATCCCAGTGATTAGCACCATCCTCATATCGAGTCGATCTCTTGCATTTATCAAATTTTGTCAGCCTTGTTTTCCTCGTGAAGCTTTCATTGAAGCCAGTTTCTGCAGACAAGGATTTTCAAGGTGGACTCGACCCAGTCTTGAATTGATCTCCACGATTCACTATGACGGAAGATGGACATGCTAGAATGTGATCTGTTCGAGAATACAAGACTGTAGAGGTAGGTGATGAATCGACTGTAAATGATCAATGAAGGCATCTAGTTTAGGAGACTCGGTGAACAGTGATTCGTCACCCATTTACCTGTAACGGACCTCAGTAAACATTTCTCTCAACGCGCACAAATGAGCACTCCATCAGGATTGCCAAAAATCGCACCATGCCCGGAGTTCAATGGAATGCGGGTCCGGCTTTCGAAATGTCTTTGGCTCTAGAAACCATAGACCTCATTTGAAAATGACTGTTTGGCAACACCGAGGTTTTTCCTGCGACATGACCATAGTCACGGTGTCCCTTTTTAGAGTCGGGGGTATCAGTGTTGGTTGTCTCAACGGAATCCTAGTCCGATGCTCCTTCTGGTCCATCAAGCGAGATTCAATGGAAGTGCATGCGGGTTCAGAACGCTATTTGACTTTTACCTAGGCCTACTCCATGCCGCGGCAAGCTACGATGACCAGTGATCTTGGCCCAGTTAAAGACCCAGTCTCCTCCTCTTGTTATTCGGGGTCTTTGGTCGCAGGACAAATCCGACCCAATCGACGACATTATCTATGGTCTTTGGTCAGGGGAACGAAGCTCTTCTCGTTGCAGTAGGCGACCCTTTTACGAACTTCCGTCCCCAACCAATCTGCGTGCAAGGGATCGTTGCTTAGCACCCCCAGAGTTCTTGATCTATTGGCGGTCCCGAATTTCTTTCGAACGGCAACCAAACCCGGAGAAAATATCTTCTAACCAGCTTAAAAACAGGCATGGATTAGGAGGTCCCCCTCATCTTGATTCTCTTTCTCTGTCTTGCAATAACAACTAAAATGCAACTTCTCTCCTTACTTCTTGTCCCTCTTTTGCTTTCTCTTTCAAGTGTTGCCCATCCCGCATACCCCTGGAAGCGAGGTACGATTTTGTCATCCACACAGTCTTTGATCAACAATTTGCCAACCTCAGATACATTCGCGAACCAGGTCGTCGCTCAGCATAATGCCGCTCGAGCCAAGTACGGCGCGCAACCCATCACCTGGAATAGTGCACTCTATAATAACACACTAGCCTATGCAAAAAAATGCGTATTTGCACACAGGTGATATTGAGTCCTTATGGCAGGTAGGGATGAGCGAGTCGCTGACCTTTTAACTTCTAGCGGCGGCGGCGGAGGCTATGGGGAAAATCTTGTAGGAACATCTTTTGTTGCCGCCTTCTTGTGCTGATGTTTGAGCCCAAAAAGGCTGCCGGTTCTTGGGATACCTATGGTATCGTGGACGCTGTCAACGATTGGATGAGCGAAGCTCGTGAGTTCAACAAAAATTTCATTAAATCTACTGGTTGACGATTTGATCCATAGCTGACTATGACTGTTTGTTATTTGAGAGTTTCTTCTGAAGTACTTTTTTGCTTAGTTTAATATCTTGCAGACAATCATCCTGGCTTTTCGGAAGGCACGGGCCATTTCACCCAGGTTCGTATCTTCTTGCAGTCGCCTTCCAGACGTTTACGAGCAACTAAACTTGGCACTTGACCACAGGTTGTGTGGAAGAGCACCACTCAGGTCGCTTGCGCCGTCGCTTCCTGCCCCGCTGGCACTATTTTCTCCGATTATGCATCTCAGTACGTCATCTGTCGCTACACCCCTCCCGGGAACTACGACGGAGAATTCGGGTATGTCCTTTCACTGCTATCCGGGATTTGTCTTTGTTCGCTAAACAGTTGTTTGACAGCCAAAATGTTGGGAGACCTGTGTAATAAGTGTCAACTTCCACCCCCCCTTCTCCCTTATCGACATCCTGTCCTTGAGTGTCATGCGACACATGACGGCTGGCACCGTAAACTGTTGAACTCCGCAACTTTAGTCTTCGGCGTTGAGCGCCGTTCCATTCATTCCATCATAAATTGTTAGAGCCAGTGCTTCTAGTCACTACAATGGCAGCTTTTTGTTTTTGTCTGGGGTCCGCGTCCGCGTTTGGGGGAGATAACCGAACTATTTCCTGCTGCTCTGCGAAAGCCACACCTATATTGGGAAGATAATGCTTTTTGTTCTGAGAGCTCATTAGGTTGCGAAGAAGTGGAGGTAAGTATGTGAATTGCTTTTCTGCTGGGTGCCCTGCTGCGGATCGATCAGGACTTTGGTCCAGTAAGCCGTTCAGCATCTGGGTAGGAGCCAGTCAGCGCTGCAAGAATTGTATTGAACGTTGACTGAATAGTAGAATTGATGGAGGTGAACACATGTATTTCAGGACGAGGCAGAGCCATGGAACGGAAACAGTCGCGCCTATGGTTGTGGTATCAAGTCACTCATAGTCATGCTTTCGGATCCCATTGAATATATTTATTTCGCACAAGGAACAAGGAGTCAATGTGTTCAAAGATCACTCGATGGAGAAGAAGGGTGAAAGACGTGTTTGATGAGCAAATGGCCAATGATGTCAAGAATGAGGTTGTACAAGGATTTCAATTTAACAAGCCAGTTGTCATTGCAGTTGCGGAAGTCGATTGCGGATTCGATCCGCCTCTGAGATGGCCTCAGCCCACCTCTCTTCCACGTCGAGACCCTCTACTTTGGAGAGGGAGTGCAGAAGTTCCTGCGTAGCCGGATCAGAAAGAGAAGCCGACGATAGGCCTGCCAGTTGCATGTCTTCCAACCTCGCAACGAACTCATCCTTTCCCTCTGTTTTTAGTCTCTCCTAGGGAGCAAAACTTTATCAGCGGGGGTCTTCAAAAATCAGAGGAAGCAGACATGCCTTCATGATCTCAATCGCCTTCGCGCACAAGAAAGGAATCTGATGAGCTAGCCTAATGTCCCCATATCTCCCTAACTGTCCACTGATGGCTTTCATCCTCCAGCCACACGCTCAACTCCCAATTCTTCAAATCAAACAACTCATCGTCAGCCAGCCGGTGCGCGTCTGTCGATGCCGCGTAGCAGAGCTCCCAAGGCGGATAACCAGTGCTGAATCCAGTACGCCCCAGGAGGAACTGACGGTTTGTAGCCTGAAGTACAGACGTCTGCAAAGCCTGCTGGAACTTCTCCGCGGGAAGCGCCAGCATCTTTTCGAACTCCTTGCCCGTAGGGGTGCGGAAAACGACTTCGGTTTCCTGAAAGCCGCAACAAAGGCGGAACCAGAGAAGGCCTGTGATGAATTTGTGGACTACTGCTGGCAAGTTGCGCAGCAGACGATAGTCGAGCACGGCAACCGTGAACGTCCAGCACCATGACCAAAACCCCTTTTTCAACGTCCTTGAGACCTCAAGTTCGATGTAATGGAAGCCGTTTAGCACCAGTGCTAGAACAACATGGTAGTTCTTGTTCACCCGCCAGAGCATTATGGCAACAAAGGCGATATTCGCGAAAAGTGCAAGGACAAATACTGTTCTTTTCACGAGTTAAAGAAATCAGCCACAGCGGAGTTCAAGGTTCAAGTAGTGGGACGTACATCTTCTTGGTAACAGAGCTCCTATCAAGGTGGGATATGTAGATGCCTTGACCTGTGTCATTTTCATCAAGCAAGGGTATTGCTGGGCTGTCCTGAGGAAGGATTTTGGGTCCAAAGATTATGTCCATGAGTGAGTATGTCTTGTGTAGATCCTGTGCAGCGAGTTGGGAGGTGGCGCGGTTCTGAAGAGGAATTCCGTTACTTGAAGGTGGCATGTTGCCCTGGATTGCGATGTCTCCCACAGATGCCGTTATTCAAGCAGCGCTGAGAGCAAATTTCACCTTAAGCCGAGAAACAGCTACTCCCGAGACTGCTGCTGAAAAATTCGAAGCGATGTAGGATGCTGAGAGGAGTGGGTACGACAGAAGACCGAGGCTATTGTGGTTTGTTCGGAATGAATATCATTATTTTTCACAAGGAATATAAGGTATGATATCGATGTCCGTCTACGAGAGACTACAAGGAATAAGGAGTCAACGTAGTTGAAGGTTACTCGACTGGGAAAAAGGACGAAAGGCGTGTCTGACGAGCAAATAGCCAACCATGTCAAGAATGAGGACTAATGAGACCTGAGGTTGGTTCAAGTCATTGCAGTTGCAAAAGTTGATTGCGTACTCTGAAATGGCCTCGATCCACATCTCTTCCACGTCAAAAATCTACTTTGAAGAGAGAGTGAAGTATTGCCTGCGTATCCGCATCAGAAAGAGAAACAGACCATTCATCCGCTAGTTGCATGTCTTCCAACCTCGCAACGAACTTATCCTTTCCTTCTGTTTTCAGTCTTTCCTAGAGAACAAAACTCAATTAGCAAGGGTCTTCAAAAACCAAAGGAAGTAGACATGCCTTCATTTTTAATCGCCTTCGCGCACAAGAAAGGGTCCTGATGATGTCTCCACATCTCCCTAACTGTCCACTGATGGTATCGATCCTTTTGCCACACGCCCAGCTCCCAGTTCTTCCGATCAAATACCCCATCGTCAGCTAGGCGGTGCGCGTCTATCGATGCCACGTAGCAGAGTTCCCAATGCGGATGACCAGTGCTGAATCTAGTACGCCCCCAGACGAACTGACCGTTTGTGACCTGAAGTACAGACATCTGCAAAGCCTGCTGAAACTTCACCGTGGGCAGCGCCAGCATTCTTTCGAACTCCTTACCCGTAGGGAAATGGAAAACGACTTCTGTCTTTCAAAAGCCGTAACGAAGGCGGAACCAGAGATGGTCTGTGATAAATTTGTGGACTACTGTCGGTAACTTGAAGGTGGTCGAACGCGGCGACCACGAACATCCAGCACCATGACCAAAAGCCCTTTTTCACCGTCCTCAAGACTTCGGTTTCGATGTGATGGAAGCCGTTTAGCACCAGTGTTAGAACAGCATTATAGATCATGCTCGCCCGCCAGAGCATTATGGCAACAAAGGCGATGTTCGCGAGAAGTACAAGGACAAAGAGTGTTCTTTTTACGGGTTGAAGAAATCAGCCACAGTGGATCGAGGTTCAAATAGTGCCAGGACGTACATCTTCTTGCTAACAGGGCTCCTATCAAGGTGGGAGATGTAGACACCTCGACCTGTGTCATTTTTTTCGAGCAAAGGAATTGCTGGGCTGTCTTGAGGAAGGATTTTGAGTCCAAGGATTGTGTCCATGAGTGAGTATGTCTTGTGCAAATCGAGTTGGGGAGTCCAAGGTGGTGCGGTTGTGAAGTAGGGTGAAGTATAAAGCTGCTCAACAAGGCTGTAGTTTTCAAACTTAAGCACCACAACGAGTGCCCATAGTACAACCTGTTCTCAACCTGTTCTTGAGAAAGGAAGTCCGTGTAAGGCTGTATTAGATAATACAGCTGTCTACACTACCTTATATATGCACCGGTAAGTGAAAGAGTAATCTTTCACTTATACGACCTTTTGGTGTAGTGGTTGCATTGCGGTGCATATGGCCATCTTACATTAAGTGAAAGATTACGGCTTGTCAGCAGGTTGGCGGTTCAAACCGAGCGGGTGGCAACATTACATTGCCAGCAGGTTAACCTCACCAACTGTAGTCGTAAGTGACAAGTTGCAGGGTGTGATCCCCTGGGGTCACCTATATGGTAACTCCCCACAACAACTAGATATCGGAAGGTCCCGGTTGATGTTATAGAGTGGGGGAGGGTGTAAGGCTGTATTAGATAATACAGCTGTCTACACTACCTTATATATGCACCGGTAGGTGAAAGAGTAATCTTTCACTTATACGACCTTTTGGTGTAGTGGTTGCATTGCGGTGCATATGGCCATCTTACATTTACATTAAGTGAAAGATTACGGCTTGTCAGCAGGTTGGCGGTTCAAACCGAGCGGGTGGCAACATTACATTGCCAGCAGGTTAACCTCACCAACTGTAGTCGTAAGTGACAAGTTGCAGGGTGTGATCCCCTGGGGTCACCTATATGGTAACTCCCCACAACAACTAGATATCGGAAGGTCCCGGTTGATGTTATAGAGTGGGGGAGGGTGTAAGGCTGTATTAGATAATACAGCTGTCTACACTACCTTATATATGCACCGGTAGGTGAAAGAGTAATCTTTCACTTATACGACCTTTTGGTGTAGTGGTTGCATTGCGGTGCATATGGCCATCTTAC
Organism: Laccaria trichodermophora; assembly: GCA_018417955.1. Taxonomy (NCBI): domain Eukaryota; kingdom Fungi; phylum Basidiomycota; class Agaricomycetes; order Agaricales; family Hydnangiaceae; genus Laccaria; species Laccaria trichodermophora. The sequence goes on from JACTVC010000022.1 coordinate 959,235, forward strand.
AGTCCGCTGCTTAATGGGCCAATGTCATGTCGCCCTGAATTATGATGTCGAAAGCTGCGCAACTTTCTAACAGATGCCGTTGAGAGCAATTTATCGGTTTTCACCTACATAGCTAGGCCAGAGCTGAGAAACAGCTACTCCCGAGGTTGCTGCTAGAAAAATCGAAACGATGTCGGATAAGAGGAACGGGTTGTGCTTAGTAATCTGTGAAAGTCTTCCGTTGTGACAGTGTGATTTGGTCCTCCTCCAACATAATCGCATTCTCGTCAACGTTCTCGTCCAAGTAAGATCTCGGAGTCCCCGACTAAATATGTTTCCTGATATGTTACTCGCTTCAACAATTTTAGATTTTTTCACAGATCTGGAAGTCGAGGCGGCAGTATGATCACTCGTTGCACACAGTGAGGCATTGAGGGAGCAAAAACACGCTGAAAATATTTTTTATTTTCACCGTTCCACTATGGATCGGAAGTTGGTTTGATGTAGGTCCGAGGCTACTTCAAAAGTCCCACTCGAGGGCCCAGAACGCTGTTCGAGCGACGTCCAGGTGGGATCTGATATCTCTGTAAACTCTATACGGGTATTAGGTTCATCTGACCGTGGCAGGTGTGTGTTCGACGTTTCTTCAGATTTTTCTGTCGACTCTTCAGCTGCTTCTAGGTTCGGCCCTCTGCGGAAGATACGGTAGAAGAACGCAGCAACAACGACGAGGTTGCAGACAATCATGGATGTCGTGGCCTACCAAGAAGTTTGTAGAATTTAATGACAATGGCGAGAGCTAAAGGGATACACACCTCAATGTGAGCCGTCATTGTGATGATGAACCCGCCGCTCGATCCCAGGTTAAAAGTCCCCTTAATTGATCCATAAAGTAAAACACAAAAAGTGATAGATGCGATCAGAGTCGTGAAACTCGCAGAGAAAGTTATGAGGATAAGGCATCGTTGAGTTCGTGGAAGCCTGACCCGCCAAAATGTAATCAATGGAAAAAGAGTGAGCAAGATATCGCCAGAAAGATCCACTTCAAAAACACAGAAATTAGATGCATAGCTAAAATTACAATTGAGGAACGACGCACAAGAATTAGCCATCACTGAGGCCTTTATGCAAGATTCTCCTTGGAACATAAGTTTGTTCCCCGTACGGCAGGCAACAGAAACAGTGACGACACAAACAATAAATGTAAAAACAAGATAAAATGCAAGGATCAAAGAAGCCCGTCGAGAGTGGTGGCCAGGAGGAAATATTCTGGCCATTGATAAGGCCAGGCTGGTGCGACATGACCTGACGACCAGCGTCAGACTGCTGAGATGAAAGAAGACTATAATCGCACCAGATTATCAAAAACCATAATAAAGTTGTAAACCAGAATGAATCCGAGTCAATAATCTCTTGGTCGTATACAACTGTGTAGAGAAATCTATAAGCGCAGCTTGAACAAGATACCGGGAAATTCTTACAAGATCTGTGATAGAGCACCCACAAGCTTGCGAGGTACGTTGCGTCGAGTCCCAAAGGAAGTAGTAAAAGAAAGTCATCCCACCACAATCGGGATGCGGACCAACGCTGAGCGAAGCGGAATATCGTTGATAATAGCGCCGTTGAGTGGAGAACTGTTAGAAAAACTAGATGAATTGTATTTTTTGTTTTGGGAGCAGGTGTAGTTCGTGAATGTCAAAGATGGCGTAGATTCAACGCGTTGACGAGACGTACCCATCCAAGGCTGCTGTGGCATGGCACCGGACGTCCTCCACGACGTCTTTTGCACGGAAGCGCAGTAAGGAGGGTGGCGATAAAGGTAAAGTGAAGAATATTTGAACAGGGGAAGCGACTCTGACAGACTCTGACGTTGATCGAGTCCAGACGCCAATATGAATAGGGTCACGTCAATGTGGCACTGGCATTTTCTCGCATGTCAGACTGTCCCTTCGATGCCGTTATTGCCTAGGTCCTCTTGACCGGGATCAACAAACAGTCGTCTATACTTAGCAGTAGTGATTTTCGGTGGAGGATCGCGGTCAAATCGCGGTGGTGGTGGCAGAGATCCAGAAATTATCACGCACGTGATGGTTCCCAGTAAAATTCACTAGGTATAACTTGGCTATACCTACAAGTTACCATGTAAACATCCGTTCTTGGCGCGTCATTTCTTGGCTGGTACAAATGTGTTTTTTGGGTGTTTTTGGTCGCAGAGAATCCCAAAAAACGGTACATTGCAAGTTTAAAATATCTTTTGAGCTACTAGCCAAAATTAGCCATTCAGGCTAGTAGCTCAAAAGATATTCTAATCGTGCCCTCGAGATTTAATTACACCTAAGGTTAGCCTAACGCCCGTGCGTCTTATGGCTAGACTACTCGTTGCACGTAAATCTGGAGTACACACAAAAAAAAAAACATATTCGATGGGCGCCTTGCTAGTGGTTAATACCTTGTACAAACCAATGGCAGACCTCCCAATAATTATCTCAGACTGAAAACAGTTCTTTCACGGACCAGCTTTCTCACAATGACGCGCATAGAAACAGATAAATGCGTATTGTGGATACAGCGTCAGGTGCTTGATCAGCGATAAGACAATATAACTGCGCACACGGAGTGGCGGGGTTGGGAGAGTTCATCCCGATGGCGAGTGACAGCAAGTGAACCCGTTATCTGTTGGGCTGCTGATAACTTGTAAGGGTTTGACATGCAGCTAACACTAAACGCTTAGAAAGGGGAACTCACAGTAAGTTATGTACGCGATTCAAATTTTGTCGCGTGCCTGAGACGATCATTTTGAACTCCAGTCTGACTTGACAAGAAATACATCCATCTGAGAGGGATAGGCGTTTTGATTTTGCAGACGGTAGTCAGTACAAGTCAAACGCCTCATTTCAGTCCTTCAAACTTTGGAATGAGGCCCGCGGGAGTCGGCTCACAGCAGAGTTTGAGATGACCGCTGTAATTGGCAAACATTGCATGCAGTCCACGCAGTCCGTGTGGAGTTAATCCCCATGCTGTGGAAACGCAAAGTAACCTTGAAGGCTAGATGAAGCTGATGGTAAATAGAGAGCGTGAAGCCGGTATTGCGCAACTTTCATATTTGATGACGGTTGGGCCACATTTTCGGCCGAAATGGACCTGTACCTGGACCTCACAAGTTTGACGCCGGAACCGGCGGTCAAATAAGGGTGTGGCGGTTCTTCAATTGGGAAGAAGTATGTGAACTGACAAAGATTCATGTCTTTGCTTTTTGCGAAACAGGTACAAACGCGCACACGGACGGGGTTGGGAGAGTTCATCCCGGTGCCGAGTGGCAGCAAGAGGACCCGTTATCTGTTAGGCTGCTGATAACTTATCAGGTTTCGACATGCAGCTAGCACTAACCGCTTAAAGGAACTCGCAGTTACGCGATTCCTTGTAGTTGGAAACTTCCTTGCGTACGTGAAATGATCATCTTGAACTCCAGGTTAACTTGACAAGAATTACATCCACCTGAGAGCGATAGGCGTTTCGATCGTGCAGATGGTAGCCAGTCCAAGCCACGGCAGAATTGAGGTGACCGTTGTGATTTGCAAACATCGGACGCAGCGTGTGGGGTAACCCCTATTGTGGAAACGCAAAGCAACCTTGAAGGTTAAATGTACCTGGTGGTAGATAGACAACGTGGAGCCGATATTGCGCAACTTTCATATTTCATGACGATTGAGGCACATTTTCGGCCGAAATGGTCCAGTGCCTCTCGAGTTTGACAACGGCGCTCGAATAAGAGTGTGATAGTTCTTCAATTAGAAAGAAATAACCGACGTTCAAGTGAGCTGACATCGTCCTTAGCAGAGTCTGATCAAAACAAAGATCCATGTCTTCACTGCCATCGGGAGCAGAGAATGCGATGGTTGATAAGAGCACCGTTTATCTTGGATCAGAACTATTTGAGGAGACGGAAGAAGTAAGTGCAAGGTCATCCAAAGTGGTCAAATAAGATGAGCTTGCTTGGAAACCAGATCGGGAGGCTTGCACCGGATATTCGCATCCAATTCGCATCATTCAATCCTCCACTAAGGTCACATGACGCCAATTTTTACGGAGACATCCAAGTCAAAGGTCAAGCAAGTGCAAGTGGCCGGCCGCCGACGATCCATGGCTGAACAGCTGAAAGGCAGCTTGAGATCCTTGGGCGGAAGTTCGCATCAACATGATAAGCATCTATTTTGGAACGCCCCAGTCATTGAAGGAACAGGAGAGCCTTGATCATGATGAGGGAGGAAAAGAGGTTGAGCGCGATATCCGTTCGGCCAGTATGCCCATTGCCCGAGTTGATCCCATTAGCTCCAAATTCCGAACGTAAGTCCTCTGGTAGACTTGAGAATATCGTTTTGAAGGTACACAGAGAACGTTGATGAAACGAGCGCCGAAAAAATGAAACGACGACTGGAGCCGTGGGCGTCCTGGGCTTGATGTGAACCAAAGATCGGAAGAAGGGATAACCTAGCGTTTTGATGTTCGCAGCAATGGATGCTTGGGTGGTGGAGGTATTAGGAAGAAAGCTGGGTGAACGGAGGGTGCAATACCGGGGGAACCGGACACGTGAGTGCATCAATTGGCTTGTGATTGAAATGCAACTCATTTTAGTCTCTTACATATAACTAGTCTTCTACTAATCCACAACGTTGACCGTTGACTCACACAATGACGACGACGACAAAATCATCAGACGTCCTGCTGCTCGGCGCAACAGGCTTCACCGGAACACTCATTACTCGCTATCTCTGTGCTCATCCACAGCGCCATCTTTTCACCTTTGCCATCGGTGCTCGCTCACGGTCGAAGCTCGATGCTCTCGTCCAAAAGCTGGACGTCCCATCTTCTGTCCAACTTGTTCAGGTTGACGTTACGGACAAGTATCAAGTTGAGGAGGCTGTAAAAAGTACACGCGTTATCATCAACACTGTTGGTCCTTACTGGAAGTGGGGAACGCCCGTCGTTGCGTGAGTCTCTTCTTCACGGCCGATGATAATACTCTGACGCAGCTCCCCCAGCGCATGTGTCCGAAACGGAGTACACTACGTCGACCTTACAGGTGAAACACCATGGGTGAAATACATCATCAATCGGTATGTCTCTCCTTCCCTCCCTCTAGTCGATGATCTGATTTCCTTATCAGCTACGATTACTACGCAACTAAAACCGGCTCCATCATCGTCCCTCAATGCGGGTACGACTCGATCCCATCCGACATCAGCGCCTTCTTAGCCAACAAAACCCTCAAGGCTCACTCTCCCTCACTCAACCTCGGAACCAGCACAACAGCCCACAAAATCCGTGGCGGCGTTTCCGGAGGCACACTCGCCTCAGCCATGACATCCATCGAGGAAGTTCCACGCTACGAGCGCAAGGAAGCATCGCTCCCGCACTCGCTCAGCCCCATTGTCGGCGTGAAACCCTCGCGGCCGCAGGTTTGGTATAACCTTCCGATACCGGGGGCTAAAGAGATCTATGGCGCATTTTTCTTCATGCAACCTACGAATCGGGCGCTCGTGCAGAGAACGGCCGGGCTCTTGGAGTTGGAAGCCATTATGCATGGAGGTGCGTCATATTCCTTGGTGGGGTCTACGTAGCTTACTGAGGTTACTAGACCGAAAGGAAGCTCAAATCGAGAGATATGGTGCCAATTTCTCGTACGATGAATTCTTAGTGATGCCTTCAAAATTGGTATCCACCATGGTGACGACGGCTTTCGTCATTGGTGTTGGCATGTTGGTTCTCGTCCGGCCCGTGAGTACTCCATACACCTCGAACTCTTTTTTGTTGATACAATAATCCGCGTATAGTTTAGGTGGCTGGTGAAGAAATTGATGCCCCAGCCCGGGGAGGGTCCATCTGAAGAGTGAGTTTACAAAACATCGCCAACAACCTTTCGTTGACTCTATTCAATCACAGACAGATGCAAAATGGATTCATGCAATGCACGAATCTCGCCGTCTCCGACTCTTCCCCGCCTGTGCACGTCCAATCTGTCGTGAAAGGGCACGGCGATCCGGGGTACTCCCTCACCGCAGGTACGTCGCTCTATTCTCCTCCTCAACCATCTATAAAAATATACTAACCGCGAATCACATCAGTAATGATCTCCGAATCCGCACTATCCACCATCCTCCCTCCACCCTCTCAAACCGAATCACTGAAAACTCGAACAGAAGAAACGCAGATCCATAATCTGAGTGTGTTGGCGAGGCAAGGTGGCGTGTTGACGTCTATGACGGCGTTTGGGGATGTGTTGATTAAGAGGTTGGAGGAGACGGGGAAGTTTGAGTTTTCGAGCTGTGTTGTTGAGGAGGAGGAGGCGAGGAAGGGTGTATAATATACTACTACTAGTATATAGGGTTTTATAATATATGTGAGAGTTGGTCTTCATACGTAGGTTGAACTGCCTGATCTTGATTAATATATATTATCGTTGTTGGTGTTTGAGGAGGAGTAGGAGTATAGCGGGGGAAAGGTGCGGCCAATTGGGAAATTTTGTGAGTGTGCATTGTGCAAGTACTCAAGTACAGTAACGGATGCATCTTTCTAACGATCTTTGTTAGTATATCGGTTAGTACACGCGCTTGTCATTTCCATGAAAGGTGTTTACGCGCGAAAGCTGGGTTCGACTCCCAGACAGAGAGCTGGAAAAGTTTTCGTAAAAGCTTTTTTTTGTATCTCACTCAAGTTTAAATTTTCTGCACAACAATAAGTCAGCAGGCGTACCGCAGCACCTTTTTTTGTGCAGATAATAGTAGTAGTGGTACCGATGTGCACAAGTAACTACCTTCCAGAAGATTCATGGCACACGATCTTGTTGAAGAAACCCACCACACCCATCCAAATACATCCTAACATGCGTCCCCACTGGACGGTCTACGAGCTCACAATCCACCGGCCTTGCCCAGCTCCATTTTCGCTCGCTAGTAAACAAAGGAAGAAAGAAAGAAATAGTCAGACGAGCGTTAACGTTGTAGGAAATGAGAAAAAGAAATACCCAAAACTCCTTGAACTCGGGGTGTTGTTCCAAAGTTGTCTTATACCAAGAAGTGCTTATCTTGTTGTATCTCTGTTAGTATATCGCTTAGTACACGCGCCTGTGCATGTCTCCACAATTGATGGCGCGAAAGCTGGGTTCGACTCCCAGACAGAGAGTTCGGGCAGAGCATTTCGCGAACTTCTTTTTGCAAAAACTTGTATGTATCTCAAGTTTTTCGCGCAGCAAGTGTAGGGCATCCACGGCGCCTTTACGCAGAACCATCGTATTGTAGTGGTGACATCAATGCAAGTAACTGCAGTCATGGTACACGCTCTTGAAGAAACCCACCACACCCATCCAAATACATCCTAACATGCGTACCCACCAAACGATCAACGAGCTCAGGATCTACCGTGCCCAGCTTCATTTTCGCTCGCTGTTTTTTCCCAAAGTCAGACGAGGGTTGTAGAGATGGGAAAAGAAAGAAAGTAACGTACCAAAGCATATCCAACACCTCTATACACAAACCCATAAAACTCCTTGAACTCGGGGTGGTGTTTATCGATTGGGGGGTTGTTGGCTCGTGTTGGGTCTTTTGTGCGTGCTAGGTAGGCTATCGTTGCTTTTTTGATGAGCTAATGGGATTGTTAGTTCTCAGTTCTCAGTTGGAAGGAGTGGGGAGGGGAAAGAAAGGCATACATTCTTATTCGCCCTCTCCGAAGTAGCCGCTGCATCTTCGTTATGTAGGCTGTCTTTATCTTCCGCCTTTTTCTTCCCCTTGGACTTGTTCTCAACACACGGTACTTCTTCCACGTCCCCGAACACGTCTGCCCTTTCTTTTCCCTTGCTCGTGGAGTGCTTGATAGGTAACTCTGGGATCTTGAATAACTGCCCCGTCTCACCACCACCACCAAGGCGGACCCCGCTTCCAAGATCAGCGACGCTACCCACCCTCATCAATTTCTGTCGTTTGGGTGCTGTGCCTCCGGGGACATTTCCACTCGCCACGCGCTTGAGCTCTCGACTCGTAGAAGACGAAGACGAGCCCACCAACGAAAGACTCCCCGATTTCTTGAGGTCGCGTCCGAAGGATATGGGTGGCTTGCGCGGTATAGGGTCGTCTGGGCGCGGTAAGCGGAGATGGTGCTGGACAGGTGGGTGGGGCGTCAGACGTCCGACATTTAGTTGAATTGTGCGGGTGGTGTTGGGTGTCAATAGAGTTTGGGGTTGGAGTGAGGCGTATATGATGATTTGGGTCGTTTCGGGGCCGTCTTTTGTGCATAGGGATGTTAGTAGTGGATGAGAAAGGAAGAGGGGAGGCGGCTTACTGCTGTCCCCTAGAGCGACTTTGATGCCTATTTCTGATTTGGTGGTGGGTGCGGGGAAGGGGGAGAGGCAGAATGTGTTTTCTAGGTATATTCGTGTGAGTGTTGCGTGCAGGTGTATGTCCCTGTCGTCATCATCGTCAGTCAAATTCTTTCGTTCCTCATACTTATACAAGGAGAAGACACTCACAGCTCGATACCACCACTTTCGTCGATATACACGTCACGAAGATGCACGACACCCATGAACCGTAGAGTCGGACGACCACGCATACTTTCCAGAGCTAGCGCTAGCGGGTTCTGTAGGAGGTTGAAGGTATGGTGCTTTGAGGGTGTGTCGTCGAGCTTTGCGGCGAAGGTTAGTCCGTCGAGGAGGAGGTGAGAATCGGGTAGGGATAGCGCTCCGCGGTATAAGAGACGATATGAAGGAGAGCTGGAGGGCTGAGATGAGGGCGTGCCCTGTGTGTTGTGTGTTAGTGGTCGGGGTGGTGTGGGGGATGTGATGGAGATGGCGGGGAATGGATGCGTCGTTAGTGTCGTTTGCAACATTCCTGACGTGATTTGTGGTTTGTGGGACGTTCCTCGTCACCTGCTCGTTGTGGGCGGCGTCCCTCATGCAAACTTGTTGATTGTCATGAGGAGACGCGTTGTTGTGGTTTGTTGATTGGAGCCAAGACTCACGCGACTCGAATCGTCCTTTTTTCTGTTTCCAGAATAAACGCTGAGATAGCAGTATACTTCTAGGTCCTTGTGCGACGCAGACCCACGACGCTAGCCTGTGCTTTTTAAAAATTTCGACCCATTTCTCTTCGGGTAAGAGGTGATTGATTGATCGAGGACCTGTCACCAGATAGATATTCAACCACTATACATATCCAGGAATTACATTGATGATGAGGTACAGTCAAAAAATTTCGCCTTCCATCAGGATTAGTTCTGAAGGATACGTCCAAATTTCTTGACGACTCGAACAGCGGGGAGGGGGTGTCTATTCAAGGCTAGCTTGCGCCTTCAAGTTCACGTTCTGCCCTTCTTTGCACAAACCGAACGCAACCAGGGCTGGATGGGCATCAGCAAGTTAACAATTTACTTTCCGGCTTTTAGCTGCTTTTTAGCTTGCAACCAGCTGAAAAGTGTAAAAGCCGGAAAGCTAATCTACTGAAAATATGACATCCTAGCAGATCTCAAGAAACACTTAGATTACAAAAAAACTATGATACTAATATACCTCAAACCCCATCCACCACTCAGACCTATCTTCCCCTCAGATTCTCAGCAACAAACGGCCTGAGCTGTCAAGTCATTGAGTGGCACACAACATGAGAGAGGGAAGGAGAACTCTGTACCGGCAGTCCATGGATGGAATAGGTCATGCTACAGCATTGAGAAGTGGCGTCGTCTCTGGCAGCATACAGAGTCTGAGGATGTTGCAGAAGTTGACGAAGGGGTGGTGATGGTAAGAAGCAAGAGACGGACCGTGACGACGTGGCGGTTGATGGCAGCACCACGTGAGTTGATTATTTGATCAATACAGCCAAACACCTCCACGTCACATTCTTCTCTTCAACTCTCATCTACCAGCCTTCCCCTCTACCCCGCTTGGTCTGCTGCATGTACCATGCGGGTGCTGCTGCATTTACTGAAATCATAGCGTGCAGTCACATCGTGTTTTGGACACTTGTTGATGATGGATTGCGACGGGTTCAGGAGGCAATCTGGTGTGTCATTCCACATTCTTGAATTTTCCTCTAATAAAATTTCCTCTGACAGATTCTCTATGCATCTCTCCAAGCTAGGTAGATTTCCATGAAGTTGGGTAGACTATGTAGTTCAGTAAATTTGCACTTTAGTTGCTAGTTTTGCCCTGATTGCTCTTTTCCGTGACTTTTCCAACTTTTTCGTTTGCTTGCCAATAGCTGCTTTTCACAAAATTTGGCCTGGCTTTTTAACTTGTGGCTTTTCCGCCTTTTTTGACTTGTAGTGACTTGCACAAGTCGAAAAAAGTAAAATGTGAAAGTCCTGATGGGGATGCGCAGTGTCTGTGACCTTGCCGCGAGTAGAAGTGAAGTAAGGGCTAGACAAATACAAGTAGAGTCCGTCCAGCAAATTCCACGATTATATAGCATGCGGTTTAATTCAGAATACAAGAGAGGATAATATCAACTGCTGGATCAAGCACCACACCCAATTTTTCGGCGCGAAAGTCGGAGGGAGCCAGGTGGTCATCACCACTTGGCCTATCATCCACAACGCATGCAAGTGGAAGTTGTTCTATAACCGACTCCGCACTAGGACGTTCTTGAGGTTCTTGTTTCCAACACATCTCGATTACATTCCAAATTTCGTCAGACAAGAGGCTTGCGTCGGGTGGGCGAAGTGGCCGAGAGCCTTCAAGCACTTTCTTCACGACCATACCGTCGCCGTTCTTGTGGAAAGGAACATGTCCCGTGTAAACCTTCATAGGTTGATGATCAGTGCCTTCCACAATACGGTCTTTGAGATGCCGACAACACTTACCTCATAACAGACGCATGCGAAAGCATAAATATCACAGGCTGGCGTCGCCTTGGTCAATTCCTCAGAAATTAACTCTGGTGCCTGCCATCGCAAGGTCCCACTATGATTTTTGGTAGTCTGAATCGAAGTCCAACGAAGAATATCTTCGTCAACAAGGTTGGCCAATCCGAAGTCGGCGAGACAGGCGCGTCCATTACGATTCACAAGTACATTCAGCTGGAAGGAACCGATTATTAGTAAACGTCAAACGACTGCTGATGAAAAAGGTCTTACACCTTTGAGATCCCCGTGTATGACTTGATTCTCATGGAGGAATTGAATCCCTGCTATGATATCCCATATCTAACAAAGTGGTCACTCAGTTATTACATAAAAACCAAGAAGAATTGAGGTCTTACCAGAAGTAGACGGTTCGCGTGGGGATGCCTCCTGAGATACTCAGTTACGTTTCCATTTTCCATCCATGGAGATACGAAGGAGATTCTTCCACGTGAATCTCCTAGATGATAAATTCCGTAGAAAGGGAGGATGTTTGGATGCGACAGATGTCCCCAAAGTAGGGCCTCTTTAGAAACAGCCTTGTGATGTAAGAAAATTAGAATCATTGAAGGCATCAATCAAGCTTACTTTGAGTAGTTGCTCAGTTTGCGTCTTCCGATCTACTCTGATAACTTTCAAGCAAATGGCCTGCCAGTGGTTGCGGAAACGACCTTTACATATCTCGCCAAAGTGTCCCGAGGCCAACACGTCATGGTTCCATTCGAGATCCGTTATAGTCAGGCATTCAGGATATAACTTCGATGATTTCGAAAGTCGCAAAAGGGCTTTTAGAATATCGTTCCTTGGCAAAGAAACTAGCTTCGAACAATCAAGCAGCTTGGAGGTGATGAGATTCGTGATACTGAGCAGTCGACATGACGTACCGTTTGCAGAAAATTCACCATCTTCTGAGCGCTATCGCCCACTAACCTGAGCAGAGACCTATAACATGACCTGTCTGTGATAATTCGAGCCATATTTTCACCAACGTCTTTGAGAAACGTTTGAGAAATGGTCAAATCCAAATGATGCGTTTCGCCGATTTGATGGGCGTTCACAAAAACGAGAATGCTTTCGAGGTGATTCGTGACAACATTTACACCTTGTATCATAGTCTTGTCTGCAGAGTTTTCGACTTTCTTTCGCAAACCAGGTCCCCAGAGTCCGAGAAGAATCCGAAGACGTTGTTTAGCCCACTGTAGCCGGGTATAATCCACGAGCGCTTCGTTGATCTCCATTCTGCTCGAAACCTGTAACAGATATGAAACAATTCGGTGTAACATCAAATCCTCTGGGCAAGTCGACCGAACAAATACTGGCCACGGGAGGTCATCCCACTTGATAAACCCGATGGTTGGCAACTGGGCCCACTTTTTTTGATGAATCTTCTCGAGAAGCGAAATGCGGGACTTGGACAGGTCCATCTCATCAAGTCGATATAGTTGTTCTTGAATGCTTTCGGAATGAAGGACAGAGTCGTTTGGGAATGGCGGAAGATCAACAGATATGGGCTTGGTCATCCATGGGCTGTCGCAGTAAATGTGGCCGAAGCAATAGGCTGCGAAAGTGAGGACTTCAGGAAAGAAAGAAACTTCTTTGTTGAGGATACGAACCACTTAAATCCCAGTTCTGGGAACCCTGTCTCGCCTGCTTTCTCTTTGGGTCATCCTCCCCTCTTCCCCATCTCTTCCTCTTCCTGCCCCTCTCCTCTTTCTCATCGTCGGCCTCATCTGTGCTGTAATCGCCTCCGTCAGACCCCCCATAATCTAAGGGCTTTCCATTGATAAAGAGGTCTTGAAGATATGAAGCATGCGTACTGATGTGGTTTATATTCACGTTATGGTCCCTCGACCTCCACAGCATGGATGCCCTGTTCAACGATTTAGAATAACTCGTCGAATACATGCTCAGAACCAACGTACCCTGTGCTTTCCATTCGAGATGCAGCCCTCGTTTGTCGATTGTCGAGGTGGACCTAGTCGTACTTCTCTTGAATAATCCTAACGATTTGAAGGTGTCGATGAGCACAGGTTTTCCTGGCATGGGCGCTTCCTGGCAGACTGCAGGCAAGGCGAAATTCCCATGCTCGTAGGCTCGACTCAAATCATCCTCTTGTTTTCAACGTCGAAGATGGTGACGGCAGCAAGATGAACGCGACGAAAGATCTTGGCCGATCCACGATGCTAGCCTGTGCTTTCTAGAAATTTCGACCCATTTCTCTGTAGGTTGATCGTTGGTTGATTGAGGAAATATTTAATTATTTCCAGAATTTTCGTCGACGTTCTCACCGTCTTCAGAGAATCAGAGGTCTTCAGATGAGCTCCACCGGCCCCACGCCTCGAAATTTCCCGTACTTTCAAACATTGCGTAACATGTCTCAGCCCAGGGGGTATAAAATGCCTTTACCTCCGCCGTCGCCCTCCCCAGTTTTCAATTCATCGGCTCTCACTTCACTGTAATGTCAGTCTTCCATTACGAACCCTTTTACGACTTCGACCGCTTCCTCGAGGACGCATTCGTCCCACGCGCTTGGACCGGTGCAGAGCAGCAGCCAGTTCAGAGGCGTCTCGGGGGTACCGACACCACCACCGCCGATGGGGCCGTCCGCGCCTTGAAACCGAGGTTCGTTCCACCTGCTTCCTGCTTCCTCACTGTGCAATTGCTGACCACCTTTACAGGATGGATTTACACGAGGACAAAGAGAAAAACCTCGTCACCGCTACCTTTGAGCTCCCAGGCATGAAGAAAGAAGACATCCATCTCGAGATTCAGAATGGACGCTTGTCCGTTTCTGCTGAGAGCAAGATTAACAAGGATTATGAGGAGGGCGGGTATGCGGTTCGTGAGCGCCGCTATGGGAAGTTTTCGAGGACCCTTCAGCTTCCTCAGGGTGTCAAGGTATTTGATATATCTGGTTGCACTAATTGTGTGTGGATTGACTTGGATTTTGTAGGACGATGGAATTAAAGCGTCTATGGATAATGGTCTTTTGACCATTACGTTCCCCAAGACAGCTGAAAATCTTGCACCCAAGAAGATTACTATTTCTTAAATTTCTCTCGATAAAATGACTCGGGTTACAAGTTCCTCGTTCCAATCCAATCCAACTGTATAATGTATCATAGTCTTGTATTCATCGTAACAACTTCAATTTTACTTGTGTACGATAAGATTAGATGACTATTGCCACCGCTCGATGTGATCGATGTTCGAATGTGATTTCCCAGGACGCTGGGAGTTGTGTCGATCTTCCACAGCAGCACAGCTGGGTCTGTGTGCGACAGCGTGTGTGTGCACACAGCAATGCTTCAATCTATCGCTTGATTCCTACTCTTATCCTTACTGCGGTGTACAATGTGGGTCGCCTTTGCACACTATCGTCGAAAAGAAAACGCTGAACCTCTTTCAACCAGATACTACAAAGGCGCCTCCATACGGATGTCTACGTCTCCTCACTACACCCACAACGAACAAGGCATCCGACAAAGGTAAGCCACAGATAACCACGACTATATGCGCACTATCAACCTCATCTCCAGCCGAAACCTCCCCCCAATCCAACAAATCATCTCTCAAGATCGGAACGAAGAAGACCTAGAAGACACGCCATCCCCACGCACCGAACTCCTTTCAGACTCTTCCTCACGACACGCACGTATCTCCCACGCAAGCCATGCCCTCGAATCCCGACGCCGCAAAAAACACCGACATCATCGAAAAGACAGCGCCCTTTCCCAATCCCACTCGCACTCCCCAAGCAGCTCACAACAGCGCGAGCTCATAAGCGTACTAATAGACTCTGAACGCGAAGCCTCCAAACTCCGTAAATCCCTTTCAGCCGCTGTCCAACGACTCGAGTCCGAAGCGCGCCGCGCTGCAGAGTTGGATAGGGAGAACAGGGAGGCGGCGGAGCGGTTTCGTCTCTTGAACGATTCTCGTCTAACAGCACAGCAAGAGGCGTCAAAAGCCAGCCAAGAGCTTCGATTATACCAATTCCAGCTTGAAAATGCGCAGAGGGAGATAGGGAGGGCGCAGGAGACTGTGAGGAAGTATGAGAGGCAGCGGGATGAGGCTGAGAGGGTCGCAGCGAGGGCGAGGGCTGAGGCGAGGAGGGTGAAGAGGGAGAGGTTGGTTGCTGATGCCAGGGAGGAGGGGAGGAGGAATGGGTTTCAGGCGGGGATTCAGCAGGCGCAGGAGGAGATTAGGATTGTGGCTCCTGGGGGACGGATCAGGAGGGCTCCAATGATGGCGAGGACGGGGACGGGGACCGTTCCGAGTGGGAGTGGGGATCATGATCATGACCGGTCGTTTGCTACTGGTGATGATGCGGCTTATCAGCGACAGGCTTCAGAGTCGAGGGTGCAACCGCGTCAAGAGGAAGTGGAGGAAGTGGATGAGGATGATGATGATGATTTTGGGATAGAGATACAAGAGGCGACGCCGAATGATAGCTTGGCCAGCCCAATACCGCGATACCCCACACGGAACATTAACGCACAGCAAGCTACGCCGCCCCATTCGCCCACTACACCACCACCACAATCGTTTACGCCGGCTATTCAGATATATTCGCTCGAGATACCGCCCACTGACCAGCTTGCAAGGGAGTATAATACCAACTCGAACCGCGAGTACAACGCCAACACGAACGGGAGCGACGTTGTTTTTGATGAACCCAGGGCGAGATGGGTTAATGCGAGGAAACATGGGGAGATTAATGGGGTGGAGGTTACGCCGCCTTCGTCTGCGGATCCGATAAATGGCCAGCAGCAGCGACCACCGTCGATGAACGAGCAACATCCGCCGATAGTTCAGCAACCGCCGCCCTCAACTTTGGGTCAACCTTCTCCTCTCAATCAGCCACCAATTACAATGGGGCAACCCTCAACACAGCAGGCACCACCAATGAATAGTCAACCGCCTATGGGTCAACCCTTAACAGTAAACGGACAGCAGCTACCTCCAATAAACGTTCAACCCCCCATGGGCCAACAACCAGCCCAAGTCACATTTTACCAACCTCCAACTCCAACTACCGGCCCACCCTCTGCAGGCCACAAAAAAGGCGTCTCATTCTCACTATTCAAACGCCCCCAAAACGCAAACGCACCATCACCCACGAAACCGAAGAACAAGAATACGTGGTACCGCACGTTTAGTTTTAGGAAGAAACCTGTTATTGATCCTGAGCCGGAGGAGTTTGTGGATATCCAGCAGCAGCAGGGATCTCAGCAGCCACGGAGACCAAGGGATATGTCGGGGAGTACAGAGTCGGAGAGTAATATGTATCACCGGCCGCCGCCTCCTCAATCGTGGTATGTCCCGCCGAAAAAGTCGACTTCTTCTTTGGCGCCTTCTGGACCTCCTCCCAGTTCGGCCCCTGCGTTTGCGGGTGCTGGGCCTTCTAGTCTTCGAAACTCAGCACGGCCCGCGAATACAAACCAAACTCAACTCCCAATCCCACCCCCCAAAAACGCGGAGTCAGGCGTTCGACGCGTATTCGTTTCCTTCTAGGTCACGCGCTGTTTCGATGGACGATTCGCAGTCTACGTCGACGAGGATGTCGCAGTTTGATTTGGTGGCTGCTCCTGGGGATGGGAATAGTACTAGTGCGAGGGGTGGCGGTGGAGGGCGGATGAGGGATAGGGATAGGGGTGGGGAGAGGGATAGTTTGTTGAGTGTGATTAAGGAGGATCCGATGAGTAGGGGGAATACGCCTGTTGCTGATCGGTTTTTGGGGAGACGGGATAGGGCTAGTTCGGATGCGCAGATGCCACATATGCCTGGTGGGTTTCCAGCTGGGAGTGTGAGTCGTTTTTTTCTTTTCTTTTTTTTGTAGTTGATGGGAGAGAACGAGTGCTGATGTTTTTTGTTTTTTTTTGTTTCATAGCAAACTTCATCGTCGAGGCGTCGTCGTCGTCCTCCTGAAATCTATGTACCACCTCATTCTGGGGCAGGGGATGACCCTTTCGTGGCTAACTGGAATCTATCACAAGCGACTTTTGCACCTATACCTCCGAATCATGGGAAACCATCTTCGTCGAATAGAGCGCCGCCTTTATCTAATGGAAATGGAAGACGGTCACCATCGAATGGAACAGGAACACAGCCGTCATCGATGCAAGCATCAGTGAACGGAAGATACCAGCAGCCTTGGCCGGCTCAGTCTAATTATCCCCATGATACAGAGGAATACCCAGCACTGATGACCGCCACTCCCGGAATCAGCGTTCTCCCTCCTGTGCGTTTTTTTCTCCCATTCTACCCCACAAGTATATATGAATATGAAACTGACGCCGATCCCGCACACAGACCGCAGCTCTTTCGGATCCCCACCCATTATCGACGCCACAGACAGGAAAGAACCATCTAACGCCGAATTATGTCTTCCAGCCCCCGCAAATGCCGAGTCCGCGCAAACCACTTTCGGAGGATCTGCCGCCGCCGCCACCGTTGAGATATAATGGCTATGGGGGATCGACGGAGAGTTTTTATACTGATAGGACGCACCCAAGGACACCGGTTAACCCTCCTCTGATTGCCCATTCTCCGAGAGCTGTTAGCTCTCCTAGGCCAAGTGAAAGAGGTTTCAACTCTCCTCGAGGCTACAACTCTCCCCGTGGTGGAGGAAGGCGTTCAGCGCAAAGTGTAACTCGACCCATGTCTGTTGTTAACCCCTCGTCTCCGTCTCCACCTCCGTTGCCAATTCCTTATCAGTCTCCCTTGCCCATTCCAAACATGTCTCCCATGCCCGTCCCATACAAGTCTACCTCAAATAAGTCAATCAACCCACCGCGGCCTTCATCAGTGCAGAGTGGCCATTCACACTCGCGCGTCCGGTCTGCCTCGATGATGCCTCCAGGTAGCCCCAACCGTCGTCCACCCAGCATCCGTTCTACCACCTCTCACAACAACAACGACCAGCGACCGACTCCACTAACGCTTCAGCCCATAGGACTCAGCGCGAGCCCAAACGGCAACGGGCTGCGCAACCTCCCTGACGCCAACCAAAGTCAAATTAAGATCCAGAGAATGCCCTCGAATGCGTCGATGAGGTCTATAAACTCTTACAACCATTTTGAGCCGCAGACGTATTTGGATCCTGCGTATTTCCAGAGTGTGGTGCCAGGGGGCCCGCCTGCGCAGGTCGATGCGGAGGAGATGTTGAGGAGGAGGAGGCAGGAGAGGGATGCGAGGATTGAGAGGGGGGAGGTTAGGGCGGGTAGTGCTGCTGGGTCGAGTGTGCATTCTAGGGCTGGGTCGACGGGGTCGAGGTATTGAGACTGGGAGAGATGGATTGTGTTTTCTTTCTTTTTTGCTGGTTTTGGTTTATATTCTGTTGCACATTGGTATACTACTATTGTACTTACTATGGATGGATGGAAGGGAGCTTTTTTGTAACATTAGTGATACTTTTGGATGCTAGGAAGAGTGATTATGTAAAAGTGGAAGAAAATATTGTGTTTCGACCACCATGACCAGTGCAAAAGGAACGTTGATTTCCCATGGCTCCCCTCTGGCTTATCCCAGATCTAGGGAGGAACGGACCGGTGGTCTACTACCCAAAACTCTAAAAAGTTGCCCACGAAGTGCGGTGCCGCAAAGATTGCAATGGCGGTGCCACATGTACAGCAATTGACAGGATGTCCAAGTGATGTGCGCCTTTTGATTATCTTCGCTGAGAACTAAGCTCTGACCACCCTATTCATAGCCAATCTCGCGCGCGTCATTAATTTGCGCACAAGCTTATCAGCTTCCACTGGCAGAAACTTACAACTTTTGGGATTTGAAAACAGACACTGATAGGGATTGACGCGAACCTACTAGGCCACCAGGCTGCAACAAGACGCGCACGATAACCATTGTCTTTATAACGACACTAGCCGCACGTCCGAGCATTCAAGAGGACG
Source organism: Laccaria trichodermophora (assembly GCA_018417955.1). Classification (NCBI taxonomy): domain Eukaryota; kingdom Fungi; phylum Basidiomycota; class Agaricomycetes; order Agaricales; family Hydnangiaceae; genus Laccaria; species Laccaria trichodermophora. The sequence continues at coordinate 978,008 of JACTVC010000022.1, forward strand.
ATGGCATACCCCGCTTCCAACTTGACCCATACTAGCAGGCTCTGCCAACGACTCTATTCACCACGTATCTCTCCTTTACGGCTTGCGTCAGATAGCTCTCTACTCGCTCAGATACGGTCTGCGAACAACGTCCAACTACCCCTGGGTCCATTCGATCCCAAAATACCATGTCATGCAACTTCTACAGATCCCAAAACCCGTCACACTGAGCACGACGAAGAGACGTTGGTGCCTTTCTTTTTGCATCGTCCTTTGCCGAGGACGCAAGCGCCGATAGGGTTTCTTCGTCCGGCGGTAGCTAGGGCTCTGTTGGAGGACCACCATTCGCAGTTGGAGCTTCATGGAAGGTCGAGTTGGTCTTTCTACCGCAAGGAAAACCAGGCACCGGAATCGTTGTCGGACAATGGAAATGGAAACGGAAAGATGTGGGCTTTTTCGTTTTCGCCCCATGTGTGGAATCGGTCGCTTCGCACGGACGCGATTAAGAGAGTTGTTGAGGGTTGGAAACGGTTGGGGATGTTTTCTGATCTACTTGAAGGCGAGTTTGTTTTGAAGCGTCCGACTGGGTAAATGTAAGGCGCTGACTTACATAGGCCGCAGTGATGAAGAATGCCCCGTCTATCTCCCATCTGGATTCGATAGAACAGCTAATTACGGCGAATCGATGGCGTTGACTGTCCAACGTGCTGCTCTGCCTTTGTTCAGTTTTCCAAATTTTGGCACTCTTCTTGTCGGCGAGTGCTTCTTTCGCGTAAACTGCGGCAGCGAACAATCGCTGAAGATCACTTGATTTTTTAGGTTTTTGCCAGAAAGGCGAATGCCCGAGCGACCTCCAGCTATGGATTGCTCGACGATCACGTTCAAAGAGAATGTAAGGAATCACCTCGGGTTTGTAATGCATATCTTTGATTTGGTTCTTAGCTTTCCAGGCTTCCTTGATGTTGTTGCGGGAGGAAACATTGGCCTCGGTGAGCGAAATCGCTGACGAGTCTTGTTTGTCCAGCCAACTTGCGATCTAGGACAACTTCCCGTTGAAAGTGTGATACGCAAAGCATCAGAAGGAGCTTCAGTTACAGAATCTTACCTGGCAAAACACGTTCGTTCTTCGGGGAATATCGTTTTCTCGCATCGCTCTTCCGCCGGCTGGCTTTTGCCTGGGCTCTATCACACCTTTCAGCTTCCTCTCCCCATGAATTCTCTCAAAACTATTGGTCATGACAGGGAAGTTGAGGGCTTCGAGTTGTTGGACGCACAGGAGTGTTTGGACAAATTAGTTGCTGGAGAGTTCGCACCGTCATCGGCGTTGGCGATTCTGAATTTCCTGGTGAGGGAAAGGTTGTATACTCGTGACGTCGATGTGGGATACGACGCTGTGCTTGAGGCCATGCAAAGAGATCTAGTGGTGCCGATTTTTTAATTGCTATTTTGTTTTGATCATTTGGACAGGCTACTTGTTTTTCGTTACACGCCCGAGCTATCCCCAATACCCTAACATCACCACATCTAAATAACACTCTAGGGACGCTTCTCGTCCCAATCATAAACCTATCTCGCTCTTATGATTGAATCCGAGTCGCGAAGTGCTTTCACAACGCCAAGTCTAAAAATTGGATGACCTCGCGCGTATTCCACCCATCATAACGATTCGAGAATCTGAACGATTGAAAAAGAGCCTTTACGACTATAAACGGCAGATTCATCAACCTTTTTCGCCGTCGGCATCGAGTCTCATGGTCGTCACATCGGTACTTTCACGTTTTACTTTTTCTACTTGTAGAAGCCGGAAAAAGCCGGAAAAAGCCGACAAAAAGTTGGAAAAAGCAGAAAAGCCGCAAATACAAAAAGCCAGGCTCAGTACCCTGGAAAGCAACTATTTTTGAATGCATTCAGGTCGACATGGGTTTTATTTCGATAGATAGATTTCCAACTTTCCAGCTTTTTGACTTGTGGCAAGTCAAAAAGTGGGAAAAAGTTGATAAGTAAATCGTGATCTTGCTGATGCAGGAATAAGGGATGGTGGTTTGTCAGGAATGCTTGAAATTATTTCCTGGTGATGATCTAGTTTCTATTGCAGAATCACAAATTTATGACTACCGTCAGCTCCTGTTCCCTTCCGTCAAAGAAAAAGAATTGAAGGGCTCAGGCAAGTTATCATCTTCAATTCCTCGTACAGGATCATTTACATTGTTGTGCCCCGCAAGGTTTTCATATTGATTGACATCCTCATCAACGCCTTCCACAAGTTGGTGCAGTTCCTGCTTTAGTTCCCTCTTATGGTATGTCTTCTGGTGTTTCCTGCGGCTGTTGCTTACCTTCTTGAGTCTATGATGGGTGTCAGAATCTCCCATAGATTTCTCGGTGTGACTATGTGTCTCGAGTTCCGCCTTTTGGGAGAGAGGGATATAAAATAAGTATTACAGGTCAAATGTGAATGAGAGCTTGCCTCTCTCAGCAGGACCTTAGACTCCTTGCACTTTCATCTCCACCGCTGCCACCAAAATCAAAGATAAACTGATCATGAACGCCTCTCCCCCGGGACCGTGATTTAATTTTCTGTTCCGTTTCCGATAAACATGCCTTTCAATAATTTCGGCACCTCAAGAGCATGAAGGACAATTTGGACCCGTTCTCCCGTCTAGCGTTGGCGGGAACTCCACAGTAGGATCTTGACGTTTGACCTTCTTCGGAAGCTCCATCACGCAGCGGCGTTTGCCGATTTGTTTAGCTTCACATCCAGTAGCGGCGCATGCGCCAGTCCCCGACTCACAAAATACCAGAGTTAATAGGAGTTCACCCTACAAAACCCAGTCTCCATACAGTAGCTTACTTTTCAAATTATGACTGATATAGTATGTGGGTATAAAATAATGCAGAAGGTGTTTTACCATTACAACAGTGTTTCAAGTCAACAGACTCCAGCTGGCCTTCATAAATCATGTTTTGTCCTGTAATGATGCCATCATGGTACCAAACTGTTGTATCCTGCGGCTCAACCAAGCAAGCTACAAAATGCTGGCCTCCAAAGTAAATGACTCCACAAAGCTGATATAGATGAGAGTTACCATTTGCAAGAATAGAAATAAGGATCAATTTTCATTTGAGCACTCAAGCCAATCTCAAATGACAGTATCTTGGGGACCACTCTCCACTCAGTCTTTTCCTTCAAGGGTAAGCCACATGTTTGACATCTATGTTGTACTAATTGACCATCACACTGAATCCACTCACTGATAGATGAAAATTGGTCCACTCCACTTGACATCAAAAATGATTGTAAAGGCATTGGATTAAATTCAAGGGGGTCCAGACCAGGGGTTGGGGAGGGGGGTGAGTCCTTGAGCTCTTAAAAAAATTTGCTACTCAGGCCAAAAACTGGCCAAATGGCCATAAATTTCACTCTCAGTTTCTCTTCAGCTATTCTAACATGCTTTACACAGTCTACAGACACATTTCTGACTCATAACTAATAATCTTTGAATTCTTTTCTTCATTTATGCCAAATAACACATGACTGGCCAACCATCACAATATAGTTCATCTTTGGATTTTAACCAAATGAGAACTGAGATGCCTTTTTGTGACTTATATAGGCACACTGTTATATTTTTGCACTTCTCCCACCCCTTGAAAACCAAAAATGCGATATGTTTTTTTTGTAGTTGCCTTTTTCAGTCTGACATTTCCATTTTAGGAAGGGGGGGTGAGGGGTGGTCATGTCCCATGGCTTAAAAAAAATTACCGACCCTGTGTGACTTTTAAGGTCCTTGGACCCCCTTGATTAAATTGCATATTTGCAGAAGGGTGGAGGTCACATAGAAATTTAGGAACTCTGACAATTAACTCTGACAAAAATACTTCATATAATAGTTGATGCAGTGATACAAAAGTACCCCAAGCAAAGTTTTGTGGAGCTTGAGCATGATGGGTGTAAATCATCAAGTAATTTTTGAAGTGTTTTTTTAGTCAAAAATTTTCAGGGTTTGAGCTCAAAAGATTTATCCTTAACAAGAACAAGTAGATCTGAGAGAAGTTGTACACTTGAGGGGGTAAGTTCAGTCTTTGGAAAGCTTTGAGGTATATGAGGAGCAGAAGCAATGATGTCACCAAATATACTACTAAAATGTTTGGAAAGAAGATCAGATCTTGAAATGTAGCTTGGGGGTGTTGAAAAAAGAGGTAGAATATCACTAGTTGACTTGGACATGACCAAATTCCAAGTATTCAAAAATGCAACCAGAAGCCCATCAATTAATTGAGTTTTTGTTTTAAATTAAGCCATGGGCTGCATTTTAGCCGAAAGAGCAGCATCCCTCAAGACAGGTACAGAGAATTTGGAGAGAGAAAGCTTATGACAGTCATCTGAAGAAAGGAACCAAGCAGGGTTATCCAGAAATTCCATAGAACTAGATGGTTGATGTGGTTAGCCACAATTTTATGCTGGTAAAACACAAGTTTAATGTGGTAGGCCACGATTCGATGCTTTACAAACAAAAACGAATGCGACAATCCAGAACAAACGCAACAATCCAGAACGAGCAGCAAGTGCTCAAGTGGACGGAACATATCCGGCAAGAACAACAACAAACATGGAACATGCCAAAGGTCGTGGGAAGCCATCACACGACAGTTGGCTGGAGTTCAGATTTATCATTCTGACAGAACCCTCCTCTGTTCCAGAGTTGGGGATTCTGGGTCCTGTTTGTACACACACAAATCACTATGTTTATTGTTGGCTGAGAGAAGACTTCTCGGAACTCTCAACAATCTCATGTCACTTGAATGTTAGTGATATGTATATCACACATCATGAACATGTTTTACATATTATCAACAAATTTTACAAGTATCACACATGAACCTTGACATGAATAAGTACTTGCTGTGTTTTTTTGCTGAGAAAGACAACCTCGAGTACAGATATGCAGCTTCTCAAAAATTGTGTCACATTTCCCACTAACTATTGAACCCCAGAACAAACATTAAAAATAAGTAAGAGCTTGCAACAATTTGACATGTTGTGTTTTTGGTGATGACCCCCAAAAAAGCTTGCAATGAGCACAAAAATGAATGTTTTAAAAAACAGGTCATGTTTCCCACTAGCTAGACAGCCAAACAATGCCCAACAAAGCATAGCCTCTTGCAAATGGGGCACATAGCTAGACAGTTCCTATGAGCTCCAAAAAATATAGAAATTGAGCAAGGCCTTATATGACATACTTTGCATCTTTTTTGTGATGTCTCTCCCAATAGCATTGCAATGAGTTCTAATGTCAATGTGCAGCTTCTAAATAAAAGACTTACATTTCCAATTCACTAGACGGTCTGTATGAGCCCCAGAATGTAAAAATTGAGTGAGAACTCACAATAATATGACATATTCTGTGAATTTTGGTGATGTCTCCCCCAATGCATTGCGACAAGTTGGATGTGCAGCTTCTCACAAATAAGGCATGTGTTTCACACTAATTTGGTAATTCCAATGAGCCCCAGAGTGTAGAAGTTGAGCAAGAACTTACAATGATATGACACACTCTGCATTTTTTAGTGATGACCCCCTGAAAAAACTTGCAACAAGTTGGAACTCTTGATGCACAGCTTCTCACACATAAGGCCTGTGTTTCTCACTGACTAGATGGTCTTCATGAGCCTCAGAATATGGAAATCAAGAACTTACAAGAATATGACATGCTTTGTCTTTTTTTCAGTGATGACACCCCAAGAAGCTTGTGAGGAGCAAATGCGGAGCTTCGCAAAAATGGGGCCTGTGTTTCTCACTAACTAGATAATTTTTATGAACCCCAGAATGTAGAAATCAAGCAAGAACTTACAATAATATTCCATTATCTGTGATAGATTTTATGATGGACTGTGACTGGTGACTTTTTGCTTCACACAATACATGGCTTCCTGTTGAGTTGAGAGTAAGTTGCAACCTCCAAGTAACACAGCACCCAAAGAGATGGACATACTTCAAGTTATGGAGGCATTGAAGCCATGACCAAGATGTGGAAGAAGGCTGTGAGAGTCTAGACCAGCAGCAGCACAAGTGCAAATGCAAATCCTTCCATGGAGTTCCTGCCAACCTTACCTGTCTAAGGTAGGTGGGAACTATATGGCAGGATTTGAATTCATGATTGATCCAATCACTTCTCAAGACTATTTTGGGAACTATTTCTAATGGCAACTGTTAGGTAATGTCTACCTCTGGGACCTGCCAATGCTTGCAATATAGCACCAATTTCATACAAAAATGCAAATAGAGTGGATTGCAAGAAACAACATGGAAAGGATTGCAGAAAAAAAGGGATTAGCAGATGACAGTCTTTGTAAGTGAGGGTCAGCACCAAGTCAGTGCTCCAGTCGACAAGTCAAACATGCACATACATACAAAGGCTGGGCAGTTCGACAGCATTGCTGGTGTAGGTTCTGCACATAGAGACAAGGTATGTAGAGATGCATGTCTGCTTAATTTCCTTCAATTCAATGTTATTTAATTTTCAGAGCTTTCCCAGAAAATAAAAACCAAAATAGAGCATATTTGTGACTCAGGCTGGTCAGCTGCCATTGGATGGCAGTACAATATATCAAGACTAGATTGAATCTGCTGGAGATCAAAAAAATTGGTGAAACTCACATGGTCGAGGACCTGGTATATCCAACACAAACAGTACCAGATTATATATATTCATGATTTTTCTATTTTAGAGCTTTAGAGGCTGCCAGCAGAACAATGCTTATCCTAATTATATTTTTCTCTTGGTGGCAACTTGGTGGCCTAATCAGAACCATGAAATTTGGGGAAATATTGACTTTTTATTCTGGATTTTTATGTTCCAAACAGGCTGTCTGCCATTTATAGCATCCACCTTGAAAAATGACCACTAAAGAAATCTTCCAAAAGTCTTCATTATATATTTTATGCTGAAGTTGTTGCTTGTTGCAGAGCAAAGCTTTTGAAAACTAATACCAAAAGTGATAAATTCAAAGGAATATACATAGCATATTAGCATGTAAGATAATGTTGAGTCTGCCTCGCTTCTTCATCATGTCGTAACTCATGACTGACTGGCAATTATTATTATTATTAGCCTTGATAGTTGAAATATTATTGACTCTTCTGAGCAAGAGAAATAGGATTTGGCAGATCCCATTAGCAGAAATTGAAATCTCATCAATGGAACACATGTGTTGGAAATCAAAATTCTGCAATATAGTTCCTGCCAACGCTACCTGTCTCCAGGTTGATGAGTGTTTAGATTTGTGTAATAGACATCCATAAGTGAGATCTTGAGACAACTCACCAAGGCTGTGGCTCAATGCCTGAATATCCTAAGCCACAGGTTGGAAAAGTTGTTGACAGCTGCCTTCACTGGAGATGTTTGTTAGGATGCCAACCAATGGAGTAATATTGTTGATGATGAGCAACCATATGTAATAAATACAGTAGGTTATGACCTGCAGTTTGAGTGAGAAAAAAATGACTTTCCCACTTTAAAATTAATGCCCCCTGCAAGGTTCGAACTTGCGACCTCAGGATTACCTAATCATTAGATTAGTCATATTTCTATGAGACCTGCGCTCTAACCAACTGAGCCAAGAAGGCCATATGACTCAAGAAGTTAAAGTCCGTCATGACACATTTTTCCAAAGTTTCGTCCGTAAACTCTCCCCAGCTAACAGAAGTCCGTTCTGAGTGTCATTCACACCAAATCTTGACCCAGCTGCCAAAGTTCTGATGAGAAACTTCTTGAAGGACGTTTTTTTCAGATGGAGTGGCCGTTCGAGTTCCATAGCTAGTGTTCAAACTCCAGGTCAAACTTTGGTTGAGCAGATAAGCTGATGAAGGAAGGCATAACTTATGCCGCATAAGTTTATGAAGCACTTAGAGATACCGCTCAGTAAGAGTGATTACTTGTGTGCGATGATTCAAAGTCAAAACAAACTGATCCATTACATTTTCACCACTCTATTACGGAGGGCTGACGCTCCACCTTCCAAGCTGACAGCCCCTCGCGTGAGGTACCTCATACATGGTACCCCACCACAGAAAACAAGGTATGACTTCTTCTAGCACTCCTCACTCTATCAACATTTTTTGCCGTTGCAATATTCGGGAACTATGAAGCATCATGCACAATCGGAAAAGGCGGGTGCGGCGTAGGCAAAGGTTGCCAAAGAGAGGAGAACGGCGGCTGATACTATTTTGAACCTCATATTGCCTAAGAAGCATGTAAGATTAGCAATAAGAGGGGGAGAGGGTAGAAATATGGACATACGATAAGAGTCGATGGTATCTGTATGAAGTTTCGAAACACAAAGACGATTTGCTCTACGTACCTCTCGACGCGATGACGACATCTTGCGACTATCGTCCGACTGAAACGGGTGCGTTGCTCGCAGAGCTGGAAGCAGATCGAGGAAAAACGTCGGTTTCTGGAGGAACACATACATAGTTGGAAACCTTTGACGAGGTGGTACATCGGTCAAGGCCGGCTCCAATGGATTGGAAGGTTTGATCAATACGCGCTGAACTATTTTTTAAACGCTCTCCACTCTTGCAAATTGTGTCGTCGACTCGGGGCTCCATCGGAACGATAAACACTTCCTGACTAAAGGGAACGTCAGTCGTTTTTACATTCCGAGCAGTTCAGTGGTTTACGGCTTGACTTTTAAACACCCCTCCCCAATCATGTACCAGGTTTCCGTAGCGAACGAGCACCGAGTTCAGTACCTCATTTCTTCGTCAAGGTCGAGGTGAGAATCTTAATGACAGCATGATCCTCAAAGGATGGTTTTTGTGGCAGTTTGTGTTAGCGTAGGGAGGATGCGTCGAAACTTGCAGGTGTGGATGGATTCCTAGACAGGCAGAAAAGGCCAGGAAAAGAAGGTCAGTGTGGTGTTTGACACAGCAAGGTGATCCATTTCCTGCACCTTCACATGAATGCAGTGACTTGAACGAAGCTTTGAAAACTCACAGGATATATGATTCAGATCTATTACCTATTATCCACTCTTTCATGGTACGGCAACAAGCACGCATTCAGCTAAGTTCTCTTGACAAGTGGATCTGTCCGAGTCATGCTAGGAAGCGTCCTGTCGATCTGCAAATCCATTGACAGTCTGCTTATGCAAATGAAAGCGACTGAACGTACCCCAATTGTCTTGAGACATGCCTCCATGCTGTCAGTTCTTCGACACATGTCGCATCTACGCCAATCTGGGACACCCGCTTGTAAAGGAGCTGTTAGTGTTCAGGTCACACGGCCTTGTTCACGCCGTCGCAAAGGAACAGATCCAGGTAGTCCCGGTAAAATGGTCGTCGACTCGCAAAAGAAACTGGGAGCACCAAAGGCATTATGAAAGCCATCAAGCCGTGCGGCCGTAGTAGGGTCACCAGCATCTCTTCCTCCAAAATCGACGTGTTGAGGAGTCAAATTAAGTCAGGAACGTACTCATGTGTCGTAGTACTACGAGTCAAGTTTTCAAGTAACATGCGTGGTGTTTCTTACGAGAAGTACCCGACAATAACGACGCAGGAGGTGCTGAGTGCTGGGGTGGGAGATTACAAGTCAGGCGTGACAGAACATAATTGAGGTTAAGCCAACGTCGTCGTAAGAGGGTGCAAGAGGCCAAATGGAAGCGGAACGGATGTGGCGGACTTGAATTTTGTTTATCTCTGAATTCAAGTCAGAAATAATGCCATCTTCCAACACTTGTTTTCCTGTTATGATCTCCCCCCAAGAATCTCGAATTCATCCATCAACACAAAACATCCGAACTGCAAGACCTTGGGCCACCTTGAGCATGGTGACATGCCGGTTTACCCACAGTTACCCGAATCCATACAGTAGCTGCTACGGCAGAACATAAATGTTTGGAAAGACATTTTAGGTTGCCAATCCGAGTTGAGCAACTGCCCTATCCTTATCCCTATCGGTGCCGCGCTGAACTGTGTGGAGAGAGCTCACGGATGCAGCCAAGGATGATCAACGAGTGAGAAGTTGACGGTGCTTACTTAGGTGGGACAGGAATAGTGTACATATAGGTTGGTTCCTGGGAGGTCGAACAATCGGCTGCTCAGCACATGCGACGGACCTCTTTCCATGGCAGCTTGCGAGTACGGGCCACTGTATGTTCTCCAATTACTACGTCGCCAATATGTTTCTTGCATCTGACACACTAGGACAGATGCTCCTGAACGTCAGCCTTGACTCGGTACGGCCTCCTCTGAACTCTCGAAACACAACGATCGATCGCTCCCTTGGTTTCGTCATCGCTCGCAGCTTGTCTTACTTTACCCCATAGGTATTTGTGTAACTCAAGCTCCTCTTTCATGTCATTAATCATGTCTACCCACATCGCAGTCGCCACCACATCCCTTGGAAAGATCGACGCCATCCAGATCCCCACCAGGACACCAGGCGACGGAGATATCCTCATCAAGACTTCAGCAGTAGCCATATCGCTCTTCGATACCTACCCGGTCGACCGAGCGTTTTTGGTAAACGCGTACCCATACATTCTAGGCTTCAATGGTGCTGGAACTGTCGTAGAAGTTGGGACGGGTGTGCACGACTTTAAAGTGGGAGATAGAGTAAGCCATCCCGTTCATTTTCACTTCAAATTCTTACTTTCTCCTAAAGGTAGTCGCCCTCACAATGGATCCAGTCAAGGGCAAATCTTCGCAAGAGTACATCACCGTATCTCGAACCCTCTGCGCTAAGGCATGTACTGAGAACACTGCGTAACAAACGACCTCGTTGTTTAACACATATCGAATAGATCCCAAACTCCCTTCCATTCCCAGAAGCAGCCACAATACCAGACAACTTTGTGACAGCCTTCTACGTCCTCTTCTCCCAACTCGGCCTTCCCATGCCCTCTTCATTCCCCGCTCCCACCGTCCCACCTCACTCAAACACCCCCATTCTCGTATACGGTGCCGGCTCTACCGTAGGTCAATACATCATTCAGCTTTTACAACTCGCTGGGTACACAAATGTTATCGCCACGGCATCCGCGAAGCACCATGCGTACCTCCGCTCTCTCGGGGCGACGCACACATTCGATTACAACAGTCCCTCTCTTGTAGAGGACGTGACGAAGGCAGCTGGAGGCAAGGTCACGCTGGCGGTCGATTGTGTCTCTGTCAAAGAGTCTTTGGCGATCCTAGGCAAAACTGTTTCGGCACCTGGGAAAGTGGCATTACTTCTCCCCATTAAAGAGGGGAGCACGATCACGGGGAACGTTGAGGAGAAGCTTTACATGAAACTGCCTGATGATATCAACCCTTTCGCAAAGGATATTCAAATTTTCGAGATCAAGACGTTCTTGTATCAAGAGGTTTGTTTGTCGTCCTTTTTTCATCCAGATGGCGCTGATGTTTCTCCTTACCAATAGGACGAAGTGTTGAGAGAGAAGTTGATGCCGAAGATCCTTTCCGAGTTGTTGGCAGCTGGGCTCATCAAACCAAACAAGGTGCGGTTGTTCGACGAGGGGCCTATTAAGACACGAGTGGAGGCTGCACTGGACCAGTTGCGACACAATACGATCAAAGGGGAGAAGGCGGTCGTCGTTTTTGAAACGTAATTCACTTGTGTTGCCAAGGAGTTCAGTTGTGTGTGCACCAACTCAGTTGAGGTCGAGATGACCAAATTTTCCTGTGCTGCTCCTCTTGACAATGATTCTCCGAAAGATATCCGATCCCATTCTCCAACCATGCTTCCAACCATGCTCACAATGTCTGAATCATCTCGTACAGCATGGTAAACGGGTCTGACTCATCTCTATCCTTCTCTACAAGACTGCATTTTCCGCTTGTTTTTCGCCCTCTTCTCAAATCTTCTAGGAAAGCGGTCGAGGCTCTTTGGTGACGATATTTACTTTGCACATTCCATTCCTTCAAACACGCCTCTTTTCGTATCCAATTCGTGTCACTATTTTTTGAACAGTTGAAGTTCCCTGGTGAAATTCGTCCCGCCTTCAGAAATCATTGATTCTGAGTTGCTGTTCGACGGTGAAGTACGGAAGCACACACCATGGAAGAGTTAACCATGTCCGAGACTCCGACTCAGAGGTTTTGCCAACCATATCGTTCGAATTCCCACGACTTGTTTTTCTGCTTTTCCTCGAGTGATTGCCCTTGGATTGCCCATACTTAGCCCTGGACCAGCCAGCCAGCCATGCAGCGCCTCTTGATTCCATGTTCAAGACATTTATTCTCGATTCAACCAGTAACGACGTCCTTTGACCTCGCCATCAATATACATATGTCGGGCTACAGCGCATTGGCCACCGACTTCACAATTCCTCCAACTGCCTTTGTCTGATTCTGTTACACCAGCCATTCAGTGACCAAGCTCAGAACCGCGTAATAACCTGGAAGTAATCACCCTCCCAACATGGACAATCCTCCCTACCGCATAGTTGATCTTCTCTCTTCGGGCTACAATGCACATCCACCTCTCTGGAGTCTCAGTGTCGTATCTTTCTGCTCGAGGTGCTAATTCTTTTGGGAACGGTTTGGGGTCAGCGAAACGATTCGCCCCAGGTATCGAAGGACTCGAATGGGCCTACCCACGTATCTGAGATCAGTATGAAACGATTCATGGAAAAATAGCAAGTGACCTTTCTTAACGGCGAGCCGCTGACTTTGTCCGATCGCTTGGATTTATGGGTCATCGTTGTAGCACCCTACGGTACACGGATAAGAAGACTTCAATGACAAGCCTAGGTATCACACAAGCGCCTGTTTCATGCTTCGGAAGGTGGGCCTTATGTATACCTTCCTAAGTGGCTCTCAACCACGAGGCTTCTGGCTTGCCACGCCATTGTCTTGCAACGCAGGGGCTTACGGCGCGTAGTGAAATGAAACGAGGCCACCATTCATGTCGTCACAATACCCAGGCCGCCGTAATGCCACAAGCCGACGGCCACTTGACGGATGTGGCAATTCCACATTTTCCGGATCGGGAAAATTGGTGGCCTTGCAGGCCCAAGCGGACAATGCTATTGCGACTTTCAGGCCACATTGCTTTCTATAAAGCTGGCTGTCTTCCAGAGCGACAACCCTCACTGACAACCCTCACTACCAAACCCACCCACATATTCAACTACTTTTAACTACCCACTCCACTCTACACTAAGATGAGCACCGAATCTCTTCGTCTCGACAGCCTGGACGCTCAACGTTATGACCTCTCGAAGCGTCGGGTAAGTTTGCTCTTCGTCCGTGTGACTGTCTCCACCTGACTCTGACTCTCCTTAGGAACGCACCATCACGATGGAGACAAGTGTGACTACAGGCCATGAAAACATCGTTTCACCGGTCCCTCGCGAGGAGGCTAATCCCACTCCTTCCTCTCCCCCCGTCACAGACGCATTCTCATGGGTCGATCAGCTCTTCCGACGGTTATCCTCACCCCTTTTGGTTAATGGCTCCTCCGCATCCTCCTCTCCAGCCTCATCATGCTCCTCTTCCGCCATTACCTCACCTACACCACTATCCCCCAACTCCTCCACATCCTCCATCCTCCTTGATAGGGAAAAGAGGGGTTGCATCGCCAGGCATGAGAACGACACCATCTACTGCACCGACGTGTTCGAGCGCGATGGGTACACTACCACCCGAACCATCATCCGCCCACACGTCCCCGTGTCAATCTTTTCTCGTTCGTCGAGCCCAGTCAGCATTCCCTCCCGCCCGTCCTCCCCTATCAAGTTCTCCACTCTCAATTGCATCGGGAGCACCGACGCATTCGAGGAGGAGGTCGAGCACCTCACTACCCTCCGCCAGATGGAGTTGAATGGCGAAAATCCGGGGATCAGAGTGCGGGTGCAACAAGAGAGCCACGTTACTGTTGAGGAGAGGTGGAGGGGCGGAATTCAGGCCATGATTTATCAGCGTCCTGTGTCTACGGTTGTTGGAGGGGCTGAAGCCAATCACTGAGCGAGCCAGGTGGAAGCTGCTCAATTTCTTCATAATGCATTGGACTTGTTTCATTTCATCTTATTCTTCTAACATATTACTATCTCATTACTGAATCCTTATTGCATTGCATCTAGCTAGAGTACATATACCCAATATTGTAATCGTCGTCTTTTCCTCCTTCCAACACCCAACACGTTTCAAAAGATATAATACTCATTTAACATCAGAACAAGCTCAGAAGCTATAAGTTACTGCGTTTGTGTGGTCGACGCCCCGTCTCTGCCTGAATTTTTGGAAACACAGCTTTACGAACTGTGGATTGGGTTTCAAATTGTACGCTAGGTATCATTGAGATCACAGAGCATCCTCTACCATTGGTATTTGAGTTCACAACCGCACACTTGAAAGGTAACCTTGACATGTAAATTGCAAAGAGATCAACTCTATATTAGGCATGACTTTTATAAAACAAAGGCGTTCAACGCCTAGAGCACCAGGCCAGAATGTCGTAGCGTCTCCTTGCGTGAAGGAGCGATAGTCGTATCACGACTATCCACATGCCAAATCAATTACCAGAGACTGGTTTCCCGACATTCGCACTGCGAAGTTACCATTCAGCACAGCCAAAATTTAAAATATACCAATGCGACATACCCGAGCCCATCGCCGTTGTCCCCAGTGTACCGACAAACGACATTTTGAGACTCTACGTCGGGGTAAATAGTACCAGCGGCGCAGACACCAACAGCGCATGCGACCTGAGTCTCACTCTTGTACACAATCTACATTCACGTCGTGAGCATCGTGAATTTACACGCGACAAGAAAAACGCGAACGTTGATAAAATGGCCGTTGTCTTCGGTAAACTGGGGGTTGTTGTCTGTCGAAAGTGTTAGCGCACAAATCAATGAGGGATGCTTGTAAAACGAACAATCAAATAGAGCTACAAAAAAACTTTCAGTCAGAATCTGGCCAATGACAATACCCGACTCGGATTCACAAGCTTCGCCCATCCACATATTTACGGCATCCATAATGGGGTAAGACTCTACTGAGCGGGGCCCGCCTACGTACTGTTGGAGGCTCGAAGGTGAGCGTAAGAAAGTCATGGGGTAAAGTTCCTTTACCAAATTTTCAGAATAGTCGCCGTCACTAATTTTAAATTGAGGTCAGTCAGAGTTATTCAGGAAATTTTTATGATTATGTACCTATGCTGGAACACGCATTTGTTGGCATAGGCTTGAGTATCGGGATAGAGTGCAGCACTCCAGGTGAGAGGACTCGCTCCATACCGAGCTCTGGCATCGTTATGTTGAGTCAAGACATCGGCAACAAAGCCGGTCGAGCCTGGAGGGTGAACCCTTAATCACAAACTCTATGCGAAGAGAAGAAAGTTGTACCACTCTGGTAGACGGCAGCGGGGGTAGGGCCAGCATAAGGAGTAGTTTGCGCAGAAGTACTAGTAGGCGTAGAAGCAGCGGTAGTATCATTACGGCCGTTGGCCACTGCGAGTTTGTGGATATGTTTCTTGCTTGGGAGGGCAGAGGTTGAGATAGCGAGGGCAAGAGAGACGGAAATAAAAGAGAGGAGCTGCATGTTAGCTGTGATGGAAGAGAACCCGAGAATGCAAGAATTGAGATGAAGGAAAAACTTTGACTGGGTTGTACCGACTTTTGAAATGAGAATCTATAAACTCCGCGCGTTTATTTTCGGGCATGAGGAACTTCGATGGGGACGGGTAGTAAGCTGGAACGAGAAGCTCGGACAACCCTGAGCAACGGCCATGATGCGGGACGGAACAGATTCGTTGGTAGACGGGCCCCGTTGTTTTGAGGGTGACAAGGGGAAAGTCATCCAAAAGTGCCACTTTTGGAGGATGTTCATCCATTTCGGACGGTCAAAGTCTAAGTAAGCCTTTTAGGTCCACGACACACTGGCCAGCTTCGGTCATCAAACAACAGGAGCTACATTCGAGCCAAGGTCCTGTTTTGAATATGACCATTGAAGTGCTCACGGATACGCGGCCGTCTGGCCCTACTTACCTGACAAGTTGCGGAATGGTCACTGGTCTGCTTGAACAGTGGTTGTGGTATGTGTTGGGATGATGCCATGTTTGGTCACTATGTTAAGAGGCGTCCAAGTCCTCGGATACATTTGTGGTGAAAACCAAGTGAAAACATATTCTGAGGCGTTTTGCAACTGGGCCCGATGGATTGACGATGGCGCCTTCTCGACGCTGATAACTTTGAAGGTGAAACTTAGCAATCGGGTGAATCAACTCAGACCTCGTGCGGCGCCTGTGCAGGGGAACTCGAAACGTTCCTCGTACCAATGACCTGGAAATTCTAGACATCGAAATGATAGATGAGTATTTGGCTTACTACTTTCGCTCTACTAAGGATGAATGGGAACGGCTGGATGTAGTGGTGGCTCGTGGCTTTTTATGGCGGCGCAGAATTACAATGAGTGTTGTCTTTTACTTTCTTCTGTAGAGGGCTAATATAGGCAGAAGTACGGAAGGAATCGAAGAGGATTCGGATCTTTCAAAAGCGATTTCGAACTCTTCGGTTGCAAAAGAACACAACTTCTTGATGGATATCCGAATTCAAATGTTTGGAAGGTAAAAGTCTCATATTGAGTTATCCATACTGGGGATGAAAAGGGGTGAAGGTATTCTATAAAGTATGATATCCTTCAATCAAAATTTTAGCCAACGCTAGCGCTCAGCGCCAATGTGGGGACAGAAGGGTAACAGGACAGGCTACGAAGTTTAGATGTGGGGAATACAATCGTTGCCAACAATTAGGCGTGAGTACAGTTCACGGGTCTTCCGACATTCACACTATCAAACGGTTGTTCAATGGAGGCAAAGAAAAACAGTGGTTTGACGTACTCGAACCCATCGCTGTTTCCTCCAGTATAGCGGCACATAACGAATTGAGACTCTACATTGGGGTAGATAGTACCAGCGGGGCAGACACCCACTGCGCACGCAATCTGTGTCATGCTCTTGTACACAACCTAGATTGATGTGGTAAGTATTGATCACGACATGGCGACGATGAGAAGATGCTAACTGTTGTGAAATGGCCAGCCAAGTCAAATCCTTTTTCGGGGTGGTTGTCTGTGTTGCAGGAGCATCAACTAAAAGGTTCAGCAATGATAGAAAATGGCGCACAATCATAATCAGCTACAAGAAATTTTGATCACGCGTTAGCAATGCATGTTTCAGTCAGTGACTGAGTAATCTCACATGCTTCGCCCATCCACATATTGACGGCATCCATAACGGGGAAACTTTCGACAGAAAGCGGTCCACCTACATACTATTATGGCTAGCATCAGCACGGGAAAGATAGAAGGATCGAAGAGAAGTTGCGTACAATATTTTCTCCCCAATTTCCACCAACACTTGTGTTGCGAAATCAGCATCCTGGATGATATCTCGACTATGAATGTGCTCGTACCTGTGTGCAAATACACATCCGTCAACTTGGGTTTGAGTGGACGGATAGAGCGCGGTGTTCCAGGTGACGGGAGGAGCGCCGTACGCGGCTCTGGCGGCGTTATGCTGAAGGAGGGCATCAGCTATGAAGGCATCAGAACCTTGATGGTCGTATATTGTAAGCCAAACGTTGCGTATGATACTTGAGATTGGCCTTACCACTCTTAGACACAGCAGTAGGGGTGGGGCCAACGTAAGGAACGCATGAGGGGTTCCCAGCTGCGGTGGAGCTGGGAATCGGAGCACTTGTAGAAGTAGTCGTAGTCGTAGAGGCAGGAGGAGGAGTCGTAGGGGTAGCGGGAGGAGGACTACTGGAGGCACGATGCTTGCCTTTGCCGTGAGCTGCAGAGCTTGACAGCGCAAGTGCGAGAGAGATGAGAAGTAAAGACAGGAGCTGCATGCTAGCTGTGATTGAAGGGAGTGGAAGGTAGGCGGGTTGAAGTTATAGAACCTGATCCCTTGTAGCTTAAATAGAGATATTGAAAGGATCCGCCCATCGTTGTTGGGACGCAATGAGACGAAATGGACTCAAGAGCTCAGAAAATGCACATCAGGAGATATCAGGGTTAACAGAGAAGTTCGTTGTCAAGCAGGCTGCAGAGGAGTGCAGAGGGCTTCTAAGGCGTTTTTGTCCGACCAGCTACGGGGTTTGCGGTCAAGGCAACCATGACACATTCCATACTTGAGAGTCCACATCGATGGGTGTGTCCGTATCGAACCGCTTCATTCTGCACAACGCACCAAAATCCCAACATACGGGTATTCGATTTCAGATTGAAGTCTGGCTTTTAATTCTTCTGGATGAACAAAGGTCTGAGAAGCCTATCCAGAGTCCTCTTTCCTCGACTGAATGCCAGGGAAAATCTCGGGCTTTGGCCTCAACAAGTCGGTACCGATAAACGAGAGCTTGAGTTTCCCTCGCAACAAAGTTGGAGAAGTTCGGCAAATCAGAAAGGATATAACAAGCCAGGGTCGTCGGCTAGAAATTCATCAATCGTTTTAGCCAGTGTTCTTCTGGCGAGTCGACAAACGTTGCAAGTCATGCGTTTCAATCAAGATGTAAAAACATCCACGACTCTTTACATTGAGGACGCAGCTACCACAAGATTATATCGCAACTGTTCA
Source organism: Laccaria trichodermophora (assembly GCA_018417955.1). Taxonomy (NCBI): domain Eukaryota; kingdom Fungi; phylum Basidiomycota; class Agaricomycetes; order Agaricales; family Hydnangiaceae; genus Laccaria; species Laccaria trichodermophora. The sequence goes on from JACTVC010000022.1 coordinate 996,568, forward strand.
AAAGGAGTTATTGAACTGCTGTTGAGCTGATTTTGTCGGCCACAAGTTCAGTGTTGGCACGGGGTTGGTCGGAGTCGTTGTGGTCGTTGTGAAAGTTTGGGCAGGAGGAGAAAGCCAAACAATGGCTCACGTGCAAACTCTAGGCTCTAGGAGTGACTTGAAAGTTCGTCATAAATCATAAATCCATCGTATTCTGGTGTAGAACTTCACTTTCTGAAGGGATCTAGGTCCAAAATGCGCTCCTTGTCTCTTCTCGCCTTTTTGTTCATTATACAGGAGGCGGTGGCTTTCAAGGCGCACGATTTCAAGACTTGCTCCCAAGCTGGATTTTGCCGACGAGGACGCGCTCTTTCTTCACGGGCCAAGGAGGCCAAATCATCTTGGAAATCACCCTACTCGCTTGACGCATCCTCCATCAACATTGCGTCGGACCAGTCGACTTTTACAGCCGGCGTCAAGTCCTCATTATATCCCGAAATCAACTTTGGTTTGGAACTGCGTATCCACGATGATGGCGTAGTACGAGTGCGCATGGACGAGGTTGGTGGCCTTCGGAAGCGGTATGACGAAGCAGCCTCATGGGCCTTAATTGCGGAACCTTCTGTTAGTCGGGACATCAAGTGGACAACAGAGAAGAAAGATGTTCGCGCCGTCTATGGCAGTAAAAAGGATATAGAGGTCGTCGTCTCCTTTGAGCCTTTGCGCATATCTCTTTCTAGGAATGGGAAAGAGCAAATTGTTCTCAATGGCCAGGGCCTCCTTCACATGGAACATTTCCGAAATAAAGCAACTCCAACTGAGGAACCAGCACCCAAGGAAGGGGAAGTCACAGAGGGAGAAGCTCAGGTAGTCATGAAGGCTGATAACCACCGCGCGTGGTTTGAAGGAGACAACGAAGATGATTGGTGGGAGGAGACTTTCTCCTCCTGGACCGACTCGAAGCCTAAGGGTGGGTATTGAATTTCAGCCTTTACCATTATGCTTAACGCCTTTGCGACAGGTCCCGAGTCGTTATCTCTTGACATAAATTTCCCCAATCATGGAACCGTCTACGGAATTCCCCAACATGCTACCCGACTAGCTCTCCCTTCCACAACCGGCGATTCCCCCACGTTCACCGACCCCTACAGACTGTATAACACGGATACCTTCGAGTATCTCGCCTCATCTCCAGTCTCACTGTACGGTTCCATCCCTCTAATGCATGCCCACTCCGTCGACTCAACAGTTGCCATCTTTGATGCTGTCGCTTCCGAAACATGGATAGACGTGTCACACTCCTCGGAGAAGTCCACTGAAACACATTGGATCTCTGAGTCTGGTATCCTTGACGTCTTCCTTCTTCCTGGTCCCACACCAGAGGATGTCTTCCGCCAATATGCCAAGCTCACTGGCAGTGCAGTCCTCCCCGTTCATTGGAGCTTGGGGTACCATCAGTGCCGATGGAATTACATCAGTTCTGACGACGTCCGTACCGTGCAAAAGCGATTTGACGAGGAAGACATGCCGGTTGACGTTTTCTGGCTTGACATCGAATATTCTGCAGACCACAAGTATTTCATTTGGAACGACAAGACCTTCCCAGATCCTGTGGATATGATCAATGATGTTGCAGCTATCGGACGAAAGGTACGCGTTGTGTATGACGATATACACAGCAATTGACGACCCCTCGTTAGATGGTCGTTATCGTCGACCCCCATTTGAAACGTACTTCGGACTATCCTGTTTACAAAGAAGCTTCTGAACTTAAGGTTCTTGTTAAGACAAAGGACGGTGAGGGCGAATACGAAGGCTGGTGCTGGTCGGGCAGCAGCTCGTGGATCGATTTCTTCAACCCCCAAGCATGGGATTGGTGGAAGCGCATTTTCAAGCCACATGCAGTGGAGGATGGGTGGTCTTGGACTCAAAGTACGAATGCCGTTCACATCTGGAATGATATGAACGAGGTGCTTTCATCCTCTCAAGCATACTTCTAGTATTAACCATCTTACTAGCCTTCCGTGTTCAATGGACCTGAAATCACGATGCCCAAGGATAACGTCCATTATGGTGGATGGGAACACAGAGATGTTCACAACATCAACGGCATGCTTTACGTTGGTTCCATATCTCCTCTTTACCTGTAACCTCTTGACATGTCCTTGCAGTCCAACCTCACTTCCCAAGCCGTTTCCGCACGATCTGACCCACCCATGAGGCCATTCGTTCTTACTCGCGCATTCTACGCGGGTTCTCAGCGCTTCGGTGCAATGTGGACTGGAGATAACCTCGGCACTTGGGAACATATGGCTGTGGGCGTCAAGATGGTGCTTGCAAACAGCATCGCAGGCATGAGCTTTGCTGGGTGTGAGTGTTTCACCAGCCAAAGTAAAGACCTTTGCTCACAGCTACTTTTCTCCAGCTGATGTTGGTGGATTCTTTGGGAACCCCGAAACGGAGATGCTTGTCCGTTGGTACCAGGTTGGCGCCTTCGCTCCGTTCTTCAGGGCACATGCGCATATCGATACCAAACGCCGAGAACCTTTCCTTCTTGATCAACCGTACAAGGGCATGATTCGTGATATTTTGCGCCTTAGATATAGCCTTCTTCCTGTTTGGTACACAGCTTTCCGAGAGACCTCCGTGACTGGACTGCCCGTACTGAGGTAAGGACTCGCCTCTTTCATTTTAGATTTACCGAGCTCACAACACATCATTGACAGACCGCATTACGTGGTCTTCCCCAAAGACAAGAATGGCTTTGACCTTGATGCTCAATATTTCATCGGCTCATCTGGATTATTGGTCAAGCCAGTTACTGAGAAGGGACAGATGGAAGCTAGTGTTTATCTCCCTGAAGACGAGGCATGTTCTCCCAAATTATGCGCTTGCGAGATATTGACTAGTTCGCCTTTGGCAGGTTTACTACGATTACTTCACGCATCACGCCTACCGCGGCGCTGCAAAGGGCAAAACAATTACCGTCCCTGCCGCCCTTCACCAGATCCCACTCTTCATCCGCGGTGGTTCCATCGTCTCTACTCGTGAACGTCCTAGACGGGCATCCACACTCATGAAGAACGATCCTTTCACACTCCGTGTCGCTCTAAGCAAAGCCGGCACAGCGCGCGGCGAACTCTACCTCGACGACGGCGAATCTTATTCGCATCAACAAGGCCAATTCATTTGGCGCGAATTCGTCGCAAAGAAAGAGGGCACGAAAAAGTCCAAGGTTCTCAAGATCTCAAGCAGGGATCTCGCAGCTGAGAAGCCCAATGATGCTGTTGATGGTGTCGCCCTCAAATCCTTCAACCCTTCGAATGAGTATGCCAAGAGCATTGCCCAAGTTAGAGTGGAGAAGGTCGTCCTCATCGGATTGAGTAGCAAGCCCTCAAGCGTCAAAGTTGAAGGTGGCGAAGAGCTCGTATGGGAATATACCCCCGGCGTATCGGCTTCAGAGAAGAAAGAAGGGACTCCCAGTCTGCTCACGATCAAGGATCCCCGAGTTCTCGTTACGAAGGACTGGGCCATTGTCGTTCAGTGAGGGAGTTGAGGAAAGAGCCTACATACTTGAATTGATTGTATCCTACGCTATCGAATACACACAAAGGGGCGATCGTGGACAAAAAAGAAAGAAAAGAAAAGCATGTAGAGGAGCACTGGACTGTTGGATGGATGATGAAAGAAACACAGAAAAGGCAATAACACAAGAAAGTGGAAAGAATGCGACGATCCATGGATGATATGTATTTACTGTATGTACTAAAAAAAAGTGGTTGATACGATAAACAGTCCACGCGCCCTCAAAAAGAAAAACAACCAAGAAAAAAGGAGATAAATACATAACAGGACTTGCTTGAGCGTGGATAAAGAAGAAGAAAGTGAATCGTCAAACCACACATCAATGTGGGTTTGGTGCGTTTCATGTTCGGAAATTCATACTTGAAGTCGTCGTTTTCAGTGATGGGCCTCTTACAGTTATCAAAGCGGGGTTGACATAAGAAGGCATCATTGAGCCAGGGGGTGGGCCATGCATATGGTGCATCCCTACGGGATAGGGGGACGCGGGGATGTGCATGAACGCGGCTGCTGGAAATGGGACGGGCACTGCCAGGTTTGGATAGGCCGGGAAGAAGAAAGGTAATGGAGCCCCTGGGATCATGTGCTGTGGATGTGGGTGAACTGGCATGTATGACGGCATAGTGTTCATGGAAGGATGAGCATTGGCACTTGGTGCAGACGACGACGACTTCTTGGCGTGACGCACTGAATTTGGAGTACTGGCAGGCAGAGACAGTAGGCTATTGACTTGAGTCCCAGAGGGCGACACTGAGCTACTACCTTCGATCCAACCATCATTTTGCATTGATGAAGGGGACGTTGGCGGGGAAGACGAAGGAGAACCCCCACGAGATTGCAGACCGCTATCCCCAGCATCTTCAGAAGTAGAGGCAGAGCGCTCTTTGGCATTTTCCGAGGACATGGAATCATTTCGCCTTCTTGTCAATGCTAAAAATAGATCCATAGTCCTACTTCGCTTGGCCGCAGAGGACGTCGCCTTGGGTTGTCCAACATCAATCCAACCATCGTTTTCATCATCCCCATTCGAGGGCGTAGAAGTAGCCGAAACGCGATCACCCCCGTTTTCCGAGACACTGAGTCGCGATTGGACGAAGCTCATGTCATGAAATATCGGGCTGGGGCTGTGGCTCACGCACTTTGACGTACTGTGACCTATCTCTAAACTTGAGAGGTCATCTCGGGGGCTAGTTTGCGAGCGGAGACGGTCGACCATTTCCCGGGTTCTCGAGGCTCGAACTTTGCGACGCGGCTGCACGAACGGAGAGAGGAGAGCTGTTGGTGACCGCTCTGTGGATTGAGAGTTTGCCGTGGACGGAGTTTCCACCTGCACATCCGTATAAAAGCCTTGTTCGTCCTTCTTGATTTTCACCGTGGGCGCGTTTAACGTCGGGAACGTGAAGTTCGCAAAAGACACAGCCACAGGCGAGGTTTCTGAATGGGAAGAGAAACGCAAAGGGTCGGTCTTGGCTACGGGGCTGAAGCTTGGGACGAATGTAGACGCAGCAGCGTTGAGTGCTTTGGTAGGAAACGGAGAAAAGGGTTGGCATTCCGCGATGCTAGCTATGCTGCTACTTGGCGAGACATTCTTCAGTAGGATATTGGCGTAAGAAGCCTTGGCCTTTGGCGTCGAAGGCATAGCGAAAAAGTCATCTGAGCGTTCCGAGGAAGTGAGATCGACACTCGAGATGGCGGATGTACACCGTTGGAAGCTGGCGCTGGAGGATGGACTAGAATAATCTCCAAACGATTCATCGCTGTCCGCTGTGAGCGCCTCCGGCACCCCGTTGAAGAGTTCATTCGCCATCTCTTTCCATCGATCCGTGTTCGCCTGTATCTCCTCCTCGTCGATTTCCGTGCAAAGATTGGTCGGTGGGCGAAGACCAAAATCTTCCGGTTCAAATGTTGGAAAACTGACGTAGTGAAAGCCTACATCCTTCTCGTACTGCGAAAGCGCATCCTCAGCCCCTCGAACTCCGACCAAGTTTGGATTTAACATCTCTTGCGCCTCATCCCTTTGTCCCTTCATTGTGCCAATGTACGCGTCCCAGTCCGGGAACTCAGATCCGTTGCCAGAAATTGGGAGGTACAGAGAAGCATGGTAGTAAGGTGGTGGTGGAATCCTTGGCTTTGAGTCATTCCCTTCGTGGTGTGCCCAACGGACGGTGCTGAACGAGGTGCACCACCAATCGGGCGTAACAATTTGCCATTCTCCCTCCGCCTCAGCATCAGACTTGCTCGTTTGCAAGTTCATGAACTATGGCAGTGCTAGCGTCAGTCGTATCTAAAGGGGTGTTTATTAGAGCTTGGGGGAATAAAGGAGGAAGAAAGTTTCATACGAAGAGGGCCACCAAGATCGAACACCCAGGTCGACTTGGAGGAGACCTTCACAGAGGACCAGCGGGGAGATTGTTGGCGGTCTTTGTACGGGTGATGGTGGTGGTAAGGAAGGAGCAAAGACGGAGGATTCTATAAGAACTGTATTTACAACATGTGTCTGCACTGACACCGGAAAGGACAAAAAAGGCGGGCACGTTTCGAAACACACAGTACAAAGAACAAGGTCACAGGATCAACTACTTCCACATAATATACTCTACAGCATTACAGGTACACTCTAAATCATACGTTTTAAATTCACATCTTAAGACGTGATCCAAGCCCCCGATAAACGACAGGCGTCTCTCCAGTGTAGTCGGGGTCTAAGAGGTCCCATCGCGGAATAGGCGGTCGACTCGGGAGTTTTGCATTCCCTCGCAAAGGTTTTTCTTTCGGTTTTGGAGGAACCACCTCGCTTTTATGATCCTGACGTTGGACCGCACGAACAGTTTTCTTCCCCGTGATTGCCGCATTAACTTGAGCTGTGCGGTGCGACTCCCGAGATGCGTTCGCTGCATCTCCGTCAACGAGATTCAGGTTAATAAGGTGGCGGGGTTGCGGGGCGTAGATATGAATGTGCTGATCACGCTCCGATTGTGTGGCTTTCCGTGGGCTTGAACTGCGATGCGAGTCCTTCAAGTTTTGTACCAGTGTTTGGAAGTCGGCGTCGGATTTTAGGCTTAATATGGATGGCTTTGACGAGGAAGGCGGTAGGACTTTTCGAATCACAGCAGGCATGTGCTAAAGATCTTATCAACTCGTGATGATCAGCCAGTGAAACGAGCACCAACATTATTATTATCGCGATGGTGTGAATCGCGGGACTCCCGTCTATTATGACGTTCCGGTGACAGGGCGGTAGGAAGGCCTGGTACGAACAAGACATTGGAGAGCGATATGTCCCCATAGGCGGTTAAAGTGTATCCGTCGTCCTCGACGTCCGTGTCAGTGTCAGGCGACGTGCGCTTTTCAGTTTGATTGACATCATGGTTGACGGGTGCTTGAGATAAGCCGGGAGGAGCCAGAAATTCGAAGAACAAATCCTGTGACGACGATATTTGTGAGATACATTTGAGAAGATTAATGGAGGACTTACAGATTCGTCGAGCATCTTGAGCCTAGGAGGAAATTATGGCGGTGCTTCAGCCCTCCAGCCCATCCTTTATACATACCAGGAGCCACTTGGAACATAAAAAGCGAACAATGGCGAACCACTAATGGCGAGGCCACCGTAACTTGTGGTCGTAATGGGCCATGGCCACTCAATATTCAATGTTTACCTGTGTATCACTCTAGAAACCGGTGACTTTCACATGAACCGGAATGTTCTCCATCCCGAACCTTGACCCGGTCCGTTTCTCTCTTGTCTCTCTCTAGGCTGTAAAGAATGAGCATTGCACACGGAATCCACCGTCTGGGCGTTCTTGGGGCAGGCCAAATGGGAATGGGGATTGCACTTGTCTCCGCACTTCGCGCAAAAGTACCGGTGTTGTTGCATGACAGGTCATCGGAACAGGTCACGAAGGGCCTTTCATTGGTTGACAAACTTTTGGCAAAGGACGTCTCGAAAGGGCGTATCACGAGTGAGGAGGCGAAAGAGGCGCGAGACAGGATTTCCGTGGTCGGGTCGGAAGCTGGTATTAAGGGGTTGCGGGATGTCGATATGGTCGTTGAGGTTGGTAACCCCATACACTCCGAGATAAAGACGATAAATCTAGGAACGAAACGAATAGGCTGTCTCGGAGTCTCTCACTCTCAAACAATCAATATTCGCCTCGTTTGCAGCTGAACTCAAGCCAGAAGCAATCTTAGCGACAAATACCAGCTCCATTAGCATCACAAAAATCGCAGCATCTGCTATTCCCCAGGGTTCAAATGCTGCAAGCGAAGAGGGGAAGAAAAGCGCCTCACGCGTCGTCGGTACGCTCTCAATGACGTATATTCTATGTCTGCGCCAACCGTTTATGTTTTCCAGGCCTACACTTCTTTAACCCGGTCCCTGTCATGGTACGAGGACTTTGTCATTTCTTATTATTGACACTTGCTCAGAACATCTCCCTAGAAATTGGTTGAACTGATATCAGCGCTCCAAACCTCTCAAGAAACTTTGGACCGAGCTCGAAACTTCGCTATCGCATGCGGCAAAGGTACATCATACAATTTCATTTGACGTGATATCGTTTTTATCTCAAGGTTAAAGAGGTGACAACTTCAAAAGACGTGCCCGGTTTCGTTTCGAACGCCCTGTTAATGCCGTTTATCAATGAAGTAAGCTCAAACGACACGGTATAAACAACGATTGACGTATTGTTGTACTTCAGGCGATCATGTGCCTCGAAAAGGTTTGGTCTGTCAGACTCATCATTCATATCAAATTCATAACCAACATCCAGGGAACCGCGACGCGTGAGGACATTGATACAACTCTCAAACTAGGAATGAACCATCCCATGGGTCCTCTTCAACTAGGTACGACTAGTCTTTCTGTTATATTAAATGATTTGACTGATTTGTTGTTGCAGCGGACTTGTAAGTTTCTCTTTTGACTATCGCAGACCCTAATGGCCTATTGTTCATAGTATCGGTCTGGACACCTGCCTCGCGATCCAGCAGACGCTTTACGAAGGCACCCGGGACTCAAAGTACCGGCCAAGCATCCTCCTAGAACGGATGGTGGACGCCCAGTGGTACGGCAGGAAGAACGGCAAAGGCTTCTACGAGTACAACTAATTAGAACCACATGATCAAGACGTATGCATCAATAATCAAGCCTCCCATAATTTTACTGAACACAGTTAGCCGCCACGTTTTCGACTAAAAAGCAGGCCCCTCGATAGTTTTACATGTGGGATTCAGGGATCGTGCAAATTTTAGAACCCTATAAATGCTAATATGAGGTCAGCGCGTACTGAACACGACTTTTAAAACCGCCGAAATAGTCTTGAGCCTACGTCGCTCCGCTGGTCGTCCCCCGGCCTCTCAGTCAAAGCGTTGTCTCTTTCAAACCCCCTCAGTGATTCTACCCTAATCATGACTATTACTGGCATCATCGAGCTATCTCACAAACTCAACCCCGCCGTGCAAACATACCCAGGCGATACCCCCTTCTCATGCCATCCCCTCGGCACCAGCGAGAAAGACGGCTACAATACGCGATTCATGACCATAGGATCGCACTGCGGGACACACATCGACGCCCCCTTCCATTTCTTCGCGGACGGTAAAACCATCGACCAAAACCCCCTCTCTGACCTTATTGCTCCCGCCATCATCGTGGATCTATCACACAACAATCTCAAAGCGAGGCAGAAAATAACATGGGCGGATTTGGCGGCCTACGCTGACCAGTTCCGCGTTGGAAAGATTGTGTTGATCAACACGGGCTGGTCAAAGTATTGGGGGACGGAAGCATACTATAGTCACCCTTTTTTCGCACGTGATGTTGCCGAAAATCTTTTCAAGTTGGGGATCACAGTGGTTGGGATAGACACTTTGAACCCGGACGAGATGCCGTACGAAGGTGTGGGTGGAGAGGATGGGTTTGAGTTCCACAACGTAATGCTTGGTGGGGGTGGGCTCATAGCAGAAAACCTGACAAACCTTTTGACCCTCGTTGAGGGCGAAGATTGGGTGGTTAGCCTTATCCCTCTCAATCTGGAGGGAAGCGATGGTTCACCAATCAGAGCATTTGCACGTCGAAAATCATGATGCAAGAAAACAATCTATATAGTTACTAAATCCATGTGCCATGTTGTCAATGAATGTGTGGTGTTGGCAGTTCCATCCAGGAGTGAAAGCAATCGAAAACAGTGCGACTTCATAGTTTGCTTCTATCTGGTCGAGTTTTCGACGATTGTCATCGCATCAGCGACATTTTCTCGAAAAGCATCAGGACCCAAAAGGTCAATTATGCCAGCTTTTTCGAAGGTTCGTCGTGGACCGGGTCGTAGATGAGCGATGAATAATTCCACCCTCCGGTTCTAGGTCTGGCATTAGCGGGGAGGTTCTCAAACACACAAAAGCTGACCTACCTTGTATTCTTCCAACAATTCGTATAAGATTAGAGCCGCCCTGAGTATTCAAGAAGATCAGACATGTAAGAAGTCAAAAGAGCTTAACTCACGATGCGTCACAAGTGTCGACATCGGCCATGTGAAAGACAAGCACAGAGGCTTCTTGACGACGTGGCTCGTCAGACGGGTGACGTTTGTGGGCACCGTAAAGTTCGAGTCGACGGAGACGTTCTGCTCAAAAGGTCAGTCAAACCAATCATCAGGAAGGCAGAAAAGCTTGCCTTTCAGTTGGGAAGTATTCGCTGCTTTTCGTGTTAGCCACCATCGATACCAAAAAGCGCGGTGCTGCATACCAAAGTCTAAATTTTCGCGAATACGAACGATCAGAACTCCTGACACGCTTTCCTCAGCCTCGGGATTCTCGCTGATTGGTTTCCACCTGTCAGTCCCAGGAATACGTCCCTTCAAACTCACACTTTAGATAGCAGTCAGTCAGCGCAAATCAAAACGTACCAAAATTGCCATTCGCGTCTTTGATGAACGATGCACAACAAGCAAGAGGGAGATGATCAAGCTGACCACCACACCTACTTCAATGTTCCAGACAATTGAGAATATAAATGTCAGAGACATGAGCGCAAGGTCTACCCAAGCTCCCATCCTAAACGTATATTCAAGGAGAGAAAGATGTCGATAAGATGGATGCCTCTTACCTCCAGTAGTATAGGACATCATGAGGCGTTTCGGCGAGCAGTGAGAATACAACTAGACAGATGCTGTCAAAGACATGCTCAGTCGACTCAAAATCTGGGAAGATATATAAGACTTACATCGAAGCCAGGACACATTTCGGAAGGAAGTATAGCCAAGGCAAGAGGAAAAACGTCGCCAATAGCACAAAACTAGAACATACGAGAGAAGCCATCTGTGTGCGCCCTCCAACATCGCCATTGATACGAGACCTACCGCCGTAATCAGCGACACGAAAGTGAACTGGCTCGGTACGTACCGCGTAATAGAACCATAGGCTGGGAGGGTCCCGGGAATAAAGGACCCCATCAAATTTGCAGCACCAAGTGCTACGAGCTCACGGTTAGGACTGATAGAATATCCAAAACGAGCAGCATTTTGTTTGGCTGCAACGATACTATCCAAGAAACCGATGATTGATATCAGGCTGCACATCAACAAGTGAGGTTGTGTCTGATACTATGGCTTTCACGACTTACACAGCTGTAGACGTTGTCCGGTGCATCAGTTTTATATTGGATCCTCTGAGTGGAAATTCGATGAAAGATTCTCCGGTGCTTATGGAAACGGCTCCAAGAATATCGACGCCATCCTTGTCCCAACGGAATTCAGAGCTGAGGACTGGGTAGAAACATGTTAACAGACAAAACAGTGAAACGAGGAGAGGCTCACTCGTCGATACGACCACAACGACCAGAACTTCTGGCAAACGGTATATCCACCATGTATTCTTGAACAGACCCTTGAACGACCTGAGCGCAACAAGCGAACCAAGCGCAGTGAAGCTGATGGTAGTCGTCAGCCATTTGGACCGCGTAAACGCGTGTTCCACAAGAAACATAACCTTTTCAAAGGTATGTTCTGGATCGGCTGCACGCATTAATGGAGTCAGGCCAAACATCGGAATGAGTTGTTCACTGGGTGCACGGTTTCAGTACACCATCAAAGAGGAAACGAAGCCAACATACACCATGATGACCAATGCGACAGCAGAAATGAAACCCCGCAATAGAGCACGACTGAGAACAACATCGATGAATCCTAGACGGAAGAAGCCCAACAAAAACGATATCAGGCCAACCTGCCAACTAATATTAGCTATAAAAGGCCCATGACAGAATGCATTCCTTACCTGAAGTGTAATTACGGTGGAAACTCCCAGCCCTAGAATATCAATTCCTGAGGAAGGTGGAGCAAAGTCCGAGTATTTGTGACGAATCTCGTCGATAGCCTGGCCTAGAAGCAAACTAAGTGCAGCTTCAGGAGCAACGTTTAGTTGCCTAGAACTGCCAAGGAATGCGTATACGATGCCAGGAATTGACGCCGAAAACTATAATGGGATAAAACCTGAGTCATTTTCAACATCTACGAATAAGAATCTGGCAAACCCACTAGACCTGTGACTGGGCTTAACTTTGCGAGTGACGTTGCATAACTGACGGACTGCGGGATAAGCATAGAAGCTACAGTAAGCCCTGCCAGGAAATCACCACCAAAGCTACACGGCAAGTCTAGGGTCAGTTATGATCCGGCCAGCATCCAAGAGTGGTACACGCACAGAGACCACGAATAATCAGGAATCCATGCTAGGGATGGAATGTAGTATTTGACTCTCTTCGTAAAGTTGGAATTGGAGTTTGACTGTGACTTATGACCTGCAAAAAAGGCTGAGCACCGACTTCAGGCAACGACTTGTAAAAGACTCACCATTACTGCTCCCCATCGTTCCGTACTGGTCCACCCCAGGCTCAACGTCAAGCAAAGCCCTTCGTTCCTCCTCCTCCCCAATGGATTCCTGGATGTGCACAGGAGCCGAAACAGCGTCTATCTCCATCATTGAGCTGGTGGAGGCGGCTGACGAAGAAATAAAGGGCCTGAAGAGCCCAGGATCAGGATTGTTCACGGGGGTTCGACTCATGGGTGCGCCGACCACGGATACGGATTGAGAGGCAATCGACTCGTCAAAGTTGAAGCAAGCTTGATGTGCAAAGTGCTGGGCGCATTATTAAAGAAACCACGGTCACCAGAATAGTCACCTGTACTAAACTTAGATGTCTAGGCGTTTGACTGTGACAACGTGGGATCAAGTCCAAGCAAATCTGGGTTAAGTATATGCCACGAGCTCTTATCAAAGAAAAAAAAAAAATCAAGTCAACGTTTCTTAGTCGAAGTCTACAAAATCCGGACGGTCATTTGACCAACATTTGACAGATGTATACGGCTTATCCGAGTCATCTACGTCACAGCTTCTCAGAATGCCAGGCTGGACTGGAAATATATCATATGTGAACCGCGATGTCAAGGTTTTTGAGTCTTCTTCAGGACCAACTGCCCACACCAAGGTCAAGATTCCTCAACGCATCAGCCAAGAGACCCAAGACGGACGAGTTGGAGAAGCCTAAGGTCATGAATGATTTATCATTTCATGCACTTCATCTGCGGCTCAAGCTTTAAAATATTAGAGACAGTCAAGCATGTCCGAAAGACCGCCAACATACCAACAGACAGTTTCGGATCTTATTCCTAAGACTTCCGACCGCAGTTTCGGGGAATTTCCAGCTGGATCTCTGCGTGCCCGATGCCTGGGCGATGCTAGACGGTGCATCACTCTGTATTCAAGTCATGGACAAGCCATCTACCACAGAAAAAATCTCCGGTAAGCATACGCCAGTCGGCATAGGGTTTTGGCAGACCTTTGAGCATCATGGCCAGCCCCCAGCCTCGAGGAGCCAACCCCACGGTGGTGTGCGGGCAACCTGAGAGAACGACGCGACCAGACTGTCAGAGGCGATGTACAAAGAAAATATTGGGTCGGTTCCGAAATCGGAGGTGTATTTGGCGTGCTTCGCAACCGATGACACGAAACCTGAGGCATGACGGCCAGTTGTATGGGAAAACGCCTGACACGTAACACGCATCAAACCCCCCTCAGACCATTTCGAGGCTGAAGGATAGGGTCATGCGTAAGGCGAAGGAAGTTCGCCTTCAGGCCCCGGTGACATAACAAGCCGAGATATCTTTTTGACAATAGTACCAAGTGGACCAGCGATATATTTACCTCACCGCCACTGTAAGCAGCGGGATGGAAAAGCGATGATCGTCATTTTTTTAGGATGGATAGAGGGAATCGCTGGTCAAACTGTGAGCATTAAGAGATTATGTTAACGTATCTTTGATGGACAGACCTGAGAAATATCAACTCCGGGTTTGAAAAATTGTCGAACTCCAGGAGATTATAGCAAATAATTCCTAGAAGGGGGTGTGTGTGTAACGGCACCCCAACAACACTTACTGCCTCCATCCTATAAATTCCCTTGAACCGCGGGTCCTTTCTATCCCGTTCGACAATACTGAAGGTTTAGCAGCCCAAAATCTCTTGCCTTCTTCTGTTCAGAAGCCCCCCCAGTAAGTTCCTGCACTTCATCTGCTTTATCGCCAAACCCCACTTCGCTGGTGGAGACATTTTGGCTTTGCCCTCGTTCGTACGGGAGACCGTACCGCTGACGATGGCCTCCGCCAACCTAAAGCGTTTCATTTGACCAAGACACCAGCCGTCCAGGTCCTTGTATCCATGATTGGCCTTTGGTCTTGTCGGCGCCCACTCACCGCCGGGCCAGTCAAGCCATCGAAGTCGTCTGGACCGCTTGACGCCCTCGAGATCAAGCCAGCCTTCCACTGCGTTGCTGGATTCCAGGTAAATTAACACGCTACGAGTATCCCTGGAATGGCAACGGCGAATGGGATTCCGATGTTAGCAGATCACACCAGATGCCAGACAATTGAACGAGCAAGACTCGAGAACAACGAAGATTCATAAAATACAACGTTTTCTTTGCTGCCGCCAAGAATAAAAGATGAACGTGGGTCGTCGCCTCAAGGAGTCGTCCTGGCGAAGCTGCCATTGCCGGTAATGTTCACCTGTCCCTTCACGTTGATCAACGCTGACAACGGATAGAGGGATGTGCTTTGACAACAGATAAAGGGATGTGCTTTGACAAGAATATGATGTACCCAGCCAGATCGAATGCCAGGCCCGGCCACCCATCTCTCAACAGAGGATGCACTTTATCTTGCCTGATGCCAGCCATACCGTGGTATGTGCGGTCACTGACCTCACCCCTAAATTATGAGTGAGTCGGGAAAAGCACATTACCATGGGAATGGAAGACAGCAGGCTACCAGATAGGTGCAGGCCAAAGTTGAGGGATGAGTCGCGACGGCGGCGGCAGACTCAACGAGCCTTCAGCGGCGAATTGGTACCAAGCCCCAGCTTGGCTGCTCAGGCCACACGGCTTTTGGATTTGCTTGTATTCCTAATGAGCCCAAGCTCCTCCAAGCCAGGCCAAAGTTGGGGCTTTCAGGCGACGCCTGAGCCGGTACATCACTATTCAGAAGTCAGAATAAGCGCTGCAGTGCAGTTCACTGAAGATGAACTAAGCCTGAGAAGACATTGAGTTCAACAGACTCACCATGGGCTAGCTACGAGGGGTGAGTTGCCTCTATCCTCAGCTTGGCGTAGTCTTAGAGGTCGATTATTCCAAATTTTTTTTGAGGAGTATGGTCTTGATGAGCCCAAGCTCCTTCAAGCCAAGGCGAAGGTGGAGCTTTCAGGACAAGCCTGGGCCAGCACATCGCTATTCAGAAAACAGAATGAGCGCTGCAGTGCTGATGGTTCACTGAAGATAGACCAAACCTGAAGAGGCATTGAATCCAACTCACTATAGGCTACGAGGGTGAGTTTCCCCCTCTCCTCAGCCTTGGCGTGGTGGTCACGGTTGGGTTACGGCCTTGGCCCGACATTGATACCAGAAGCTTGTCTTCGAAAAGGTCAAGCACTGGTCTGAAGTTCTGAACTGTGTCGAGCTGGTCAGACGGCATCAAGGACGCTTAGAAAGGTAGCTGGCGCAGATCCAAGGGCCGTCACCAAGTTCGATCGTGAGCCTGAGCTTATTTTAAATTCAATTGAACAGACATGAAATGATTACGTTTTCATTTTTGCTCCTACATCTTCTAATCTTTTCAAACGTGTCTTTTACCGACCGAAAGGAAATTTTGCGGACCCCATCTGCCCGAGTCCAGTGGCCTCATCCGCGCTACCTGCGTCGGCAAGGTCACCTGTCCATACCTGGAGCGACTAAACCACCCTGCTGCTGCTACAGTCTGGTGGTTGTCATTCCAAGTCCCAGAGGCGGGAACGCCGTTCCAGGATTCATTCCTGTAATCGGACTGTGCAACAGCACATTCAAGTATTATACGCCCAAAGGCCAGGTCACTGAATTAGGGAATGGGAGTTACGTGGACAAAGCGCAAAAGGTGTGTTGGTATTCGTACAATATTTTGTCTTATCATAATCACAATATTCTCTGACGTGGAAACACAGATTACGAGATTGAAATGAGGTGGGTGGGCTCCTCCGCGCCAAAGACCCAAAGACCCATTACTACCTCTTATGGCGAGTCACCGGTCACCTGTCTATACGTAAAGTGACTGGACGACGAATGCGGCTGCCGCCGCCTTTGATTCGCGAGGCTCGTTTTAGGCGCAAGACCTTAGTGTTGGATTTGAGGAAACGTGGTGGTTCGGATAGATAGTGGTCCCCCCCAGAAAACGACAACTCTACCCCTCGCTCCCAATTAGCCAGCAAACCCTGACATTTCAGAAAACTATGGATTTCGAAACTGATCTGAAATCGATTGAGAGGTAAGCTTTTGTGCTGGACTCACCACACAACTGCTGACCTTGATTTCAGATAAACTTTTTTCATGACCCGATCTCTGGGGCTTCAAACGAGGTCAGCCGATTCCGTCAGTATCCTTCCAGCTGTAGTCGCTTCACGTTCTCCGTCACTCGGTTCTTCGAGCCTTCCTTGCCTAGGCGTGCAGCTCAATGTTGGATCATGTAACAACATCGCTGCACATCGAATTGCCCATAGGAACTCTGAATATGCCCAAGTATCTATTTAGTCAAGGAGCATACAAATACATGCTTTATGTTATCTATCTCTTAACTTTATGTCTGATTCCCACTCATCAATCGTAATCGACGGGCGACC
The DNA here is from genome assembly GCA_018417955.1 of Laccaria trichodermophora. Lineage (NCBI taxonomy): Eukaryota > Fungi > Basidiomycota > Agaricomycetes > Agaricales > Hydnangiaceae > Laccaria > Laccaria trichodermophora. Next base: position 1,013,323 of record JACTVC010000022.1, read on the forward strand.
AATGATGAATGACGACCGATGTTTCTCTCGCATTCGAGCTTTTCTCGAGGGCTTGGGACTTAGTCGCCCTTCCTTAGCATCTTCATGATCCTCATCTTTTGACCGCCTAGTAAAAGGCTCTCTGAATATGAGATGTTGGGCAAATGCGAGTATCGGACTGGATGGAGAGGTCAGCGTGTTGAGCTAGCAGTTGAGTTAGAGACGTACGTAAGGCCCAAAGAAACCGCTAAGAGGATCTGTGTCAACAATGATGGGCTATAGCCATTCGAGATGATGTCCTATCCGTCAGCCGTTACATACATTGTAGGTAAAAAGGATACGGAGATGCTCACGACAATATGCGACGAATTACGGTCAAAGAGAAAGCGAAGCCCTCTACTCATCCCCACCTGTCTATTCAAGACCAGGTCAACACCAAGGAAAGTTAAAAAAGTGCCTATTGATGCACAAGCAAAGAGCTATCCCAACACTCAATCAACACCGCGATGGAAAAACCAAAAGGAGAAACATACCAGACCACCTCGCTCAGTCTTCTTGAACACCAACAGCATACCATTTATCACGCCCATAAGCGCAATAATGGCCCAAATCGCGCCATAGGCATTGGTCATGGGAAGCAGCAGACCAGCCTTCAAAATGAAAATCCGGATTCCAAATGCTAAACCCCCAGTGATGCCAACCATGACAAAACCGCTCCAGCGCCCGATCTCCAGTAGACCGAGTATAAATCCAAAGACGAAGAAACCAAGAACGGTGACGAGAATGAAGAGGTCACTGATGCCTGTAGGTCCCATGGTGTTGACGAGGGCTGCCCATGCTAAGAAAACTTGTTGACGAAAGGGCTACGACGAAGGCAAGGAATACTTACAACAGACAGTAGCAGCTAAACCAAGCCCGACGCCAGTTGTCAGTCGCCAACCACGGATACCGGCGAAAGCCATGAGAGGGCCAATGACAAAGGAAAATATGATCCAGAGGATCGCGGGCCCATCAAAATCCTGTCCACCAGCGTCCGTTGCAGGACCTTGCGGGATAAGTTGCTGGGTTATTGGGTTAAATGCCTCGAGTTGACCGGTATGGTTGTTTAAGATGGGGCTTGCACGTGAAGCGAGGTGTATTAATGGAAGAGGACCAAGAAGCGGAGAAGCTGACCCAGAACTTGCTACTGCGAGCTGGAGCAGTGTCATTGAGGGGAGGAAATGAAGGTGGAAAATAGACGACAGTGAGCTTGTCATTGCCTGGATGAATGAGCGTGACCGAGCAGTACTAGCCCGATGAAAAGGAAAGTGTGTCGAAGGGAAAGGCCAGGGCGTCGTCCGGGGAGTTGGAAGGCACTAAAGCGAAGCGCGTCGCAGCTAGCTGCTCCACAAAAACTTAAACGTAGAGATGAACGAAAATGACTGAAGCATATGGGAAAAATTATTGCTCTGGACTGGACGTAAGGTGGGCGGCAACGAGACGAGAAGCACACTAAATGCCATGATTCTCGAAAGGCCGATCGTTGGGGTGGCAACCGAGTCTGCAATTTAAATAATGTCACCTGTTAGAAGTTGCGGAAACTGGTTTCCGCCCTTTCAACATATTTGAATTATGAGCACAGGAGCAGCGAGCTCGTTGGGCGCGATGAGGCGCGATGTCAAAGAGAAATGTGAACCTACTTGTCGATGTTAACGGGCTATTGATGAATTTGAGGCAGGTTCATCACGCACCTATGTTCTCCACTCTTTAGGTTGCTCTATATATTGCGTATAGCTCCCGGTTGGAATACATGTGCGAAAAGTGTGCGCTACTGTGCAGCAACGCTGGCTGTTGAGAAATTCGAATATCGTCCCTGATCGCGCACTGCGGCTCCCACTCCCTTCGCAATGTTCGCATCTCACGTATGAATGCTTCTGAGAAACAACCAATCGGCTTGGATAGTCCTTTCAATTTTTGGTTGTGTGATTACCATAATTTGAGGGAGATTGACGACTACCCATGCAACCAACTTGATTGAAGGTGTCTAATAATAATCTACAAGAAAAAACAAAATAGAAGGTCAGCATTGCAAAGAAAAAACAAAGGGAGAAAATGAGACTGAAGGAAGCGCTCAGTGCTGCAATGCAGACTACGTTGTGATCTCCTGCTTCCAGGTCCCAGCCACGATCCATAACACGAAAAGGTCCCATAGCCACTCCTGATCCCCTCCTTGAAGACAACGAACCAGCATATATGCGCGTAACCACACGCCACAAGCATGTACCTTCAGCTTCGACGTTTATTGCGGGCAATTGCATCAAAGCAGAAATTTGCCGTCCAGAAATAAACCACGTCTAGTGACCACCCAACACGGCGTTGGACTCGTCCGTATGAGCTCGGCTAGAAAGACGACTGGAAACCCAAAACGCGTTAACGCTTTGTTATCCGATGTAACGACTCTGCCTTTGCTGCTAGATCGTTAAGCTTTGGATCATAGCAGCCATTGTGATTAAGAGTCTGAGAGTATCGGTCAAGCCTTACAACACGCCACGGGTGGCTTCAGATGGCGTGTTGGAGATATAGACACATTCGAAGTGCGGTTCGGGGTCTGGAGAGGGGAATGGAAGGGTCCTGATCGCTGGAAGGTGACGTGGGCGGAATCGACCCTTTTACTAGAACATCTTTGCGAGAAGAAAATAATGAGGAAATGACTCACCATTGTCGATATCCGTCGTTCAATGTAGACCGGTGACCGTCTGATACTATGAAGGAAATCCTGCGATATGCCATGTTGGCACGGGTGAGAAAACACGTGGGAAATATTAGTCAGCTAGGAAAGAGCGTTGAACACGTCGTCTGCAACGTCAAGAATCGGCAAAACTTGGGTAAAACGCTTTCTCCTCACGTCCGCCACCATCCTGCAGTTACTGGCCCATCGCAGTCATGAATTTCTTTCGCTTGCTGGGTATGTTGTTTCGCCTCATCCTTCAATTTCTGCCGCTAATGTATTTCGTAGGTGACTTGTCACATTTGGCTTCGATATTCATCCTCTTGCATAAAGTCCAAACGACGCGATCCTGTCGAGGTATGTGGTGGTTGTCGTGTTCTGTGCCTACAGGACACTTCTCTTACTTATGCTGACACAACCTTTTACCCAGGAATATCGTTTAAAACACAAGCTCTATATGTAGCCGTGTTCGTTACACGCTATCTTGACCTATTCTTCCGTTATGTCTCCTTATACAACTCCGTCATGAAGCTCTTCTTCATCGCAAGCAGCTGCTACATTCTCTACCTCATGAAGTACAAGTATAGGTCAGCCTCCAGCCCCACCCCGACTTGGCATCCAAACCTAACAATATCTCTCCTTTAGACCAACGCATGACCCCTCCATTGACACCTTCCGCATTGAATACCTGCTCGGCCCATGCTTCGTTCTCTCCCTCATATTCAATTACAAGTTCTCCTTTTCGGAAATCCTGTGGTCGTTCTCCATTTTCCTCGAGGCCGTTGCTATCCTTCCTCAGCTTTTCATGCTCCAGCGCACCGGAGAGGCAGAGACTATCACGACACATTATCTGGCTGCCCTCGGAGTCTACCGAGCGCTCTACATCCCAAATTGGATATACAGGTCAGTGATGTACCCTTTCCATCACACGCAGCTACTCAACCACCCTCTTAGATATTTCACGGAAGGCCTTGTCGACCCCATCGCTGTGACAGCAGGTATTGTCCAAACTGGGTTGTACCTCGACTTTTTCTACGTCTACTTTACAAAGTTCGTCGCTTTCCCCTTTCTTCTCCCTTTCTCTAACATGCCCCTTTTCTTAGAGTTTTACAAGGCCAGAAGTTCGAGCTTCCAGCATAAGTTAGATGTTCAGGCTCTGTAATGCGGCAATATTATGTTGTTCGTTGTGACGCGGTAGTCTCAATATATGGGCAAGAAGGAGGACTTAATCAACGTCTTCCAGAACGATGTTCCTGAGACTGTAGTGCTCGACCTCTACGTCCTCAGGTTGCTCTGATAATTGTACCGCATAGAAAAGGCGGAAAAAGCGGAATATATGCACTGGTGCGCTGATATTCCACGGCGATATCCTGCTATGATCAGTGAACTTACTGTCAGAGTCTATTGCGATGAAAGCGAGAACTGAATTTCAAGAAATTGTAATCGTATACGTCCTTCAATCTACTACTTTCCAGGTCAATAACAGAGTGTTTTCGTCATGCCCGAAACACACCTGGTGACGAGTGGGTCCTAAGATTCAATCCGCGCTGCGGTATGGTTGGACCGTGGACGGGCCATTGGCGAATGCGGTAACCCGACTCGAACGGCTATGAGAAGATAATTTACATTTATTTTAGTTGATACAATAGATTACAAGAATAGGCAGGGTATTGGTAATCGGAACAACTCAAGAGGCTGAATACATCATCGCTTTCGTGTTGACCAAAGAGTACCTCCGAAATAGCATAGATGTTGAAGCTCTTGAAGGTGATCAAAGATTCATCAAAGGCGCGAATGTCAAGCGCCGCGGTGAGCCCAGCTGGGACGTGCTGGTTTTCGAAGACGACGAGCTAGCGCCCTCCGTCTGCACATACCCAACACTTGGAACGATCTCATGCAGGACAATCCCCTTTCTTGCAACCCGATCGCTTGGCCCAAATGTAACCATCATGGCTTCAAGGTAACGGCTCACCAAAAGCACCCTGACAAATGAAGGCGCGGGGAGTTCGTCTCCATGACCCACAAACCACCCGTGGAGTAGGTCAGCCAAGCTGTTCTGCTCCTCGACTGAGCACCTATCCACGTCGTCTAACACGATGAGAAGGGGCTTAACAGGCAAAGTGTCTTTTTGCCCAAGTCTATCCTTTACCATCGTATGCAGAGGGTCAATCACCAGCTGCTTCATCTGCGTATCTAGAGGTGCATCACAGATATTAGGGTGGCTTTTCACTGCATCGCAAACATACTGCGCCACCTCGGATGGGTGAGTCGAAATTTGGTATGAAAGCGTTGCCGGGAGGTGTTCCAGCAAAGCTGACGTCTTCCAGTGTCCTGATTCATTGAATGAAAAGTAAGTTGCAGGAAATCCCATATGGTTGAAAGTCTCGATGAGCTGTGCACTCGTTTGTGTCTTCCCACAGGATGCTGATCCATACATCCAGAAGAGTGTCTTCGTGTTGGCAGTGGGCGCTGGATTCGTCTTCAAAGACGTCAGAGCCCATTTGGTCAGTTTTCGGATACAGTCAGAATAATATGCCGTGGGCGGATCATATAGGAGAGGTGGGAACACTGAAATGGTTTTGAGTTTGCCCAGGCTTGGATTATTCGCTGCTCCACCATTCAGATCAACTGTTGACCTGGTAGTAAGGGCTGTGCACTCACCGACTATGTCTCTGAATTCCGTCTTCTTCGAACTCTTCATTTGGGCGGCGTGGACTACTCCAGACACAATGTCTTGTTCATATTTCCGATAAGTTTCAGTCGACTTGAGAAGCTTAGCGTCCGCTGACTTAGATTCCCCTGAATGTGATCGCTACGATGAGCTGTATGATTTTGCGCAAAAAGGAAACAGTCAACCTGAAAGAATCCGGCGTTCGGATAGCCATAGGACCTGACCTGAATAGAAGAGGAGTTCCCTATAAAATGCGATGGTTTGATTGGCAGATCTCCCTTTGCTTGTACTTATGACTTTAGCGAAGGCGTCGCTAGCGTCGTGAACCACATTTGCAATCACGTCCCCGTGCTTCGCACTGTCAGCACCGTCCATGCGCTGTGAAACAGAGAGGTGATCTCTCAGCTGAAACATGGTGATGGAAAGTGCTTACCACTGTCAAAGCGTCTAAGAGAGTCGATGCGACGTCGATCAAAGGTTCCATCTATAATTTCATAAATGATTATGCTGTTGGAGACAATCTTATCGTCACATACCGGCGAGCCTCGAGAAGCAAAGGCAAGAGTAGAAAACTGGGTCCTTAAGTTCTCGGCGGCCTGAAGAGACTTCTGCTTGATTAGATCCATGCGCTCCTTCAAAGCTGTTTTATCTTTCTCAGCCAAATCTTGCGGTCGGTTGAATGCTCGAGGCCAAACTTTAACCTGCAAAGTTGCCGATTTGGAGGGCGCAGACGTAGACGATAATGGGATAGATATACCTAATTACAGTTAGTTCAAACGATTCAATTAACAGGAGGGAAGCTCACTTTGGTCTGCGCCTTGATTTTGCTGACATTCGAGAAGTTGTTGTACTGGAAACTGTGGTGATGTTGCAATGATAGTCTTGCGAAGTTTATAAGAGTATCGATGTTTAATGATAAATGAGACCAGAGCTCCCTTCTTGACAAAAACTCTAGTGCCTTGTGAATAAAAAGTCATATTTGAGAATGTATGTCGGACCTAGGTGAGTTTTCATTCCAAGTGGGATTAGAACTTAGGCAGAAGTCTGTTTCCAAAACCTTTTCGTGTATGCCGGAGATTTGGACGTTGACCGATGCATGAGGAATCGGGTTTCCTGGCAGCGAGAGGCCCTGCGCAGTTAAAACTGTGCTTTCGTAAGGTATGTGGTTTGTAAAGTGGCAGAATGAGACACTCACTCTGAATTTGGATAGGAATCTTGTCATCCCCGCTGTAAAGCCCAGTGATGGTGAGCAATTATATTCAACTATTCAGAGGACAGAATGCTTACGGGGTGCCGACATTTGAGGACATGGAAATCAATTGAAGTATGCGTTGTGCGAGTGGGGTGAGGTTTTACTTCGTTATCCTCTGAGGGAGGCTATATATAGGAAAGTCAGCATGTGCCCTCACAGCCTTGAAGTTCTACATGTATTCACGTGTGGCGTGTCATAGGTATGGCAGACGGGATGCGTGGTTTTTGCGCGTACTCCTTTGTCAAGTACCAAGAACAACGATATCTCATAATCGATTTGTTGTTGCCCTTTAGATACCAAGTTGGCGACGAAAAATTGAAGCTCACCGTTGTCTTCGGCCGCCGTAAGCCCAAGAACCTCTCCGGCATTTCCTTACAAGGGTCAGCTGGAGCAAGGTCCCCGATGAATGACCCACAAGGCTTTTGAACAGACAACGCCCAAGGGCCCAGGCAAGGGGCAACCACCCGAGCATCCGGTTGAGTCGACTGGTCTCATCGGGGTCGTGGGATTTGACACGTGCATACGAGATGTCACACTTTAGTCACAATTCTACTGGGTGTGACAACAACTTTCTTCAGAGCTTCACATCCACTGGGGTAGACCACTCTACATAGACTGATGGTGGACTTGCCCTTTCCCAACTTTCCACCAGGCTCATGTCAAACAGCTCATTGATCAAGAGGTGTCAGATCCACTGATCACAGCCATCTATGATAATGTTTAAAAGTCTGGTTAGGTTAGGTTATTGGGTGCCCAAGGGCTCTAACTGAGACTGAGACCGGTTAGGGTTCATTTCCAGACCCAAAATAACCTAACTGGACCAATAATAACTGACCAAAACTGGTTAGTTGCAGTTACTAACCAGTTAGGACCGAAAAAATAGAAAATCAATTGAAACAGCATATATTTCTCATATTCCTTGCAGTAAACATTATTGCCATGCATTGTAGCTTTATAATAAGCCCAAGAACACTAAATTTGGTGAAGAATTGACAAATTTACTTGAAAGCCTACTCTTTTGGCCAATATTTTAGAGATTTGACAAGATTTTTAGTGTTTCTCATGCTTTAAGATGCATTTTGAAGGGGTATAATAGGGTCAGTTGTAACCAGTCATAACCAGTTTTTTAATGGTTAGTTAACTGCAAAATAACTGGTTATTTCATTTCCAGAATTGACTAACCACTAACCACAGTCTGGTCTTTTTGTGGTTCAGTCTGGTCTGGTCTCAGTTATTTTCCAGTTAACTGACCTAACCTTCAAACACTAGTCTATGGTGTTATGCAAATGTGACAATCAGCAGTTTCTGTAAGTGGGCACATCAGCAGTGGAGAGTGTAGAGAACCAAAGGGGAGGCCCTAGAGGAGGGAGACCCATGAGGTATGGTCCCAGAATGAGTTGTGGAATGCAACTTGTTCTTGCAGACTTTATGTTCCATCTCCACCTCTAATGATCCACCTCTATAGCTCTCTCAAAAGGCGTCTACCCCCCAAGGCCGTCAAACAATGTGAGCAAAATCATGAACATGATTGTGAACATGATTGTGAACAGACAACAACACTCCATTCACCACATCCACCTCCAAAGTCACATCACCTTCACCCAGTGCTGCCATGTCACCACAACATGCATATACTGCACTACAATATCACACAACATGAATGTGAGCCCACAACTTACCACATCCACTTTGACAACCACACTGTGAGCACCTGGTGCTTCCTCATCACCAGTGAGCAACTCTGAAGGTGTAGGGATTGTCATGGGTAACCCCCAGGTCTTTCTAGCCTTACCTGTACCCTTACCCACAGAAACCCGTACCCGCAGCTGCGGGTACGGGTTTCGGAGGGTATGGGTTGAGGGTTTGGCACAGGTATATATCTTATAAGTACTCTATATTATGTACAAAGACCTCCATAGTAATCATGCTGCCCTCCCCCGCCACTGCCGTTGTACCTGCTGAGTCGGAAAGGGGTGGTTCCATGCTGGATGAGCTGCGCGATCTGTGCTGGTAGGCTTTCAGCACTTGTTCGAGGTCACAGTTCTGGGCGCTTTGTGCTGTTATGAGTTGTTGTAGATATCTAGAGAGCATGAAAGGGGTGTTAATATTGGTTGGTTAGGAAAGAAAGGTGGGGACGATCTCCACTGATAGAACAAACTCCAACCTCCCCCCCCCAAGAAAAGAAAGCAAACCCACCCAATAGACTCAAAGCTCTTCCTCAAAATCATCCCCTTATCCACCTTAACAACGTGCCTTCCTTGCCTGAATCTTTTCTGTTCGGCATCACATTTGCACCATTGTTCAACCCATTCGCACTGGAATTAACCCCATTCAACACGTCAACGGGTGTCCTGCCAGCAGTGAGTCTTGTGTGGACAAGGGGTACAATTATTATGAGTTGGTTGACTTCGTGCACTGCTCACCAGCGCTGCCAGTGGGGACTCATTGGGTGTGGTGTGCCGTGATGTTGCCATGTTGTCGTTGTTGGTGTCGTGGTTGTGTCAATGTTGTGGTCGCATGGTGGTGTGTCGTGTTAGCGTCATCGTGTAGTGGTGGTCTGACGTGGTGCTAATGTCCATTAATCAAACGACGACGATGATGTCCGTCATCGTCTGTCGTTTGGTTGCCACGTCACCAAAGGCAGTCACGCAGAACCTGGTTCTGCTGTTAATAAGAAACAGAGGGGGATGGGTGGTGGGTACTCATGCAGGATGAAGGTTGGTGTTGTATTGTTGTCTGCAAAACGGGTACACACTGCCCTGTGGCTTCTGGAAATTATCCCCATCATAATGGGTGTTCCAGCGTTCGACACGACATATCGTTGTCCGCTAAATGCTTTCTTGATGTTACAGGTCATGTATCGATGTCGGATGGCGTTGGTGGTGTCCAAGAACATCTAAAAAACAAAAGTACAAAGGTTAGTCTAGGTATTTCAGAGCCCCAAGCATGAAAAAGCACTTACACCTTTTATTTAGGCTCCTCTATGACCTTCTGAAGCCCTTCCAAGCTGCAGCATCGACACGATGTATCGACTTCTGGGTATCGATGTCCACCAATGCCCCTGGTATGTTTGCATCGTCCCTGTTTATGGCTGGGGAGGATCCAGCGGTGAGGGCCACTCAATGCCGCCTCATCGTCGTCGCCTTGCGTCGATCTGGTGGGTGCTGGTGACGTGGCATTGTAGTGTCGTTCTTGTGGTAATGGGCCATGCCAGGGTGGTTATGGGAGGTCAGCGAGGGTCGTGGGTGGTCTCATCACTGGCGAGGGTGGTCGTCATTGGTGACAGTGAGTGTGCGTCGTGGAGGTGGTTGAGAACAAGTTTGTGAGCTGTTGGTCACACCCAGATCAGGCGTCGGTGTTTGCCGACGAACGCCGACACCTCATCTGGGTGGGTATACTGACAGGTAACCCAGTAACCCTCACTACGGGTATGGGTTTGGTGAGGGTTGGTAAAATCCAACCTGTACCCTTACCCATGTGTACCCTTACCTGCAACCTGCATGGGTTACCAAACCCGTGACAATCACTACCCGTACCCATACCTGCGAAACCCCATACCCGCATCCACGGGTATGGGTTTCTGTGGGTATGGGTACGGGTTTAGGGGGGTTTGGTGGGTCTGGTGGGTCTTATGGGTTTGATAGGACAGGTATATTGAAACTACTACATACAATGTAAATTAGTAATATACACTTGCATAGATCTAACATGTCGTGTCATTGCATGGTCATGCATCATGGTTGCATTGTGTCGTGGTTGTGTGGCATTGTCGTGCTATCTGGTTACGTGGTTGTGTTGTTGTGTTGTGGTTGTTCATCGTCGCTCAACGTGGTTGCAGTCATTATCACCCTTCTTCATTGTCTGTCGTCAATTGTTGACGTCCTCATCCCCATCTACCATCATCACTGTTCATCCTCATCACTGTTCCCCCTTGCCAGCCTTCTCACTGTGGAGGGACAACAGTCTTCCCTGTGTCATCATTGTTGTTGCACATTGTCGTCCGAGGTGGCTGTTGGTGTTTCACCTGTGAATGGTCTTGCCGCTCCCCAAGAATGGCAGAAGGGCGTGGCCGGGTTATCATCGCCATTCCCCTTTTGCCCTTCCCGTGGGGAGGGTAACATGGCGGTGGGCGTTGTCGTTTGCTGCTTTGCTTCTGGGTTGTCGTATGGGTGACCTGATGTGGCATTGGGCACTAGGGTTGTGTGAGCAGAGTGGGAAGGTGAGGGGCTCACCACTTTTTCATCACGATTGTTAGAGTTCAAAGAATCTAACGTTGGTGTATTCCTGTGAATACAAACTTGTTAGTTACTTCAATTGAATTGAGAACTTACTTTAGAGTCAGTTCCGTTGACGTGTCGAGTTTAAATGTGATTGAGAATGTCCCTAGATCACGTGAGTTCCTTAACATAGTCTTACAGATTAATGAAGTGCGAACGTGTACCAGAAACGTTAGTACTATGACTTTAACGGTTCAGGTTAAGTAGTAATTGATAGGGCTTTATCTATTACAACTGACGAGGTCATACTTAGTCTTTCTCAAGAACTCAAGTTGCACACAATGTTCGGGGTAAAAGTTAGAATGAATTCCTTTCCTAGTGTACAATCATATTATATACTCTGCTACAATTTCTAGGTCTTAGAAGAAGACCTTAGAAGGTTATAGATTCTTCCATACTATTCCAAAATACAACTACAACTACAATAGCAATCCTTGTTTGGAATGGAGGCCGTGTGTTCAAGTATTTGGTTAAGACTTGTCTGACAAATACGTGTTCGCATAACGTTGAGTGCATGCCGTGTTGTGCGAGTGTTTGGCTAGGCCTTTGTTTGCCAAATACGCATGCGCGAAGCGTTTAAGCGTTCGTTGGATTTGGGTATATGGTGCACTACGTAACTATACTAGTTAGAGTGCTTGAGTCATAGTTGAATACATCAGTAAGGAAAAGAAAGAGGAAAAGAAAGAGACTTGTAAGGAGGGTAATGTAGGAGAGGGAATAAGGTATATTCAGAAGGTACCATAACATATCCCCCCCTGACCTCGAGAACCAATTACCCTTTCATGTCGTTATTGTCGGGAGGAGCAAAAGCGGCATTGAAGTAGTTGACAGGCACAAGATTTTGATCGAAAGTCGGACCAGGGTGTATGATTACCGCTCTGCATTGATTATTGTCGTCAGTGACGTATCCATTGTCGATGAGTGGTTGTCCTGCAAACAGGTCAAAGTCCAGGTAGCGTATAGCGTACGCAGACTTAGTAGGGTGCAAAACGACACGCCTATCTCCGTTCTCCATTCCTTCTGTATGAAGACCCTCTAAGCTCTGAAGGCTTGATCCATCGTCTGTTCCCCACTCGGAGGTTCCATCGGAAAAGGACTCCACATCATCTGTAGCGTGACGTTCGGTCAGTTTTAAAGAACTATCAGTCTGACGCGTTGACTGACTTTCTCTCCCTGTGATAAGTCGACGGTTCAGGTACTTGAGTTGAGCTCCGTGGCGAGCTTCCCAGTTCCATCCTGTTCCAGGTCCCAGCTGGAGGGTTTGTCACTGCGCGGTGTGGATCCACTGGATGGCGAGTCATCTGAGTGTCTGGAAGTCACAGTACCATGTGGCAAGGTTTTCTCTAGTGGTATATCCGTAGAGCGGGTTGAGAAAGTTCTGGTCCTGGATGGTAAGGATGTCGGGTCGCTGCATGTTGATGTGGTCAAAATAGATTTGGGGAATATACCCCTTAGTGGTGAAAGGAATGGTCAGGTCACTATGAAGGTCGTGTGATGCGGCTCTGGTGATATATTGTGCTAAGCGATTTAACACCCAGAATGGTGAAGTAGTAGTAGAGGGATCAAGAAAATAGAAGAGTTGCCCGTCAGGCTGCTTGAGGGCAATAAAATCGTCGGTAGTCAGTTGGTAGTTGAGAGGGTTGACGTTTTTGGAAGTAGAATTGAATGAGGCGAACGGAGTGAGGTGAAGATCAGGGGAAACAGGGGCTCGTGGTAACCACTTTTATGATAAAACAAGACATTTGCCATATAAGCGATGTGTATAATGCCACACTCATCAATGAAAGGCTTCATTAGATTTCCTGAGACATTTCATTCATTAGGCTCCCTTGTATTTCTCATTTCATAACTTATAGGCTAATTCATTTCAGTTTTCATTTTACCATTTCATTAGGTTCTCATTAAATACCTCAGGGAATCTCATTACAGCTTTCATATTGTTACCTTATCATTTTTATTATATATTTCATTCTGAATGTCTAGGAACTTTCATTTATATTTCATACTGATTTTTCATTGATGTATCTTGAGGATTTCATTGCAAATCTCATATTTATTTCCTGCCGCTTTCAATGAATTTTTCACTCTTGTAGCTTAGGGATTTCATTGTGAATCTCAATTATTTATCTGGCTGATATCATTGCGATTTTCATTAGAAACCTGGGCGATATCATTAGAAATTTGATTAGCTACTTGGCCAATATCATTGCAATTTTCATTATTTATCTGGCTGATATCATTGCAATTTTCATTAGAAACCTGGGCAATATCATTGGAAATTTCATTAGCCACATGGGTGATATCATTGCAATTTTCATTAGGTGCCTGGGTGATATCATTGTGACTTCCATTAGCTACATGAGCAATATCATTGTGATTTTGCAAGTGGAGCCCTGGGTATTTCATTGTGATTTTTCATTAGATGCCCTGTGCATTTCATTGTGGTTTTTCAATTGATAGCCTGTGCATTTCATTGTGATTTTTCAAATGTAGCCCTGGGTATTTCATTGCAATTTTTCAATGGATACCCAGGGCATGAATGCTTTGAATGGTGTACAGAACATCAGGCACTGCCTTCAGGGTCCACTTCAGGGTCCATCCCAAAAGGGAAATATCACCTGGTTTGACTAAAAAGTGAAGAAAACCAAGAGGAGAATGACTTTACCTATCAGGGTCCATGTAAGGGGATGTTGGGATGATGGTCACATGACCAGTTACCAAAAATGGTCAAAAAACGAAAGTTGTAGCCCTACACTGAAGCTTCCCAAATCTGTTTGAATTATGTTCTGAAGTGCTCCTGTTGTGGAGATATGAGGTAAAGGAATTTCAAAAGTATTATGTTTTTTTTTTGTTTTTTGTGTTTTTCTCCATGAAAACAAAACCAAATAACATGATTCAGTATATTTAGAAAGCTAAAAGAAAGGGCTACAATTATTGTATCATGGGAAAAATGACCAAAAAAGGAAGGTTCATGCCCTACTATAAGAGTCAGATATAGACTACAAAAAGTCAGACTTAGACTACACAATTTACTGATAGACTATAAAAGACTACAAAAGTTGAACTTAGACCACAAAATTTACTAATACACTACAAAAGTCTACAGACTACCAAGTTTACTGATAGGCTACAAAAAAGTCAGACTTAGACTACAAAGTTTACTGATAGACTATAAAAGACTACAAAAGTTGGACTTAAACTACAACATTAGGGTTAGGGTCAAAAGGTTATCTTGATGACAAAGTTTGTAGTGTTCACTTTTTGAGACTACAAAAGTTTGTAGTGTTGTGCCTTTTCATTAGAAAAGTTTGTAGTATCTGCTTTTGAGACTACAAAAATTTGTAGTGTGCGCTTTTTCATTAGAAAAGTTTGTAGTTGACATGTAGTTTATGGTGTCCTTGGCCCTATCTATGTTATGGGGATGAGGTTGAAGGATTGCCATCACATTGCCAGTGCTGTAGCATTAGTTTTTGACATCATGCACAAGTTGTCTTTCATATTAGGAAAGGCTATTCTATGCCTTCATATTGATACCTACTGTCCTATCTCAAAACATAATTGTAAGCTCATGTGGGGATATGGCTGAAGGATTGACATGACTTTACATATTGCTATTGCCACATCATCAGTTTCTCACATCATGCCCAAGTTGGCTTTCAAGCTAGAGGAGGCTATTCACCTTGATATCTACTCAATACATGGTCAACTTACAACATGACCTGACTTAAAGACACCTCCAAGGATGAATCAGCCCATCATCCTATGGCCCTCAAAGAGCTGTATCAAAGTTGACTATGTTTGGGACAGGCCAGTAGCTATCAATGTGAAAGCAGACAGTGTGAAAGCCAACTTGGTCATGATGTCAAAAACTGGTGATGTCATGTCAATCCTTCAGCCACATCTCCACATGAACTCATAATGATGTTTTATGATGGGACAGTAGGTATCAATATGAAAGGCTTAGAATAGCCTTTCCTAATGCGAAAGACAACCTGTGCATAATGTCAAAAACTCATGCTGCAGCACTGGCACTATCATGGCAATCCTTCAACCTCATGCCCATAACCTAGACAGGGTCAATGACACCACAAACTACATGGCAACTTGTAGTCAAAAAGCAGACACTACAAACTTTTCTAATGAAAAAATGAACACTACAAAATTTGTAGTCTCAAAAAGTGCACACTACGAGCTTTCTAATGAAAAAGCGGACACTACAATCTTTTTTAGTCTCAAAAAGTGCACAATACAAACTTTTCTAATGAAAAAATAAACACTACAAACTTCTAACTTTGTAGTCTAAGTCCAAGCTTTTGTAGTCTAAGTCCGACTTTTGTAGTCTTGTGTAGTGTATAGTAAACTTTGTAGTCTAAGTTCAACTTTTGTAGTCTATCAGTAAACTTTGTAGTTTAAGTCTGACTTTTTTGTAGTCTATCAGGAAACTTGGTAGTCTATATCTGACTCTTATAGTAGGGCATGAACCTTCCTTTTTTGGTCATTTTTCCCATGATACAATAATTGTAGCCCTTTCTTTTAGCTTTCTAAATATACTGAATCATGTTATTTGGTTTTGTTTTCATGGAGAAAAACACAAAAAACAAAAAAAAACATAATACTTTTGAAATTCCTTTACCTCATATCTCCACAACAGGAGCACTTCAGAACATAATTCAAACAGATTTGGGAAGCTTCAGTGTAGGGCTACAACTTTCGTTTTTTGACCATTTTTGGTAACTGGTCATGTGACCATCATCCCAACATCCCCTTACATGGACCCTGATAGGTAAAGTCATTCTCCTCTTGGTTTTCTTCACTTTTTAGTCAAACCAGGTGATATTTCCCTTTTGGGATGGACCCTGAAGTGGACCCTGAAGGCAGTGCCTGATGTTCTGTACACCATTCAAAGCATTCATGCCCTGGGTATCCATTGAAAAATTGCAATGAAATACCCAGGGCTACATTTGAAAAATCACAATGAAATGCACAGGCTATCAATTGAAAAACCACAATGAAATGCACAGGGCATCTAATGAAAAATCACAATGAAATACCCAGGGCTCCACTTGCAAAATCACAATGATATTGCTCATGTAGCTAATGGAAGTCACAATGATATCACCCAGGCACCTAATGAAAATTGCAATGATATCACCCATGTGGCTAATGAAATTTCCAATGATATTGCCCAGGTTTCTAATGAAAATTGCAATGATATCAGCCAGATAAATAATGAAAATTGCAATGATATTGGCCAAGTAGCTAATCAAATTTCTAATGATATCGCCCAGGTTTCTAATGAAAATCGCAATGATATCAGCCAGATAAATAATTGAGATTCACAATGAAATCCCTAAGCTACAAGAGTGAAAAATTCATTGAAAGCGGCAGGAAATAAATATGAGATTTGCAATGAAATCCTCAAGATACATCAATGAAAAATCAGTATGAAATATAAATGAAAGTTCCTAGACATTCAGAATGAAATATATAATAAAAATGATAAGGTAACAATATGAAAGCTGTAATGAGATTCCCTGAGGTATTTAATGAGAACCTAATGAAATGGTAAAATGAAAACTGAAATGAATTAGCCTATAAGTTATGAAATGAGAAATACAAGGGAGCCTAATGAATGAAATGTCTCAGGAAATCTAATGAAGCCTTTCATTGATGAGTGTGGCATTATACACATCGCTTATATGGCAAATGTCTTGTTTTATCATAAAAGTGGTTACCACTGGTGAAACAGGGTTGTAGAGCTCGATGGACTGCATAGTGAAGTTGTTGTTTAGCGGTTGGTAGAGTCGATTTGATGATTTATGAGACGGTTTGATAATGTAATTGTCAGCATATTCGTCGCACTTATATAGGTTTTCTTCCTCAGCTATTTTGACGATTGAGCGTTCCTCTTTTGGAGTGCCTTGAGTTTTTCCCATTCGAGTAGGACTTCTGGGGCGTTTTTCAAATTCTGCCTCGTTTCCCAAGTATCCCCTTCCGGTCCATAGTTGGTGTAACGTAACTGGTAAATTGGTATTCTTCACCCGTTCCTACCTTTCTGCGTGCGTTCTGCAACTATTTTGTCAACCTCGTATTCCGGTGATGCATCAAAACTTAACCTATTCGTTTTGAGTTGTGGACGGTCACCAAACTCGCTTGGTGACTCCTGATATTTCTCCAGATGTTCGATATTAAGGACTGGGTGCATACCATAAGACCCTGGCATACAAAGTTGGTAAGCCACCACACTGATTTTCTTCATAATCTCAAAGGGACCCTCGTACCTTGCAAGGAGTTTGTCGCCTCGACCCTTCTCATCCCTGAGCAAGCCGAGATTCTTCCTGTTGATCACCACCTTGTCCCCCTCTTCAAATTCCCAGTCAAGGCGTCCTTTGTTATATGCCTTCTTTTGAAATACTTGACCTAATAAGAGTGCGTCCCTGGCCTGTGTAACGGTGTACTAGTATATACTACTACCCTTCTAGCGTGACCTAGTATCATCGTATTTACTTGTGTTTATCTTTCGTTATATAGTGTTATGTACATAACAAATAAGACACTTTGCAACCACATCTTATATTACATGTGGACGGAGTCACCCCTTTTCTGTATGGCTAGGCAGCCTTATGCCTCCCCTCTGGGATACAAGAGTCCTGCGCCGGGTGACTGCGCCCCAGTTCCTGGGTCACAGGATAATCTCAATGTGGTGACGCCTTGCAGCTCCACGTTACTTTCTCTCTCTCGTGTACCCCGGATATTCTCCGCCGCTATCTCGCACTCACGCCTTCGTTGAGAAGTCCCGATTCGCCCTTCGGTTTCACAATGGTGGGGGCACTGCGGACTTCATCAAGATGAAGTCCTGGAGTGCAGAGACCCGGAGAAACTACATAAGGCAAGTCTGATTGACAGATCCTGTCAACTCACAACGCCTTCCAGAATTCCCGGCTCCCAAGTAAACCTAAACCTTAACACTGGTGAGAAAACCGTTGACCATGTCTTGCACGATGCTCCCACACCCTCGTTAGCGCGAATACCCGCTGCTTTCGAGGGCAATGGCTCGACTGGTAGCTGCCAATTACATGATGTAGTTATGGCAGCTGCCATAAAAAAACTTGATCAGCTACCATGAATGAATGAAATGCAAAGTTTTCATTCATTCACGGCACCTGTTTCATTTGAGATAATTTATTCTGTTTCATTCATTCCCGGCAACTGTTTCATTTTTTTTCATTCATTGCCATGGAGAATGAAATCGTTTTTGTTTCATTCCATTTCATTTCAATCCTTTCTTCATTCCTACCAGGAAGAATGAAATTTATTCTGTTTCATTTATTCCTGGCAACTATTTCATTCTTTGTTTCATTTTTTGTTTCATTCTTACCATGGAATTTTTGTTTCAATCTTTCAGGCAACAATTTCGATGTTTTAATACACACATAAATAAGGAAATAATATACAATTATGCCTGATATGTGTTGTGCCCTACTGCAGTGGTGTGGGAGGCCATATGGGAGTACTTTTGCATTTGAGGCTCAAATACATAACAAGATAGGCATACTGTTGCCAAATAAGGCACTTTAATATTTTACATCAATTACATAATAATTTTCCCAGCTCTAACAATAAAGGAATGAATGAAACAGTTGCCGTGGTGGAATGAAATGAAAAATGAAGTAATTTCTGTGAATCAATGAAATGAAATGAATGAAACAGTTGCTGTGAATCAATGAAACAGAATGAATCATTTTGAATGAAATGGGTGCCGTGAATCAATGAAATTTCATTTCATTCCCTCACAGTAGCTGATCAAGTTTTGCCACGGCAGCTGCCATAAATACATCGATGTAGAGTGCAGCTACTAGTGACGGCTCCACATCTCCCTTGCCCATGTTAGCGCGAATACCCGCAGCTTTTGAGGGTAACAACTCGGCTATGACGAACAACGGTCTTAGGCTTTCAATAGCCCCGACAACGCCAAAAACTCAATCTCTCCCAACTGACACGAGCTATGTCCCCAGCAGCTGCGCGAAGAGCTGCCATCATCAGGGCCTCGAAAGCCGGAACTCCCACTCGCATTCAAGCTTTCAACTGCATGAAAACGATTTAACCATCAACCTAGCCAATCGATTTCCCCTGGAAACCTCGTTAGCGCGAAATCTCGCAGCTTTCGAGGGTGACAGCACTACTCGGCTGATTGACAAATCCTCGTCCTCACCTACTTTGTGTAAAGAGGAAGCAACAAACTATCCAGATACGATGGACGACGACTCTATGTCTCCCATACCCACGATAGCGCGAATACCCGCTGCTTTCAAGGGTAATGACCTGTCTAGGATGAACGTCAATTCTGCACCCTCCACGCCCTCGACAACACGGTTGCCTACAGCTTTCGAGGGTGACAGTGCCCCTCGGCTGATCAACAGCTCCTCGTCCTCGAATACGCCACATAAAGATGAGAACATGGATCATCAAACCTCCCAAGTCTCACCCGTGCCCTTGATAGTGAGAATAGTTGCTGCTTCTGAGGGTAATGACTCAGATACGTCAAACGACGGCTATGCCCGCAGTAGTTGTGCAGGGAACTGCCATCGTCGGGTCTTCGAAGGTCAGAAATCCCTCTCACGGCCAAGTCAACAACGATACAAAGTCAAGACAATCGACGAACCCGCTCCCTCCCTATCAACGTTAGCACGAATACCTATGACTTTCGAGGATAATGACTCCACCACAAGGGATGTCGACTCTATGACCTTCCGACCCTCGTTAGCATGGACAAACGCCATGTTCAAGAATAATATCCAACCCACAAAAGAGGACGTCGTCCCCGTATCTCCCATACCCCCGTTAGCGCGAAAACCTGCTGCTTCTGAGGGCAATGGCCTAGCCATAACAGATGATGGCTTTGCTCCTTCCCTACCCATGTTAGTGTATACGCCTGTTGTTCTCAAGGCACAAGTATACATAGATGTCACTATAGTACCATAACAATAGAAATTGACAATTGTCCCAATAAGTCATAGGTCTACCCCAATGGGCCCAATACACATGGACGCCATGGATCCATACCTGGGACCCATGGATGTACCTAACATATGGTATTCATGTGTGGCCCAATGGGTATTCATCAGACCTCATCATTGCCATAATCAATGGTAAAAGGTTGGGCCACATGTGCTCAAAAGGACATGATTATTGCTATAATCAATGGTACCATAGGTACCCAAAGTATAATCTACTGATAGCCAAAAGTTGGGCCCATTTGCCCAGTGCACTTGTTGAAAGATCCGGATACATTCCTCCAGAAAGCTATTACGGAGACCTTGTAGAAGACACGGCCGCAAGTATTAATCAACGGAAAGCGGGGACGCAACTATGGCACAACGTGATCCATCTCCCAATACTTTGTAGAAGATGCGGGTGCGAGTATTCATAAATGTAAGTCACAAACTACCGACCTGCATCCCTTCCATCCAACAGATCCAAGCTTTTGTGATCTCCGAATACATTGTAGAAGACGCGGGGGGAAGTCTCAATCAACATTATACATCTCCGAATACTTTCTAGAAGGAACGGGTGCAAGTATTAATTAACGAAAAGACACGGCCACAAGTATTGAAAAATGTGATGGGTCTCCGGATACTTTGTAGAAGCCGCGGGCGCAAGTATTCATAAATGTGATGGATCTCCGGATACTTTGTAGAAGCTGCGGGCACAAGTATTCATAAATGTATGTAAAAAACTAAGGCCCACCATCCATTCCATCCAACACCTTAAGTACAGCTCCTGAACTCACACCCTTGGATTGAAGTTGAACGGCCTTTTTCTTGAGGCTGATCATCATGTCCAACTGTTCAAGTTGGTCCTCCGCATGAGAGCGGACCTGCAGCAAAAAGTCCCGAGCCCTCACCGCTTCCTCGTATTCCCTATACAATACCTTATGCGCCATTCTGGCGTATTCCAGAGGGTGAGTCACTGCTGGCAAATCCGGTGCGACCTCATCAAAAAAGGTCCGACGGAGATTCGAGGAGGGCGAGGATAGAGGTACCCGCGTAGGACCATCAGAATCCCTGAGCGTCGCGGAAGTTTTATTGCTTTCGGAGTTTGCAATAGCGACCTTCAGGATGGCTTTTAGAAAGTTGTAAAAGGACGAAATGAGATACGTACATCCGTATCATTTCTCGCCCGCTCCAGTCGCTCGTAGTTTTCCAACATGGAATTGATGCCTAGGTAGATTGGTCAACGAAATCAATGGTCATACGTGAACACCTACCCTTTGTTGCGGCGAACGTCCGGGACATCATGTCCGCGGAAGCATTCCCAGCCAAACGGACTTTTGTTCTCCAGTCAGTTGACTAGTCAATAAACAAAAGGGTTGAACAGTGCGCACCAAGAGGGGACGTAGACGACATTTTATTGCTGAAGACGATTCGGAGGGTGGACAATGGAGTACTTTGTTCAAGACAATTTGGATGGTGGACAATGGAGTAATCGAGATGCGATCCTCCAGATTCGGCCGAAATTCATTGATGTCCGAAAATGGAAATGTTGACATAGAATATTTCCACCCCCACCACCTCTCTATTCTTTCCCATCACCCATCCACTCTGTTATCCACCCACCACGTTAGCGTCGACGGTCATTATGTCCACCCCACTCTCCATCTTCAACATCCCCTCCGATCTCACCAAGAAGCTTCCCACCCGTGAAAAAATCAACGAGATTTACCCGCGGATTCCCTCACTCATCGAATTGGCCCACACTTGGTACAGGGAATCGTATGAAGGTGCGAACGAGCGGACAAGGGCAGCTCGGGAGGATTCCCTACGAAAGGTTGTGGTGAGTGTATTTCACTATCTAACATTACATGCAACTCAGAGAAAAATGTAGGGTTGGTACCTACGTTGCGCGCAAGTCCTGCAACACGATCCTGACTTTTCAGTAACGCCCGAGATGGAGCAGATTACCAACGAGGTCCTTGTAACGGAGCAGGGGGATTTTAATTGGGAAGTTCTCGAGGAGCCATCGCCCAAGCAGGAGCAAGAGGAGGAAGTTGAGGAGGATGACTTCAGTGATCTATTAGGCGGCTGGGGAGTGAACGCGGATGGGCCAGCGGCCGGAGAGAAAAGCAAACAGAAGGAGGTTGTGGAGGAAGTTCCGAAAAAGTGGAGTAGAGGGCACAAGCGTAAGGCGGATGCAGGGGATAATGGAGACATGGAGGCTGAGGTTGTGGAAGTACCAGGGCCGAAGGAGCAGAGGAAGAAGGCGAAGGTGCAGGGAGAGAACAAGGATGTCGAGATGGACGACCCCGATTACGACTTTGGGACAATGGGAGTTACGGCCACCGAACCCACCCCCCGCCATCGCACTCCTTGCAAGCAGTGCGAGATCGCCAACTTGGATTGCGTTGTCGCAATAGGTCTCAAAGGCAACGCGTGCATCAAGTGCCGTTCAAGGAAGATCGGCTGTAGCTTTGTCAACACCCCCGGTGCGTCTGCCAATCGACTTACCTCCAATCCGATGCCCAAGAAGACGACGTCGAAAAAACCCCGTGAACTGACTCCCCCCATCGTCCTCGTCACTGCTCCGCCGAAGCAAAGTGCGAAGCCAGCAGGCAAAGAAATCAAGGCCAAAGATGCGCGCCCTCGTCCTCGCGCCACCAAACCACCCGCAAAGACTGAGGCTGTCACCCAGAGTGGGGGCTCTCGACCACCCCCCGCCAAGGACGATGCCCGCGGTCTCATTCATCCAGAGAAGACAACGGTATATGCGAATTCGTGCTACACGGGACCGAACCAAATCCCTGAGAAGTCCGTAGCGGAGGTAATCGTCCCAGAGTCTGCAAAGGAACCAAAGGTGGCTATTCGGGTGACGCGGGCCTCAAGTCGCCAGACGTCCGAACCTGAGGTTAGCGTCACAAAGGGGAGGGAGTGTACGACCAGGCCACGATGGTGAAACAGCCAGTAAGTCCTTCTATTTCTCTATGGAAATACAGAGTGACTTAACGTCCCCCAGGGGCTACATTTGCGGAGCTTAGGGAAGACTCCCATACGCCCATCGACCTCCAGGATCCATTCACCCGTCGTCTCGACAGCATCTCGACATCCGTCTGCCAGCAAGGCGTTGATCTGGGCAAAATGTCCAATAAGGTCCGCGAGACGTCCGCCCGAGTCGAGGCCATGTCCGCCATCGCAATCCGGCAGAAGGACCAGGAGATGGAAGAGTTGAAGAAGGAACTCGAGATGCAGAGGTCGATGTTGGAGGACCTTGAGGAGAGTCAAAAGGTCTTGATGGAATCGTTCGCCGCACGCGCCCCGAGTGAGGATCCCGTCTCTTCGCAGGTGCTGGACGAACTCCATGAAAAGGTTGAAGGAATGGTAACCCAGCAGCAGATGAGGTCCTTGTCCGAGGGCCTGAAAACCCGGATTCAGAACTTTATCCAGGGGGTGAACGACAACCTTCGACTAAACGACGCGGATGGAATCTCGAGGTTACCGGACGAACTGGATAGCCTGGGTGGGAGGGTCGCTGGGATCGAAGAAGACATTCGAAACGTACGCCGTGGAAAGGAGTTCATTGAGGAAAGATTGGGGAAGCTAGAGGGGCTCTGCCTCAATGTGATGACCAATGAGTTCTTGAGGCACCCGGATGATGGTTTGGACAAGTGGATGAGAGTTGAACGGGCGGTGGGATGGGACAGGGTAGTCGACGACGACGCGGTTCGGAAGGAGGTGCAGAGGGCTAAGGACGTGAAAGGGGGTTTGAGCGAAGTCCACGGGTCCGCGGGTGCTAAAGACCTGACTACCATCTCCCTGGGCGACGTCCATCCACGGCCATCGACTCCTTCCAACGACGCTCTGCACGGCCTAGTCCCCTCCATCGATGACGGACGTTACATTTTCAATGCAGTTGACGGCTCTCCAGTTGACCGGGCCAAGACGTTGGATTAGTTGTACGGTGTCTACGGCCCTCCTATAATTTTTTTTGGACATACACATAGTTATCGCAGCTAGGTTTTCAAATACAATTTTTCTTGAGCAGATGGTTACAATGCATTCCCTCCAGATGCTGGAGGGAATTAAACGTTAATCACCGAGGGTGATTAACGTTCCTGAAAAGGTCCAGGCGGCCGAAACAAAACGGTCCGCGGCCGTGGGGAAACGATCCAGCTTCTCCAGCTGTCTACATAGTTATTGCAAAGATTCCATTCAGATTATATTGTCAAGTACTAACGGACTGCTAAAGCTCCAATGTATTTAGACAAATGAAAGTCAAGTTCCAGTAAGTAAAAGGTCCGACGTTGGGCCGGACTATTTGCGTTTACCCCTGCGCTTTGCCTTCGATCTAGTCAAGGGGATGGACGGACCAGGGGCATTGGTACGGGCGCTGCTCCTGGTTGGCTTGGCAGGGGTTGGTTTCACAGCAGTCCGGGCCCTCTTTGCGGGTGGGCCATCTTTCATCTGGATGTCCTGACCCTCTGGATTGTCCGATGGTTCCAATACACATTTTGGAACCTCTTCAACACGTGCATTTTGGATCATTGAATTATTCGGGAGTGAATGATTCAACGCCAGAGTCTCCTTGTCTGCCAGCGTGGGGGTAGCCCCTTCAGGTGTCCTTTCTCCCGGATTGGTGGAACCGCATGCAGTCGTTCTTTCAACCAGCATGAGGTCAGGCATTTTCTCTGCGACCTTGGCAAAGACGGGCTCAATCGTCTTCGGAGAATCGTTCCCACCTGCGGGTGGTGATGGGTCTGCGACGTCCCTGTTCATTGCCACTGAGGGGGGGGTGTATAATGCAGCCCCAGCCAGTACACCATTGGTCTCAGCACTGAACCAACGTTGAAACACGCGGAATTGTGCAATAGCTTGCTCCTCGGACCAATCGACACAGTCGAGGGGAAGATGAGCCGCAAACCTGTTCCACAAAGCCTTGTCAGCGGTGGCTAAACTGTGGGGTGCGGGGAGGGTCTGGACGGTGGTTGGGCCAATGGCAGGCGCTGGTAGGGTATAGGCCGTGGTTGTGGAGTGTGCTCCATCGGTTGTACATACCACAGCGGTTCCAGCCGCCCACGGGCCCTTCGTAGTAGTGGTTCCACCCACCCGCGGGCCTTTCATGCCCATCCCACCAGATCCCATGTCACGTCTGGCTGTACGGTCTAAGCTATTCGGAAGAGGGAGGTCATCATCAGAAAAGACCAAGTCATCCATCGCCAGAAGATCGAATTCTTCTCCGGAATCGTCGACCATCTCCGTGGACTTCTTTCCTTTTTTTCCCTTTCTGTTGACTTTACCCTTGCCCTTTTGTCCCTTGACCTTTTGTTTCAATGGATCATCAACTTCCTCGTCACTTCTGAGTTCCCCTTCATTCGATCTACGGACTTGTCGTTTCAAGTTCTCCTTTGCTCTGGATCTACGGGTCGGCTTTTGCGTATTCGTCCGGACGTCTGGAGCCTTTGCCGGGACATGTTCAGTACCCTGGATGACAAGCCGAAAGCGAAACACAGTCTGCCCGGCACGCTGTCATTGAATCCAAAAGTTTAACAGCGTCTTCACCTTTTGAATGGCGAGGTGCGACGGCTCCGCTTCAAGCGTCTGGTAATCCGGAAGGTATTCTTCATCTATGAACGTTGCCTGATCTTTCACAATATCGGCCCACGGGACCCGAGAGGTTCTTCCATCAGTGGCCAATGCTAAAAAGATATGGGCCGTTGTAGGACAGGATGGCAGGTAGTCTGACTCACAATAATGCATTCCTACAAATGATCTTAATAGCTTTTTCAACCATTGGATCATTACCTCCCCCGTGACATCCGAAGGCCATGACTCTGGCTCTGGGAGTATTGGCTCACCATTCTCCCGGGTGTCCAAATCCATTGGTGAGTTACGATGTCCCCCGACAAAAATATCATTCTCCGCGGCCTTGGCATTTCCATCATAGCATTGCTGAAGATATTTTCCCCAGGAGAGGTCAGAAACAGAACCGTCGTCAATAACATCTCGATAGCTCCTGCCCATCCCGAGTTCAGCATTAAAGTTGAATTTGGAAGCAGATAGTGTCCCGTCTTCATCGCGGCAACCCCAGAAAATGTAGACCCTCCCCCCAAGCTGCTTCCAGGCTTTTTCAGCAAAGGTCCGGCAGAACTTCATTGCGGATTTCACAGCCAGCCTGTTTGTAAAAGCATGAGCCGGGTGAGAAGGGTACGGACAAAGGCAGACCTCTGTTTCTCCTCTTCCGGAGGCCCTTGTAAATTCCACTTTTTCGCCGTCTCTTTTAACTCTTCAATCTCATCCTCTGTCAGATTGCTCAAAACCAAATTCAGCCGGCTTGGAAGCTACCAAACTTAATATCCCCATTTCCAGATAGCGTCCGTTGGGCCTCCTTAATTTCCATCTTCTTCTGCACCGATGCGACGGTCCGGAAGTTCCAGTTCATGCTCCGGATTTTTATTTCTTTAGGCTTTCGAATTCTGGACTTGACTCCGAACCATTGCTGGACGGCCTGTGGTATTCAATTAGCAGTCAAACGGGCCATCCGTTTCGGTCTATGCTTACCTTTCGGAGGTTAGCTGTATCTCCTTCTGCAGATTCCTTCCTCGCCTTGAATTTTTGTAGCACCTTTCCCATAATTGCAACCCGGGCTCCAGCAGACTTCTTTGACCTATATTCCGGAAGATATTTTTCTAGGATCTCCGTCTGCCAGTCTTCCCAGATATGGGCTGGGGGTGCGACGTGTTCCACCGTTTTCGGGGGAGGTATTTCGTCCCCGGAGGGCACAGGGACATCTAGCGAGTTGTTGTTCATTCTTTAGAAGCTCGTGAGATGGAGTTGTAAATGTATTCTTGAATTGTTTTTTTTTTCTTCGCTGAATTCGGCAGAGAAATGTTAGACTTCGGGATGCTAAACAAACAAAGGCCTGATTACCATATTTGACAAGTTTTCTGCCTTTTTTGGCAAGCCCACCAGAGATTGGCGAGCTAAAAATAGAATGCTCACTCTTTTCTGCTAGTCCGCATTATACTACCGTTGCCGGGCATGCTATCAGTGGTGACAAAATCAGAGCCTTCACCTGACCCTATTTAATCTACTTGGGAGAAATGCAGCAAAGGAAGACTTATCCATTGATTGATAAACATGAGGTTCAACATGATGAACATGAGGTTCACCACGAGGCAAAACGTCTCCTTCAAAGTTCCACAACAACACCACGGATTAGAGATGAGTACCCGGAGAACAAAGGTCATAGGCTCTCTGAAACACACCCGTTATACTCAAGGTCCCCGTGGAAATGTCAAAGTGAAGACAGTTTTTCCAACAGACCCAACGTCCTCTCAATGCATTTCCACCCCATCTCAATCCCCCCAAAAAAACTCTGTTTCTTTACCCCAAGTTGACCGGGATGACTGCTCAATGGGAACAAATGAAGAAATTATGTTCATGAACGTGAACAATCAGGAGATAAATGGTTCCAAGGTAGGTACCTTGACTTAGTCATGTCAACAGATTTTTTACAATTGACAGTCATCCAACGATTATTTACGTGAGTGGGGAAATCGTCGCCGGTTGTATCTTGATGAATTACTTGAACGAGAGGCTCCGGCACCCTCTAATATCTGTGCTACGTGCGGGGTAAGGGAGGGAACGTGGAAATGCCAGGATTGTCTGGGAAATACATCCGAATGCACAGATTGCTGCAGAATCTCACATCGTCGACATCCGTTTCACAGGGTGAAAAGCTGGACTGGTTCATATTTCTCATCATCTTGGTTATGGAAAGTGGGTACTGTCGTACACTTGGGACACAACGGCTCGCCTTGTCCGGGGATGAAATGGGATTCTTCGGATAATGAGGGGTTAGACCCAGATATTTATCTGGATCAGGGTGGATGTCCATTGGATTCCGCGGATATGGACCCGGATGACATTGACATTGACATCGATATCGAGGATCTCACGGATGCCGGGGAAAGTCTCCAGGATGACAATGAGATCCCCGATCCACCTGTATCTTATCTGAATGGACGTCGGGTGCTTACATTTGTTCATACAAACGGAATTCATCAGCTACCTACGTCATTCTGCCATTGTGCGGGTGCACCCGCATTGGATATTCAATTGTTACGGATGGGATTCTTTCCCTCTACCTCCGCTCAACCGCAGACAGCTTTTACTTTCAGTGTCCTTGATGACTATCTCCTGGAAAACCTGGAATGCAAAACGTCCGCGACCCATTACTATTCCAAACTCCGGAGAATGACTTCCAAAGCATTTCCAAGGCAGGTTAAGGTATGTAGGAGCCACAATGAGATTTTTGGACTATGGACTCAAAAGGAAATGGCAGGACCGATATCGAGAGCTTATTCGGGCAAGTCGTCAATGGAGAAGTTTAAAAGAATACAAGTGGTTTGGATTCGGACATCAACATCGTCCTCCGGAACAGGAGAGTTAGCACTTTTCTGTGCAGCATGTCCGCAGCCGGGGGTTAATCTTCCAGAGAACTGGAAAGAGGATGCTGAGCAATGGGCGTATTCTCGGGGCTTTGTTCTGGATGGTAACTTTACCTGTAATCATAAATTGCAGCGACGGCCGGAAACGGATGTTTGGTTAAAGAATGGGGAGGGATACATGGTGGAAAAGCAAAGATACGGACAGCATTTGAGGGTCGCGAAAGAAGTCAAGGAGGTGAGCAATTAGCCATTTATTCCGGATCCTTTCGACCCGGCCGTTCTAGGCACCAACTTGTAATGAGCATCATGCTGTCAATGACAAGGCCCATATTCACAAAGGTTGCGATTCCACGGGTCTGGGAGCTGCTGCGTGTCTGAGGCATGGCTGCTACTGCCCTGGTGGTGTTGTTGACTTTCAAAAAGGCGAAAGGTAGGTACTCCTGTCCTCCGCCGTCTTTTATGTCATTGAGAAAGTTTGCTAGACAGATGAACATGGATTACGCACTTTGTGAGGCAATGAAGAACACCAACATGGAGGAAATAATGAAGTGCATTGTGGTCTATGATGTGAACTGCCAGTACCATAAGAATTTTTTCAAACGGGTGGAGGACAGCCCGTTTCTCGAAGTTCACCCAGGCCTAATCATCATTCCCGGGATAGGCCTTTTCCACGTCCACGGGCATCAATTGATTTGTCTGGCTAGGTTTTCACCTACTTTTATTGAGGGGGCGGGTCAGGCTGATGGTGAAATTCTGGAGACCCTTTGGTCGACCCTTAATCACATTGGTCGAATCTCCCGAACAATGACTCTCGCCCATCGGACCGAGGTCTTGGACTCCCACATGGGAGATAGCAACTGGAAGAAACTCGTGAACATGGGTCCGCCTTAAATATGTCTTCCAAAAGCGATGCTGATTGGTGTTAGTTTCTTCGCTATGCCACCGCTGGAAGAAGATTCAATCCGGACTCGCGGCCGCGGAAGCGGAGTTATTGAAACTTTCGGACACTGCGAGCCCCGAACAACTTAAAGATTGGGATGGACTTGCTGAGGAAGCACAGAGACGCCGGGTGGCTGATGCCTCAGCAATGGATGTGTATGAAGCAGAAGCTCCGAAGGGTTTGTCTTCCTCTGTTACAACCTAATCTGTCTTGTATTAAAGGCCAGCATCAGTGCCTACGCAGAAGGACGTTCAAGCAGCGCTCATGGGACAGGAATCCCCAGTGAACGCTTCCATGGGAGTAACATTGTGGGTTAGCACTGGGATCAAGATACAGGAAGCTCAGTAAGTTAATTGTCCCTCATCAGGGACTTTAAGTTTATATTAGTAGATTGGCGTTAAGTCGGTTTATCCGGATGATGGGCAGGAAGCCAACACCCGAGGACAAGCTCGACCTGGCGAAGCGACGTCAGATGTTTCTCCGAAGAATTGATGCATTCGAGCGGGAAGCATACGAACTGTTTCCCGGAGTAGACTTCGTGAGTCAGACCATGGACATACCACCCGTGGAAGACGGATATGAACATGACGATGATTTGGAGATGCTGCTGGCCAATCCCCCTTCATCTGACAGGCAAATGGCTGAAAGCATGGAGGTCATACTCCCCTCGTCTTTTCCTGACCTTCTGGAGCAAATGGCGATTGCCCGTCAGCGGGAGATTCTTCTCCGGATTGCACAAGCCAATGATACACTGGCAGCCATCCGTTTGGAAATCGGACACAAATCATTCATCTATCGCAAAGAAATTAACAATCAGGAAAGTAAAAAGGGAAAGACCCGTTCCTATGACAAGGTAAATACTGCGGATAGAAACTTGGCACACCATCTCCGGGTCTATGCACACGCTCGATGGGCTTTGGCCCGCTTGGGTGCGTCGGCTGACATTCTCAACAAATATCGACCTATAGAAAAGAAAGAAACCCATACGCTTCCCAATATTTCTCAGCCAAATGGTCGGGGCTTTAGAAACCAGAACATTCCCTGGTTCTGGGGCATGAATATTCATGGAGATTCATTCGAAAGCTTTCACATGGAAGAATGTAGGAACTTTAGCCAGTCTTTGGATCTACGACTAACAGTAATTCCAGTGTATCGAGTGAATTATATCCGGGCGAAGGCAAGGCGGGACAGGTGGCTGGAGGAATTCAAGCTCGTTCCGCGGGAAATGCGCTGGACGATGTTGTACTTCCAGCGTCGGGCTGAAACGTGGGATGGCCTTGGATATGAAACGACTCCAGGGAAGCAGTGTTATGCTAGGAGACAAGCGGGCATGTGGCGGGCGTTCCAGATCCAGGCGCTTGCTGACTTCCAACGTTCCGGGGCCATTTGATTACGGGTTCTCCTTGCATGGCTACGGCCGCGGGCGTAAACGTGGGAGCGTATCATGTCCGTTCGGGTTGTTTGCTACTGTATTTCCACAGGGCTGATCTAAGAATTGATTGTATCTATCGGCAAAATATTTCTTGTCCTCCAAATATGTTGTTCACTGATGAGCAGTTGGACAACGAAGAGCGTACGGTGCCTATGCAACAACTTCTTTATATGATGAGCTCAAGGTTTCGGGCCGCAAACAGAGCTTTGAGGGATGTAAAAACCGTGGACCAGGAAGAAGCATGGGTGAAAATGTTTCAACAAGAAGTGGTAAAGTGACCCTGTTTTTGTCCCTCATTTCCCCGTTAACGTTCTCAATTCAGGACGCAATTACATATTTACTCGGATCGCATCGTGCCCGAGGGTATCACTACGACATTCCCACGTATCTTGCAGAATCCATCTCCGCGAGGGGCCCAGTTCATATGGACTTTGAATGCCCGGACACCAACCCTGATCGAATCGTGGACTGCTATTTGAGTGACTGGTGGAACGCAAAGGATATGGCGTCCATTGTGGATACATTTCCGAAATGGAGTGATGTGCAGGAGGATGCACTTCTCATACATTCAAAGTTTGTAAGTTGACCGTTTTGCTGAAACCAGGCTGTCTATTGTTGACATTTCCGTTTAGCTGGAGCAAATCTATGAACACCGAGGGGAGGTTCCGATCTCCGTATCCAACTCCGCGGAGATAGAACAATTGGAAGCTCTCCGGGATGGCATCGCCCGCGGAGCGGCGACCTTGGATGTAGAAATCAACCGGCTCTCTGACAACATCAAGGAGCTGGACGAAAGAATGCAGGACGCCTCAGTGGATATTACTGCAATGGAGGCCGAATATCGGACTGAATATCAACGTCGCGTTCTTGATAACATCCGAGAACGTCATGAGAAAGAGGATAAGCTGAAGGAGAATACACAGGTGGCGGAGGATATGGCTCAAGCAATGCTTTCATCTGCCCGACCAAGACGGGCACTTCCACAAAGGCTACAGAGGAGGGGCAGGCCGCCCATTCGAGGTCTCCCAGAATTTTCCCTCTCAGAGGGTGGGGACCCGGATACGTTGCACGGACCCGCCTCGGAGCAAGACATTCCGGCCAATCCATGTCAAGACAATTTGGACGTTATGATGGTTACGGACGATGATTTTTAAAAGCTGTTCGGGGTCTGTCCATGTAGTATATGTATATATCTATATCAATGGTTTCCATTCACCCCCTTGTTCCAGATGAATGATTCTTTCCATCTTTTCCGGGTCGTCTAGTTCCAACCAAGCCAGAAACAACTCATCCGACATCCAAGGATGCTGGTCATACCCCAGTTGACGGAGTACCCGTTCTCTCATGAAGAACGCCAAGCAGTATCGTTCCTCGGTTGAAGGCGATACTCCATGCCTAACGGACTTGGACAATACTGAGAGAAGAGTGCCCGGCTTGTATTGAAATCTAATCCCAATGCCTGGAAGCTCGGCCCGAAGGTTTGGATCAATCGTCCGGCCAATGGTGGCAGGAGATCGAACATTCCATCGGACTTTGTCCATCTCTATGGAATGGTGATTCCCTCTGAC